>CM041778.1:32208222-32386923 GCA_023374045.1 Limonium bicolor
GCATAATTAATCAGATCATATTAACCTGAACCCGGAGTTCCATTTAATTTATCTTCAATTCACTAAATTAATCTGTTATTTACTTTTCAGAAACAAGTCAATTAATTCCCCATTTTGTGACAAGCTTAGGTACTACTTTATTTCACTATAAGTCCCACGGTTTGACCCCGGCCGCTTCTGTCTTACTATACTACTGTGACCGGATTGTTTGCAGCCCGACGTTTATTTTGAGTTTTAATTTCTTTTCTTTTATTTTAATTACACCAGTTCTAACCACTCACGATATACACGTCTGCATCAGGCGCTGAGGCTAGTGCTCAGCGCGCTCCAGGTAATCGTAAAGCCCGAATGTTATTGCATTAAAAGCATGCTTGTGTGTTAAACGCTTTCATACCATGCTCTGTGAATTAAAAATCAACTTAGTAGAAAGCTTATCTTAGGGGAACTTCCACATTTTAGGTGGTTTTGATATCTGCTACCTCATACCTTCAAGACCGAGGTCACCTATGCACACCAACGAAGAACAGGAGTATCCATATGAGAAATGCCAAGTCATCCAACCGGGCATGATTCTACTCAAGGAGTTCTTGACCCTCTACGAAAAAGCCGACATCATAGATGAGTGTAGAACCATGGGTAGAGGGTTATGAGGCTTTTACATTCCAGGGTATGCTAGTGGGTCGAAGATGACATTTCAAATGATGTGCTTAGGTAGAGACTAGGATCCGCAAACATGGACCTATCAAGAGGTTAGAAAACTAGACGGGGTGAGAGTACCTAGGATACCTGAGAGCTTTAGGACCCTAGTAATGAAGGCGATGGAGACCGCGCAACAGCTGGAAGAAGATCCAATCGCCAATATTGAAGCCGACACCTGCATTGTGAACTTCTACAAAAAAGGGGGATGATTGGGATTGCACCAGGACCCGGATGAGTCATCCGAGTCCATTTCCAAGGGGATCCCAGTAGTATCGTTCTCCATTGGAGATGAAGCAGAATTTCTTTATGGTGACCAGAAGAGGATGGAATTAGCATGCAAGCTAGTCCTGAAGTTAGGAGATGTATTGATTTTTGGTGGAGATCAAGGTTAGTATACTAGGGGATCAAGCGGATCAAGTGAACACCGCACCACCAGCCTTAGTTAATGCTACCCACATCCGACTAGGGCATTTGAATTTGACCTTTAGAGAGTTTTGATGTAATGTTATAAGAGCTTTGAGCTATGTATGCAAGCATGATGTAATGTTGGATGGTTGAATAAAAGTGACATTTTGGAGTTCTTTTGAACACATGTTTCAACCTTATTCTCATACCAATTCTTGAATTCAGGCGATGAACCCGAGAAGGGAGGTACCCTCAATATCCTCAATATGACACAGGCCAAGGAGTTCGGATTCAGGGTGTATTGTGATGCATCTGGGAAAGGTATGGGATGTGTACTAATGCAGCATGGTAAGGTGGTAGCTTACGCCTCCGCCAGCTGAAGAAACATCAGGAGAATTACCCTACACACGACTTAGAGCTAGGAGCCATTGTCTTCGCACTGAAGATACGACATTATCTCTACGGGGTTAGCATCACCATTTATTCCGATCACAAGAGCTTGCAGTATGTATTCACATAGAAGGAACTCAATCTGAGACAGCAGGTGGATGGAATTCTTATCTGATTATGACATCGACTTGTAGTATAAAGAAGGGAAGGTGAATGTCATAGCCGTCGCCCTGAGTCACCGAGCACACTCACTCCATTCGCTACTCGCTGCTTCTAGCTTGGTTGATGAGGTGTGAGAGGCTCAGACGAGTGACCCTTACATGAAGGAGATCAGACAGAAGATCACATATGGTACGTTTGGGAGCCGAAAGTATGATTTCAGGCTACACAACGATGGTCTGGTCTGGCTGAATGGCAGACTATGCGTTCCTCGAAGCAATGCTGAGCTGAGGGATCGTATTCCGCAAGAATCACATTGCTCTTCTTATCTGTCCATCCGGGAGCCTCCAAGATGTACGAAGACATGAAGAGGTACTTTTGGTGGTCGGGGATGAAAGCAGAGGTTTCCTAGTTAGTTTTGAGGTGTCTCACTTGCCAGTAAGTGAAGTTCGAGCTCCAATGCCAGGGCAGAATGGTACAATCTATGCCAGTTTCCGGAGTGAAAATTTCACAATATCTCCATGGATTTTGCTGTTGGACTCCCACCTGCTAGGGGAGGACTCAACATGATCTGGGTTGTGGTCGATCGCCTCATCAAGGTTGCCCGTTTCATACCGATGAGGGACACCTGGAAGGTGGCGAAGCTTGCTGAGCTATTCGACCAGGAGATCATTCGACACCACAGAGTGCCCAAGACTATAGTTTCTGACCGAGATACCAGATTTCTTTTGAGATACCGGAGAGCGACACGGAAGCGCTTGGTATGAGTTGAAGCTTAGCACCGCGTTCCATCCACAGACTGACGGTCAGACAGAAAGAACCATCCAGACACTTGAGGACATGTTTAGAGCATGCACCCTAGACTTTCAGGGAAGTTGGATTGATAAGCTGTACTTGATCGAGTTTTCATACAACAACAGCTATCACGCTTCGATTAAAATGTCGCCATTCCAAGCTTTGTATGGTAGACCTTGCCGTACCCCTTTGTGTTGGGATGAGTCGAGTGAAACGGTCATTATTAGACCGGAGTATCTTGAGCAAGTGCAAGCTGAAGTTCAGCAGATTAGAGCGAATATGAAAGCAACCCAAGATAGACAGAAATCCTACGCAGATGTGTGATGACGTGACCTTGAGTTCACCGTGGGCGATCCTATTTCTGCGTGTTTCACCTATGAAGGGCGTGTTTCGATTTGGCCAGAAGGGCAAGCTGAGCCCAAAGCTTGTAGGACCATATGCAATTACGGAGAGAGTTGGATCTGTAGCCTACAGGTTAGCATTACCTGTAGAGTTGGGGTGTGCATGATGTGTTTCATGTTTCACAACTCAAGAACTACATTGTCGATCCCTCTCATGTGCTAGAGCCTGAACACTTACCCCTAGAGCCGGCGATGAGATATGTCGAGACTCCTATGAGGATACTTGATACTAAGACTAGAGACACTCGCCATAAGTTAGTGCGAACGGTGAAAGTCTTGTGGTCTAACCACGATGTCGAGGAAGCGACTTGGGAATTAGAGGACGCCACGAGGGTGAAGTACCCACAGCTGTTTGTAGACTTGATTGTCTAGTCTCATGAGGGTACGGGGCGTACCCCTTTTTAAGGGGGTAGAGCCATTTTGTTTTTGCAATGCTTCAAGATAGCATTGTGTCGTATGTATGTATACATTTGTTGGCACAGTGTAACAACCAGTGTGTTGGTTGTAGTTGCGTTGGTAGTGCTTGTATGCACAATTGTGCTTGTACGATATTGTTATGTACATTCGTGTGTACTGGTATGTACTCGGGGTAAATGTAATGGTAGTATTGTGGTGTGCTTGCACGGTGTGTAATGTGCTTGCGTTGTATTGCATGTGAATATCTTTGTTGGAGAGATTTGAGATTTCATTAGGAGTAGTATTGTATGATTTTGGCAATTGATATGTCAAATGAGTAATGATAGTAATTCACCAACTTTGACCAACTTTGAGGGCACAGTTCTTTAAGGGGGGGGGGGTAGACCGAAATACCCCAAACTTAAAAATAGTGATTAATTCACCCATTGAGATGTTTAGAAGCTTAATTATGCCTAAATAAATATGTGGGAACAATTCCCGAAGAAAACGGATCCATAAAATGGGTTAAAAACATAAACAAGCCTTAAAGCACGTTTTTTGAGAAAACCGGGAAAATGTGACTTTAAGCGGGTTTAATAGACTTGTAAAAAATTGCAGTAAATTAAATATCTACAATTAAATTTTAGTGAAGGTCTAGAACCACTAAAATTGATTAAACAAGAAAATTCCGAAAAATGGACCCGGTTAGTGAATAGTGTCAAAACGGGAACTCATGAGGTGTAAACTGTAATAAGTCCAAAATATTCCTCCTCACTTTATAAATAAAAAACTGACACTCTTATTTGTGTGTGTGTCACGTTTTTAGTCCCCTCCCTACTCCCTTTAATTTCTATTAAGTTAGAAAAGACAAAAGAGATAAAGAGAGAATAGTACAAAAGCCACTTTTTTATTTCTCTCTCCCATTCCCAGCTCTATCTCACGGTTTCCTCCCCTTCCCAGAGCTCTCTTTTCTTCTTCTTCATTCAGTAATGGCAATTTTTTTGAGCCTCACCCAGCTCTCCTCTTCTTCTCCAATTTTCATGGCTTAAACAAAGTCCAAAGAGCAAAACAATTACACCACTAGATTCCACTCACTTTGGAGATCATTTCCCTTCTTTCAAAATCTGAAAATATCCACTTTCATCTCCATGAATGAAGCTCCATTTTATGGTTTGAGAAGACCATTGTGATCTACATAATCTCCTTATTATTCTAAGGTAAAAAGAAGTTAAAAAATCCTTCTTTTCTAGCTCTCCTTTGAAACCGACAATTCCAGATTTTTATGCCTCTTGTTCTATGTGTTCCAGCCAGTTTTTAGTCTTCAAAAGAGTGCTGGAATCTTTTTATGTTGCTAGCCAAACCCTCACCTAGAGACTTGGAAGGTAAATCCTCACCTTAGGGCATAAAACCCTCATTTGCATCTTAGGGCTGATTTCAGTGTTTAAGTGTCTACATAATACTCATTGGTGTTCTTGGGCATGGCTGTAGCATTAGGGAGTAAACCCCCATTGAACCGGTTGTAAAAGGAAGAACAAGGAAGAGAAGAGGAAAGAAGAAAGAAAGAAAGAAAGAAAAAGAGAACTAGAAACACTAAGGTAATGACATTACCTTGAACAGATTTTGGATGTCTTGTGTATGAGGAAATTTACATTGTTTTAAGTATTGTTTATGCTACTGCAATGGTGGTTAAGAAATGGGATTATATTAGTGTGCTTATGTTGATGATGGAAGGCCTTGGAGCCAAGTGAATAAAAGGCTAATGTGCTGGAATTAGAATGTGTTGTTTAGTGCCTAGAATAATGAGTTGTTGAATTGTGTTGATGAGCTGAATAAACCATGTGAGAAATTTCTAGAATTATGGGGAACCTCTGTCAAAATTTTTGTAGCAAACTAGATGACTTAGGTGTTTAATGACAAGAAAGAACCTAGGTTGGTTTAGGTGTGTTTTAAAGTTCAAATTGTGTAGTTAATGACCATAGTTGGGATTAAGAAAGAATGGTGTAGTTGGGTAGTACTTGGAATGAAAATAATGCAAGATGAGTACTAGTAATGCATTAGTGGTGAACCATTGAGTTAGAGAAAAGAAAGAGAACAAAAAACTGCACTTAAGAGTTTCTAGTAAAATAAGGGGCCGAAAGTTCACTTATACCTTGGTCCGGGACTTAGGTCCCTGCTAAGGTCCCGGACCATATCAAAAAAACTGCCGAAACTTTACTCCAACATTGGTCTGCGACTTGGGAACCGGACAAGGTCCCTGACCAACCTAAATTTGCTTTAAAATGTGTATAAATGGAATTTTAAGGTAGGGATTTGAATGGTAATGATATTATAAAATTGTTAGGACTTGATTAATGACATGTGAAGGTCATTAGGAGTGTAAACTAGCTTAAGAGACATAGTGGAGTAAATGACTTATGTGTATGAGATATAATACCAATGAGTTAGTAATTGTAAATCGGGAAATGCTAAAGATGAAAGGAGTTAGGTTAATCATAGAGAATTAACGGTCTAATTCCATGTGTGTCATAGGATTCGAATAGTCGAACTCCGAAGGAGAGTTAGAGATCCAAGAGCGTCGGTGAACGGTATGATTTTCTCATGCCCTGTATGCTACCGAGATTACCTCAATTTGTGTGATTGTGTGCTTTCTTGCCACCACCTAATCAAGATAAATGCACGAACATGATTTACTGCATTTCCTTATACCTTGCGAATGCTTAAATGCTTGTATGAGTTGGTGTTTGTCTATGAACTAATCTAACTTGGCTTGGTTTGAATGGCAATAGTGTGACCTAACCGCTTCGAATGCACAGTCCCAAGTGTGAATGTGAAATACCCCAAACCTTGATATGTTGTTTAAAAATTAAACTATGGTATATTAAGGCTAAAAAGTGCCTTAGAAACATTAGTGAACAATTTAAACCATAGTAAAAACAATAGAGTACCATAAACACAGTTTGAGCAAAAACATGCTCTAAGCTTGGAGTGAACTTGGTTAGGGCCCAAAGAGCCTACCAAGACTTAATAATATTCAATAATGATTTGATAAGGCTAATTAAGTCCTTAGGAAACTTTGGTAGACAATTAAACCAAACAAAACACAAGAAAACACCATAAAGTCAGTTTAAGCAAATACTTGCCCTAGACTTGGTGTAACCTTGTATAATACCTAAAGGTCATTCCTAGACCTTATTAACATGTTAATGAACATTTTAAATCAATTACTAAAGAAAACCAAGCTTGAAAACAAGTTAAAACACAAAATGTGCTTTAAGGAGTCTTTAAGCACATTTTTGGAAAATTGTCTTGGAAATGAGTTATGAGTGGCTAAATGTCCATCATTACTATTTCAACATTTGTACTACTTAGTATCACATTAGGAAGTCTAAATCAATGGGAAATCAAAAATTTCACAAATATGTGCCTTAATTTGTGAATAGTGCTCAAATAGTGCTAGTTTAAGTAATAAGTTAACATAAGTTGTTTAATTGGTCAACAAAGACCATAAAATGCCCTATTGACTAAAGGGGGCCCGTTTTATAATGGATCAGAAGGTGCAGGTACAGTGTAAGAAACCGAAACCTTAGACGGTGCAGGGGTGGAAGCGGGTGCAGGGGCATACACTGATGAGCTAGAAGATTGATGCCCCTGACTCAGCTGTTGCATCAATCTTGCTTCCATTTGTTGCATCTGCTGCTGCAAATCAGATTGGAATTGCTGTGTCAACTTCCTTTCGATCTCCCTCATTTCTTCCTCCCTCCCCATCCACTGGGAGCGAGGAAAAACATCCCTCTGACGCACTACGGATCCAAATCCTCGAACTCTCCCAGGGCAATCCTTCTTGCCAAGTGCTTTGTTCAATGGATCATCCTGACTATGAGGCTGGCCAAGAAAAGAATCAGCACCCTCTGCAGTCTTGTACATGCAAAAAAAACATGTAAATTATGAATTAGATCAAATAAGTAAAACATACATAAATTGTAAGAAAATTTTATAAACTATTAAATATTACTCAGGACACTCACAATTTTTGCAGCTAAGTCTGCAGTCTCCTTCCGCGGATAATACATTGAGTCGTCCTTCTCTAATTGGCGGCCAAGCATGTATGTTTGTGCCCGATTCACCTCATCCAGACTCTGAATCGGCTCAATTGTGCCGTCCTCACGCATACGCTACAGATACCCCTTTTCAATCCAGCCTGGTATACGTCCCGCGTACCCAGCTCAGCCCATGTAGTGTGGGTTCTGAACTTCCAAGCGATTCTGTTGGGATTTTTCCTGAACTGCCTATGGAAAGAATACAATTCATTTTAACTTTATCCTGTTATATTAACAACATAAACTTAAAAGTTAATCTATAAAAACAATTACTTACCCTGAACTCAGGGGTGATATGTGCTTCATAGAATTCCTTCCACTCCTCCTCAGTGATCATGCCAGCGTACAACTCATAGGGAGGCACCTTCTTCAGGTTTTTCGTATTTATTCAACCAGCCAGCAGTCTATTTTTGAACGATCGCATACGCAAAGCAAGCAGTGACAACACTTTATCATATGCTTCATCTGGGTTCTAGTACTTCTTCTTCAAGCTCGTCCATATGATCTTCTTTATTTTCGGATCTTGGTTCCTCTAGTTTTTATTGATACAGCAATGGGTCTTAACCATTGACCCATGGCATTGGCAAACTTCTGCTTAAACGCGCCAGTGGGTCTAAGATAACAGTATATATACAGTATATGTTAGCCATACCTAATATATAGTACTACATATAAATGTATAATTATCAGTATATATATGAAAAAATAAACACAGAATAAATATAGGTGTAACATATACCTATCCCATACCAGATCAATCATGCCACTCTCCTTCTTCTCATTTAGACCAAGTGACGGTCCTCGTGTCTTTCGTGGGGGGCCCTGAGAGGTCGTAGGAGGGTCCTAAGAGGTTGTAGGAGCATTAGCGGCAACGACGATCTGTGTACGCTCCGCTAACTGCATCTCTGCATCTATCTTCATCTTCATCTCCTCATCACACTGTAGGAGCATCTCATGATCGTTGGCATCCATAATCTGCACAATATCATTACATAAATATATAGTCAGTGTCATAAATAGAGTCATAAACAATCATAAATTGTACACGCATGTGTTGAGCATTCACTTTTATGCCAGACTTACTTTTTGTTCATTTTTCCACCCACAACCCTACTCCATGATCTGATCTTATGCACTGAAAGTTGGTCACATTATCAACTTCCATTGGCATTTGGAGGGGAACATTGTCCATTTCACAGTCATAATCTTCCTCATTCATAACACCATCAACACCAACTATCCGTCGCTTACTTTGCAATACAACTGACCATCTGGAATTACATTGATCACGATAGTAGAACACTTGTCTCGCTTTAGAAGCAACTATAAACGGTTCTTCTGTGTATGTCAATGCGTTTAGGTCAACCAACTTCATACCGTGTTCCACCTGACAATAACTGTGCCTGTTGTCTACCCATTTGCATTTAAAGACATAAGTTTCGTAACAGGTGTAGTTAAGGATCCAAATCTCCTGAATCACACCATAATAATCTTTCCTCATTGTCACTCCCTTACTACCTACATCTTGATATATTTCCTGTGAAGCAAGTTAGATGAACACACTATTTGGATTTGTTGACTTACAATCTTGGCATTCAGTATAAAAAGAGAACCCATTCACATCGAAACCCTCGTACGATAAAACATCAAGATTCGGACGAGCGATAATAACTTAACCATTTCAGTTACATTGCCTGAATCTTCATGCATAACTTTTTCTTTAAACATGTAACGAATGTAGGATTCTTATCCTTTGAATCTCGATGACTCATTGACGAATTGTGCTCTGAGAGCGTTAAGTGTGGACACAAAGTATGGTTACATCTTTGACATGGCTTCAACACGGTTAGATGTGCTTTACACAATGCAGCAAAATCGGGCCTACCATATTTTTTCCGATTGTACCTACACCCTGTAACTTTGCCCTCATGTCTTGATCTCGGAAAATCCCATGTGGTCCACGCCTTCTAAGTAGGGGTGCAAAAGTCAATCATCCTCAGTTACATATCCTGAACAGTGTTTCCCTCTGGATGTCTACGGTTGTTCATTTTTTTAAGCACACCAATGTATCTTTCGAATGGATACATATTCCTGAGATAGAATGGGCCACACTCCTTGATCTCCCTTACTAAATGAATAAGTAGATGCACCATAATATCAAAAAATAAAGGTGGAAAATATATCCAACTGCCACATAGTGACAATTAGTTCAGCTTGCAACTTGTCCACTATTGCACATTTAGAACTTTGGCAGAAAAACTCCATTGAAAAACACGGGACAAATTTGTAATGGTTTCTGACATCATGTGGGAGAATCCCACGACTTGCAATGGGAAGCAAAGTTGCATCAAAACATGGTAGTCGTGAGATTTCATCCTACTAATTGGAGTTTCAGATATGGACACCCAACTTATTACGTTAGAAGAGTACCCTGATGGTACTTGATGTCAGAAAGGGCACTGCAAAAACTCTCTTTCTCCTCTTCAGAGCTAGAGTGTGACATGCGGGAGGCAAGAAGATACGTGTTCTCTTTGTTGCGGGTGGAGCTCATTTCGGATGCCCAACTCTACTAAATCTTTTCTCCCCTTTAAATGATCTCTTTGTTTTCCTTTAATTTAGCAACGTTCCACCAAGACTTTGCCCACATTTTCTCGACGTGCATGGCATCAATACAATGCCTTACTTGTAAATGTTTCCAATACTCAAGATCAAAAAAATATCGACCTTTTCTTCCAAACACTCTTCTCGTAGCTTTAGTTGGAGGACTAAAGGTTGTTCAATATCTTTCACCGGTTATAAACATCAACACCTGATAAAGGTTGCCGAGCTAGCATGATCAGTCGTCACCGTCAAATTCATCTGTCACTTTCGGTACTTATGATGGTCTTGGAAAGGAATTTCTATGACCCAGTACATATTTTTTCCACTATTTCAATCGGATATTGTAGTGTTATCACCGCAAACAGGACACGCTAAGCTCCTTTGATTGTATATCCAGATAGGTTTTCGTATGCTGGAAAGTCGTTTATCGTACAAAACAGCATAACACGCAGGGTGAAAGTGTCTTTTGTAGAATCACTACTAACTGTGCTCCCTTATTCCAATAAGAGTTTCAAGTCATCAAAAAGCGGCTCGCATAAACCACATCAATATTATTCCCCCAGCAGTTTTGGACCAGGATATCAACATTGATAGAAATAATATGCCTAGGCTTCATGCACAACCATGGTGGGAGGTTGTATACCCAGTCAACACAAAGGGCCAATTACTGTGTACACTACTCAAAGTTCTGTACGGGTTCATTCGTCCTCGTGCATAAGCCAGTCTTAATTTCTTGTTTCTATACAAAACTCAGGATACATTCTGTCAATGTTTTCTTCATTGAGGTGAATCAGCAGGATGTCTTAATTTATCCATCGTCACCTGGTTGTAGCCACCTAATTTTTCAGGCATCATTCGGAACTTCAAATAACCGCCTAAACCTTGGATTATTGGCAAATACCATAACACCTTCGCCAGGGAACGAACCTTTGGCTTGTTTCCTTCCTGATATTTTTTACAAAAGGATTCAACTTTTAGGACAACAAATGTAGCTCTCATACTCCTTCCAGAACAAAATACACCCCGATGGAAAGCCATTAATTTCCTTGTACTCCATACCCATTGGACACATAACTTCACCTCATAAGTAGTTGTAGGTATGACATTGTCCGCTGGTAGTATTTCCTTAATAATTTGCTATAGTTCCGTGATAACTTACAGCGCTCATCGTGTTTTGATTTTACATTAAATAGTTTCAGGGGTCACACTTAATTGTGTTCACGTCAGTGCATCACATCCAGCATCAGTGGCTCTTTACATGACTGCATAAAGTTTTCATGTGTACTCCGGTTTGTGGTAAAGTATTTGTTCTACATCTTCCAACAGTGTGTCAGGTTGCATCTTTGTCTCATCGTTAACAGTGTGCAGTTGTCATCCATCCCCCAAGTTTTCTATGTCATCCCCATAGTTTTCTGTGTCATCCCCCAAGTTTTCAGTGCCGTCCAATTCTAGCTATTCTACTGAAGCTTATGCATCATAGTCAAACACATCCACTGCATGTGCTGACCATGCCATAATGCTATTCTTCGTAATCTTTTGTAAACCCACGATAAATCAAATGGTCCTTAATTTCTCAATATCTCTATACTGAAGTCGTGTTTTGCAGTCGATGCATGGACACAAAATATACCCTTATCCCTCGGTTGAAGATTGTTGACTAGGATCTTACAGAACCTATCGACCCCTTGTAGGTAATCGTTGTCAAGTCTGTCATTGTACGTCTTTGAACGCTCCATCTCTTTCTGTAAGATCGATGTATTACTTTACAACTGATTGATATCGTTCATATGTTGGCAGATATTAGTCCAGTTACTTTTAAAAAATTTACAACCTACACCATCTAATCACGTTCAATCGAACATGCGAACAAGTTTATAAAAAACAATTCATTGAAAATTTCGGCAGCATTTCCCTTCTGTTCTTCTAGTGTATATATGAATGTATACACTCGAAGAACAAAAGGGAAAAGCTACCGAATTTTTAAATGAACTATTTTTTATAAACTTGTTCACTACCTAGAAGGTGAGATCAAACGTGATTGGACAGTCCCGACGGGGACTATCCAAGATATACCTGTGGTAGGTAAATCTCGGACGGGTGACTATGTTCGAGTATATTTAATAGCTATTCAGAGAAACACTATATAAACAATTAAGAAGTAATTAGAGAAAAATTATAAACTAACCTAATTTGATGAGTAGTAGTCTGCTTAGTCCTGATGTGAAAAAGCTAGACTTCAATCAACCAGCCGGTATCATGTGTGACAATGAAAAGTACTACCAATGCCTGCAGGGAGATAGTTTGTACACAACAATAATTACATTACGAATCCAATAATTCAATAGTTTGTCAAATTGTCTGGGAAATCCGACATCCCCCCTAAAAATAAGGGTTACACCACAATAGAGCATGTATAAGAGGTGACAGTTGGTTTGCAAAATTAATCCCAAACACTTAATCCTAATAAACACATTAATCTCAAACAGAGCATGTATGTTCCTGATCGACAGTTTGGTTTTGCAAAATTTCACCATAACTACGTGGCTATATTTGTATGCCCAAACACATTATATTTTTCGCCTAAAAAACACATTAATCTCAAGTCCATTTGGACACAACCCATAAGTACCAAAAATCACCTCAGACGACAATTTAATTGGTTTGCAAAATTAATTAATCCCAAACACTTAATCCTAATAATTCAACACATTAATCCCAACCACAACATGTCTATATGTTCCTGATCGATCAGTTTGGTTAGCAAAATTACCTCCAGCAGAATCAAGAATATAGGCGATAGAGCATGGATCGATGTTACGCCAGTTGGGTTGTAAAATTAATTACTACAGATGATCAACATACGTACTAAGGCGACGGGCATGTATGTTTCCTGTTCGATCGCAGGTTGCAAAATTAATAGGAGTGAAAGAGCAGAAAGATATATATTCTTGTTCGCAGGTTTGATGAATTACCGAAACAGGCGACAAGCATGCATGTATATTTGGGTCGATCGTAGATCATCAAAGAATGAAGATGCATGCACGCGCAAATATTGGGAGAAATTAAGCTGCCAACAGGTAGCAGGCGCGAGAGATGGCCGGAAAACGGCGGCGACGGCACGGACGGCGACGACAGTGGCGGCAACGGCAGTGGCGGCGACGACAGTGGCGACGATGGTGCACTAGCTAGCTGACCGGTACTGGGGTACGTATTTCGTGAGCTTAGTCAAGAGAGAGGTATAGAGGGGTTATAACAGAGAGCGCGGGAAAGATTAAATTTTTCGGGACAGTGTGGGTGTTATTCAAGCAACATAAAGAACGCTTCACTTAAGAAGCGTTTGTTATGCTGAGAGTAAAAAACATAAAGAACGCTTCTAAACGGAAGCCTTCTTTATGCTGAGCGTTTCAGAGACATAAAAAACGCTTTCTATGTGAAGCGTTCTTTATACGTTTCATATAAAGAACGCTTATTTCTCAAGCATTTTTTTGGTCTTTGGGCGTGATACAATAAAGTCCGGCCTAAACCATAAATACAACGCCTTACTTTATAATCGTTCTTTAATATGCTAAAAAAATGATTTACAAATATAACCGTTTTTAAAAGGGCGTTGTTTATTCTTTTTTTCCAGTAGTGCCTGCTGCAGATCCAGTGGAGTCAACAACACTCATTATGGAAAAGAACCAGTTTCAGGCCAAGCATTTGAGCTGTCTAGGATCTCTGATTGAGCTAAAAGACATTGACGTGGATAAAACTGGTGAGGTAGCCGCCAGGTTGGATCGCCAAAGGTAAGAAGGAGAAAGCAAAGGCAAGGAGGTGTTAAAAGGTACTATTCAGGTTCTACTTTTTGAAGACACGAGAGATGTAAGTTTCACTGAGCCAGAAATGATAGGGAGCATTGCTCTAGAATATGATGATCTAGCTAGAAACCTACTGATAGGTGATGGAAATCAAATCAAACTATTACTTGACCTCAGTAAGGCTGATGGTGGGAAAAGTTAAAATATTTTCTGAAGTATTCAGAGAGAGAAACTCTAGGGAAAAGGTGGGAAATGGACCAGTGGAAGAAGTGCAAAGGGATGTACCCCTGTTGATGGATCAAAATGCAAGTGTTAGGACGAGTGCAATGAGGGAGACTATTCCTATGGAGAATGATAATGACGAGTGGATGGGGCAGGATCTAAAGGCTGAATAGGGGGTCAATAAGGTGGTAGAGATGAGAAGTTTGGGGACTGGGGCAGGAAAGGAATGCAGCCGACTATAGGAGGCGTGGGTGGGCCTTCAGGATAAGCTACCAACCAAACCTATACAAACACAAACCAACCCACATCCCAATACTACTAATGAGGCCCAGCTGTATGTGGACCTATCCAGGATGATAAACTGCAAAGTCCCGTACCCAGAGAAATCCTTCAACAACATACACTCCATACTCAAGTGTAATTCCTCTAGGTGGTCGAAGAGGTTAACGGCAAAGCAAGGGGAATCAATTATTGATGAGAGTTGCAATGATTAACCTCAGGGGACTAGGCAGGTGAGTAAAGAGAAGGGAAATAAAGAAAGAGGTGAGAGAGTAGAAAATTTCAATGCTAGCAATAGTGGAGACACAATGCTCTACCATGATGGGCAATAGCCTGGGGAACTTTGGAGTGGCCAGGGCCAGGGGAGTATTGAAATTCATGCGGATGGAAGATCGGGGGTATAATCTTAGTGCGTCAGGAGGATCAAGTAACGGTGCTACAAGAGTGAGGAGTATAAGTGGGTGGCGGTGAAAGTCAAACTCAAAGAAAATGGCTTTACGGGGTACATGTTGTTTGTCTACAACTCAACTCAAGAGGGTGAGAGAAGATTAATTTATGAAGAAACACTAGTATGGATGCAAGAAGAAGAAAGGGTGGTGCTGTGCATGGGGGACTTTAATGAGGTGTGGGGAAATACAGTCAGTGGGAAAGATGAAAGTTGGGTATGGAAAGCAATAATTCGCTACATGCTCTTCCTCCTATGGGAAGCTAGGAACAAATCGATCTCTCAACCGGAAACAAGTAAAGACTGACATCATTAAGGACTTGAAGATCATGGTATGAAGATAACCAAAGGAGTAGACGGACCAAATGTTAAGTAGTGCATTAAGCTAGCATACTGTATCGTGTGGCATGGATGTAGTGGTTGAGATGGGTGTTAATGATATGATACGCAATAGCTTTTGATGATGGTTAGCTACAACAAATAGGAATTTAAAGTAATAGGGAACTATATTCCACCACTTCTTTCACCAATATAAGGCCTGGCGCCACTCCATTAAAAAAAAATAGGCTTCTACCCTCTCGTAATCCCACTACTTTGTTATGTCCTTTATTTTAGTAATGTTTTTTTAGTTTCAAAATATCTCTTTGTTTGTTAGAACTTTTGGGTTTTACCGATGATGACTCAATCAAAACACAAATGAAATTAATGAAGAAATGCTGAAACTTGAAGTTTTGCTATAGACGAAGTCTATCGTTACAGACATAGTGCATCAATGAATGCATTCAATCAATTGAGTTGGTGGGTCGATCAATGTTAGTAGTCTACTGATACAAACACATCCAAACAAAAGAAAGACATTGCAAAGAATGTACGAACAAGACTTAAATGTTTCTCGGCAGATTGAGTCCATCGTCTTAACACCTTAACATAATCCATCGAAGGAGCAACTCAACCTAACAAAACAAATAAGTCTACCAAGACCAAAGCAAGGACAGACGGATGTCTTTAAAGTATCGAGGAGCCAGAGAACAGAGATTATGTGGATTGACTCTATTGCCACAACATAGTCTTTTGTAAAAAGAAATGTTAATCGACTCCATCGGTTGCCTCAATAGATTTTGTTGTTAGAAGAAATGTAAATAGACTCTATCGTCATAACTAACTGTAAATTTAAGGATCAAGACATGTTTGGTTGTTGCCAACGTTCAGTATGCAACAATCAACCTCCTAGGGCCACAATATTTGGATTCACAACCTCAATCATCTGAGAAATGAGTTAGGTCAGAAATTCATGCCAAAAAACGGTCAAATTCCTAGAATATCATATATAGACTCTTTCAACGGCCCTAGAGACTTTGCTATATAAAGAGCCAAAGTTTCAGTTGCAATGTGTGCTTTTCTGCTTCAATACTTTCTATGTGAGGAAAAAGTCACCAGAAAAAAGAGCTACATTCTTATATCTAGCTATTTAGAAATTTTGCACTTATTTATCCATATGTGGTATTGATTTATTCGTTAAGGAGTGAGTGTAGGCACCGTTAGGCAAAGTCTGTCAGCCAACCCCAAGTGTGAGGTACTTTATCGTAACCCTAAAAAGTCTTTTAATAAAGTTTCTCATTCTTGTATTGGTATTTTGTTGATCGACTCCGTCCATTCACTGAAATATTCAAAGAGTTTCAGTGACTTACATATTAAAATACTTTAAAGTCAGCCCATCTATTGCCTGGTTCTATTTTTTGAGCTAGTCTGTCTGAGTCTAACAACCCATATAGAATACGTCAACCCCATCGATCCTATATTGTTAGATGTTTGTTGGTGGAATGGGAATAAATCTGGTGAATAAGTATACATTTTGGCGACCAAGAAGAATCAGCGACCAAGAATTAGAATTCTAACGACTGAGAACGGCGACCAAGAACAAATGCTGGGCATCCATCATCCTACAAATATTTTGACTATATGATTTTAATCAATTTAGTTTATCTTTCTTTTAATAATTGTAATCTTTCAATCTAAAGTTTGTTATGACATTCAGGTTGAGGGGTATAATAGAGCATGGGCCTAAAAATTATAGTCTAAGTCTAGAATGTTCTCTAGAATCTCCATCCACACTTATATATAGTGTGCTCTAGAACTATAATATTGAGACAACCTAATACAGCATTTTCTATCATTTGGTGTCTCAAAATTTTCTATCATTTTGGTGTCTCATTAGCTAGCACTATTCGAGTTGAGGTGCAACCTTCTCAGGTTTAACGCTTAAGCCCAGATTGTTGGTTTTCCTTAATCTAGCCGAAGTTTGAAAGAGTCGACTGGTAGAATTCACTTGTATGCTTCTAAATATTTAGCTTTCACAACTATTGTTGTGAAAAAAAAACCGAATCATAGTTTCGTGGGGCAGAAGAATCACCCTTTTCAACTTATATTTTGTATCAAAAGTTGATCGAGGGCTCATCTTTTATTACAGAACAATAAATTTCTGACTTTATATATTTTGAGTGCCAACAAGCTCATGGGGTTAGTAATCCAGATGGATTCCAACAACACATTGGAAATGAGCATGTTGATTTAAGAATACATATCAATATTCTCTTCAACTCTCCCGAAATTATCCACTCTATAAACTTACCGACTAATTAGTACTTTAAATTTTCTCTCTTGGTGGGATTCTTAGTCGTATAAGATGTAGTATATATTATTGTGCTTTTGTAAATGTATAATTACATTAGGTTTTTGATATGGCAAATGTGTTAGCATGAGTCTCACCAGTAATATCTCAACAACCATTGCACCAGCTTCAGTAAAACATCTCAAAAGATCTTTTACGTAAAAAATCTCAATAGAATATTACTTAGCATTACTTTCAAGGGGAATCAAATTAGAGAGGAAAGATAATATTGATCAGCATTATACTAAGAGATATTTTAGGATCTTTTATTTGTAATTTATATTAGTTTTAGATAAAGTTTTTCTGTTAATATTTTGGAGGTTGTTAGCTGCCTCTAAGTAGTATAAATGTATAGATAAAACATCAAAAAAGAGGGACTTTCACCGTAAAAATAGAGTCTTTAAGAGAAGAGAGAGTTGTCAATGTTTTCCTAGAGTTAGACGTGAGAGTGATTGTTCAAAGTGAATGAACATATCAGGTGAGAAGTTTTCAAGTTATTAATAAAGATCAATAGCGAAGTTTGTCTTCTAAACACTTTCTGTCTCATTCTTCTTGTTTTTTTCTCGTTAAGTCTCATACAAAGTCTACCTATTGTCTACTCTATGAACTTACAAATGGTATCAGAGCAGGTTTACCTATCAACGATTCCTAGGTTGACAAAATTCAATTACTCCAAGTGGTACGAACAGATGGAAGATCAATTAATGTCTATGGATTACAAGGTTTGGAAGGTGGTCATGCAAGGTGATTACAAACTTACTATCGGTGTTGAAGGTGTCAGACAGAAAAACTTTAGAATCAATGGATAGAACTGATGAGAAGCGTTTTAGGAAAAACAAACAAGCTCTTCTCATTCTTGTCTCCTCCTCAGCCGAAGAGGATCAAGGTAGAGTCTTGGGTATAAGAACGGCTAAGGGAGTATGGGACTTCCTGAAGGTCACTTATCAAGGGACAGATTCAATCCACCAAACCAAAGAGAAAGAATTTAGATGAGAGTTTAATACCTTCAAGATGTTAGAGGGCGCGAGTCTAGCACTGACGGTGGAAAGGTTCAATGAAGTGCTTATGGAACTCAAAATAGTTGGGGTAACTCTTTCTAATGAGACTATTAATGATAGATTTCTTGACTCACTAACCAAGGATTGGCTTAACTATACCTCGCTTCTTGAGAAGATGAAAGAATTATCATCTATGCCGTTTGAATAATTGTTTTAAGATCCGATGGTGCATGAAAGCAAGATGAAGGAACAAAATGTAGTGGTGCACAAGGATCTCACTTAAAAGGTAAAGATACCCGTCAAGATGTCAAACTGGGACTATGATGATGACCCGGAGAATGAGATGAGTATGCTAGCATAAGGACTGAAGCGTATTCTTAGTCGAAAGCGTGGAGGTTACCAAGATGGAAATTCTAGATTATGATACCAGCAAGCTTGAATGTTTTTTATGTCACAAAATAAGACTTTTGATAAAGGATTGTCCTTTACCTTCAAAACCCCTACAACGTCGAGGATGTGAGTCATGGATGGCAGCCGCTGTGTAGGGTGAGGATGATGCTAAATTAGATGGCATAGAAAGCAGTGAAGCACATTTTTGCATGACTACAATCCAACAGTCTCATACCGATGCTGCCAAATATGATGAGACTATGTGTTTGATGGCTGGAGATAAGGTAATTCAATCTCTCATAAGGGATAAGGTAAGCTCTCAAACTTGAATGATTTTTGTGATAGTTCTACTAATTCTCAAGTGTTTGATATGTTGAAAGATGCTCTTTCAAAAATTAAGGATTTAGAATTGAAACAGAACATAACACCGAGTCTTATACGGTGATTAGTAAACTACAAGAAGAGATGGTTGTTTTGAAAGAAAAAAATAAGGAATTGGCTTCTTAGTTAGTCTTAAACTCATCTAAGGTTGTTTATTCCATGTTTACTCCACCGTTAGTACTAAACTGAGTTCTATTCTTGAGTGGGCAGAAAAAAGAAATTCAGTATCTCAAAGTTGATAATGAGTGGATACGTTAGGATAATGTTGATCTACAAAGGCAGTGTGGTGGACTTAGAAGAAAAATAGGCAAGATGACTTTGGAAAATCCCTCATGGTATAAAAGAAGCTAAACTTAATGAAATGGTGGATCGACCTAATCAAGGACGTGCTGGTCTAGGGTCTCATGGCACTACTTCATCAACGTCTAATGTTTTACCTCAAAAACAAAATTCACAGAGTATGACTGATCGTACAATATATCCTAGTGTTGTTAATCAATGAATTTCATATACTACTGCTGTGAATGTTGCTTCACATGTAAGAGTAGAGTGTACTTATACATGGTCACCATATTCGTTTATGTCAGAAGCTTGAACGCAAGAATGCTCGACTTGCTCAGTCTAATACTATTAAATATGCCCAACTTTATATCAATCTTAGACGACCCAGACAACAATGGATCGCTAAGCGGCACTAACTGTTTTATCTTCTAAGGATAATAAAGACTATCCAAATTGGTGGCTGATGGACTTTGGATGCTCTCATCGTATGAATGTAAATCATACTATACTAACTTTAGTTCGGTTTTTCATGTAGGATCTGCCTTCTTCCTAAGGGCTTTCACAGATCGAGACTGATAATTATAATAAAAAAATTGTACTTCTGGTTCTGCCCAAATTGGTCGGTTCAAGCCTGGTGTCTTGGTTTTTTAAAAGAGGTAATCACATATTGCACTCTTTATCATTGCAGCTGACTATATTGATACTACTGCCTGCTAAGCTCATATCTTCTACCTTCATGACTTTTGGCTGACTCAGGTGTTCCTCAATATTTTGTGCCAATCTACTATGATATTCTCTTCAGCATTGCACTAATGAAGGATCCAGTTCAATATTCAAAGATTACACATATTGAGATTCATCATCACTATTGTAGAGCTCCTTCATTGAGCCCACTTTCACCAAAGCTCTTCCACGTGAAATATTTCCTCTCGTCAGTCTTATATTGTGGATGTTCAATGTTGACAAAGGTATATTCTTTTTATCTACCTAAGTGACCTCTATTGTGTGCATCAAACTTGATACTTTAGTGTGAGTGAAGCGTGACATATATTTTATTATTTCATTAAACTTCATAATAAAGTAAGGCTTTCTTTCCATGCCATTTCTTGATTATTAATTTGGCTGAGCTGGATCAAATTCTAAGTTGGAACATTTAATATATGGTGGCACTATACATTTATTACCACCACTTAAATTTCCAGCTTTCTTTATCTGACCAAATGTCCCCTCAACATAGAACCTACTTCCGCTGGTGTTATTCTACACTCACTACTTAAGCGAGATTAAGGAATTTACAGAAGTTGTTCTTGAAGGCCTAACTTATTGTCACCGGCTTGGCCATATGGCACTCTTGAAGTTTGTGGATCTTTTTGTCCTTTTGCCTTATTGCCTTAATTTTTACAATCAACTCCTAGTTAACCTTAGCCTCACCTTGACCCTGACACTTTTTCAGCCGATTCATTGCCTTTTTCCATGGAGTGCCTATACTTATGTTCTGTTCCTACGCATGAATTTGTATAAAATACCATTTTAATGATCTTGCATGCTATTTTAACATCTTTAGGGGGATGCATATCTTGAGAGGGAGTGCCACATTATCTCAGCATAGAGGTTTGCACACATAAAAAAGGGGGAAATTCATGCGTAGCCACTTCTGTAAAAGGAAAAAACCTAAAGACTCTGTGAGACAGGCTGCTCTAGCCACTTCTGTTTACTACTCTCGATTGAACGATGCAATCGAGCAATAATTAACTGCTCCAGAGACACAAACATCATCTTACGGACATTAAAGGAGCCATCAAAGCGAGCATTTGGATGAAGTCTTTTGCTAACAGTGACTCTGTCTGGCTGGAAAGAGTCTTGTCTTCCTAAGCTTAATGCACTCTTTTTGGAATTCATCCTCTAATCTCTCTGTCTTTTCCCGCTAGCTCTCCCACCTTTTGGATAACTTGTATCAGATTGGCTAATCGCCACCTTTTGTATTTTGATACCCTTGAGCATGTAAATCCTAGTCATCTCAAATATAGGGTCTCCCTATGTATCTCTCTTTTGTATAAACATTCATTATTATTAATACCAATCTACCTTAATCCAAAAAATAAAAAAGGGGAAATTGTAAATGTATATTTACATTAGGTTTTTGATGTGGTAAAGGTGCCAGCCTGAGTCACCAGTAATATCTTAACAACCATTGCACCAGCTTCAGTAAAAGATCTCAACGTAGAAGATCTCAACAAAATTTTTACTCAGCATTACTTTCAGGAGGAATTATATTAAAGAGGAAAAAATATTGATCAGAATTATACTAGGAGATATTTTAGGATCTTTCATTTGTAATTTATATTAGCTTTAGATAAAGTTATTTTGTAGATATTTAGGAGGTTATTATATAGCTGCCTTCAAGTAGTATAAATGTATAGAGAAAACATCAGAAAAGGGGGAACTTTCACTGCAAAAATAGAGTCTTTAAGAGAAAAGAGAGTTTTGATACTGATGAACGTTTTGTCTAAAGTTAGACGTGAGAGTGATTGTTCAAAGTGATTGAACATATCAGGTGAAGAATTTTCAAACTATTAATAAAGATTGATAGCGGAGTTTTTTTTTCAAAACACTTTCTATCTCGTTCTTCTTCATTTCCGTTTCCTGTCAGTCTTGTACTGATTCTTCTGATGCTCTACACTACGAACTTACAGCTTGTAGCGTGCATAATGCTTAAAAACGAAGACGTAATGGTTAGTTTCAGCCCATCTTGAGATGTCACAGTGTGCTATTAAACCTGGCAGAATGGATATATATGGAATCTGGATAGAGTCCAAAATTAATTGTAGTGACGAACTTGAGTAATACTGATGGGTTCTCATAGCCGTATATGCATGGATATTCTTCGAGGCGGCAAGTCCTTATTTCCGGAATCGCCTACCTCATTTTAGGGTGGCTACGTCAGATTAATTTCCAAGAAATGTAAATTAGACGTGTCGATCCGTTTACAAGAAATGAAAGACACCGAGGGCAGAGAATTATATCTAGAGTATGGTCTCCAGGGACACAAGTGTGCCTTTTCATTCTTGAGTCCAATATAAAGCCAGCGGGTCTCACACTATTCTCTTCATCCAAGCGAAGCACAACCAACTAACTGCATGCATCATACACACAAGTAAGCCTTAGCCTGACCATATATAACAAATCCTAGCTTGCTTGAAAGAAAGAAAGCAAGATGGTGTTCCCAAAAAGTTTGCTAATTACTTCATTTGCAGTACTCTTCCTCCTAGCAACACCAGCTACAAGTCAGATAAACCCTACAATCTTGGGTGTCGAATTTCTGGGAAGGGTGTTTTGCACTGCCACGGAAACTGTGCCCTCCCATTTCAATCCTGTCCAGGCCTTGTAGGGGCGAATGTGGATATCAGCTGCAATGGAGTGCTCATTGGTCAGACAATAACAAACAGCACAGGGGCCTTCCGGCTGGTTCGCAACACTCTTGGTTTAGTCCCCTTCAACTTGAATAACTGTGTGGCAACGGTTCGGCTCCCTGTTGCGAGCTGCCGCGTGTTGCCTCCTACTGGTGCGCTTACGGCCGCTGTTAACGTTGTTGGTCTTATCCCGACTGCCTTGGGTTTCTTGTTTAGGCTTTCGTTCCCGGTTTTTGAGCTTGTGCGTTGACTTTTTACTTGACCTTCAGTCAAGACTACTTGCTCGAGCATGTTGCAGTGCGATGCAGTTTGGTTTGAAACCACTTTGTAAAAGTAACCTCACTATGTATGTGCAATGCAATGTCCATATACATGCATGGTTGCGGAAGAATAAAAGGAAAAGAAACCTCAGAGTAAGCTAGAGTTTATGATGTAACCAACCATATATATAATAACTTTTCATGCAATGCTTTTTCAATCAATTGACGTACCTACTGCCACTTAATTGTTCTAGTGTTTTGGGCCATCTCAACAAAAATTAAACTGATTGATTTTCAAATAAAAAGCAGTAATGAATATTACGAAAAGGAGCATGAGATACACAAATAATGAAATATTCATAACACGGCCAACATATATCTATAACAAAAACCTTCTTTAATTCGATTTTCGCTCTGTTTTTTTACAAGCGATTTGTGAGGCGATTTGGGTTGCGATCCCAGCTGGAGGTTTTTAGGGAGGGGAGTGGTTTTACTTTAGTCTGGCATGGGATTAGACGTGATATCTACCTCATTAAATCCATGCAGACTAAGTAATATTGTGTTAAGAAGTATGGACAAGAGGAGGAGCTCCAATCGAGAAGGTGAATCTAAAGGATAGTATTATTCCACGTAGGAAGTTAGCTAATGTGGCATCATCTCATAGTAGAGCCAACTACCATCTTAATGATTTTAGTAACAGTGAGAAAGTAAACATCATCTCTGAAGTCTGGTTCCTTACGGTTTTCCATGAGAAGAAGAGTGGAAAGAATACCTTGGTCATTGTACGATGGATAATTTGGTGTGGAGTGGCAAGTTTTAAGAGACGTTGGAGTACGTTTAGAATCAAAGAGAGTGAAGATATCAAGCTGATGGGTTCCGGTCGAGAAGGAAAAAGAACAGCTAACAAAGAATTCAGATTGTTTACTCTGGTTCATATGGATGGCATTATTTCGAAGTGGACTAACCTCAAAATTCATTCTAGTGAACTGGAAAAGGTGGAGGGAGACATGCTTTGTCAAGATGCTGGAATCTCAGAAATGGCTAATGCTATCTTTGGTAAGATTTGGCACCCTAGTAGAATCTCAGCTAAAGTCTTACAAGGATTTTTATCTCACATTTGGAAGCCCAACGCTCCTTTCAGAGTCAATGAGGTGGGGAAGAATAGGTTCACTTTCTATTTTTCTTCAGCTTGTGATAAGAAACATGTCATGGCTAATGGGCCATGGCATTTCCATAATAGTGCTGGTGATCATGCCTATTGACACTTCTATCCATATTGATGAGCATAACCCTACGAAAATTAAGATTTGGGTGGGAATCCATGAAATACTCCAAATCTAATTAATACCTTTAAATTATTAAATAATGAAGAATCGATCATGAATTAAATCATTTTAGTTAGGCATGCTAATTTATGCATGCAAACATTACGTAAATTAATATCACACGTGCGCATGCAAACTCATGCACGCAAACGCTTACGTAAAAATAGTCGTTTTACCGTAAACACTAACGGGCGTAATTTTACAAACGTCTTAACGTACTCGTACAAACATTTATGTACGTTTATTAACAAGGATTAAACTCCTTACATAACGAGCTCAATTAAGCGAGCGTCATCTAGGAAAAATATATACGAGCGTTTATACGACCCGGTATACAATAGCGTTCATTGTAAAACCGCGGAAAAAAAATACTAACGAGCAGCGTAAATATTTTACGACTGCCTAAGCATTTATAAATGCTAAAATAAATTGATATACACATTTAAACAGTGTAACAACTTATGTTACATAATCTTAATACCTAATATATATCATAAATGCATAAGAAATGTTATAACAATACATATAACAAAGTATACAATTTTTCCAAACAGCACTATATTACCGTTTATGTATACCATTTGTGGTACTTGTTTTATACAATTTTGCATTGTAAAACAAATAATCACCAAATATACTCATCTTATATATGTATATAACATTAAGATAAGATTTAGAATCTACCTAATTCACCACTATACAATACGGTAGTATGCATGTATGCAAATAAGCAAACCGAACCTGTAGCATACGGTGGTATACTTGTGAATGTACAACATAAAACATGTAACAAGAACCACCTAATTAACGGTAACACTCTAAATTTTAATGAAGCAAATAAAAAAACTGTAACAAATTACTATGTCATAAACCGTAGTACTTGTGCCCATAAACAACAAAGAAAAAAAAAACTGCAACTTGCTTAACGGTGGTATACATGCGCATAACCAACCAAAACCTGATGCGCCCACACCATTCATACCCTAGTATACTAGTACTTAAACAAATCAAATTCAGAAGCTAATTACTCCATGTCAACCGGTAATGCACATGGGTGTGTGATTAGACAAAAGGAAAAAAAAAACTGTAATGCCCATGCTCAATCAAAGTATCCACTCACACAAACGCCAAACTCACCACTAACCCTTGTTTCCCCCTCTAATCCTATATAAACCATCTCCTGCCTTCATTCCAAATCGTCCCAGACCTCAGAGTCTAATCCTCATCTCTCCCTCTCTGTTAACCCTCTCACTCACGATACACTCCATCTCCATTCATCAAATTCCCTCCATAAAACTGCACCGTTCACTCATATAATCCGTAATCATTCCTCAAAACCTCCATAATCTTCACCCCTCACTCACACACACATCCCGTACTCATACACACCATTTAGCCGCGTCCGACCCTTGTCCGGATCCGGACACATACAATTCAATCACATCCGGGTCGCGTCCGCCTGGACTCAGCCGGACATCTCACGTCCGGACCTACGTCCGACCCTGTTGATCCGGACAACTCACAAAACTCACCAAAATTTCCATTTTCACCCATTTCACCCAGTTCACTCCATTATCACCACGACCAACCTCCAAGCCAGCACAGCGCAAGGACAAAGGACGGAGCGAGCAAGAAGATCTTCGTAACAGATGATTTCTCTCAACTCTCTCTCATTTTAGTTATAATCGCTATGTCTAGCTAAGAGGATTTACTCTAGGGGAAGGTTTGTAATTAGTTAAACTCTGCATTATTTTACTGCTTTATTGAGACATTTGGATTGTTCATTTATGCTTTTAGTATCTTTTAATAAACGTCATGAATTTATTATAAGCCTCGAATCATGTTATGATAGATAAGGTGATTAGCATTGATGGTCCATTAACCTGTTACCCGTGATAATTGCAATCGGATAGATTATATTAGTCACTAGGAGCTTTAGTCCGGATTAAACCAGACTAGTAATTCTGTGCAATAAAACCATCTAGATATACTTGCTAGGTCTAGACTAGAACTACATGTCCTGTCTGTAAGACAGTATATGTGTATTATCTGTTGCTGACGTGTTAGTTAGTTTAGTAGCTAGCCAGCTAAGCTGGTGTTGCTGAGTTGTTTATCTCCTAAGTATAAATAGTTCCACCTCTGTTACACATGTTTAGTTACTGTTACATATGTAAGAAGATACAGAGAAGATCAATAACAATCTCGATTCTCCAATTTTCATATTCTCGCTTCTCTCGATTTACATGGTATCAGAGCTCAACGCTCTAGATTTCCACTGCGCTAGACAATTCTTTTTGTAGAGATTCATCCATTAGCCATGGCGTTAACAGACTGCAAACTCTCAGCGTCGAATTTGCATCAACTAGTCGGAATCTCCACCATCAAGTTGCTCGGAGAAAAGAACTACCTAAGCTGGAACACACAGATGCTTAATATGTTTGAATCCACAGGCGTAGTTGAAATAATCAAAGGAAAAGCACCTGAACCAAAGATCGTTAAGGATTGTATCGAGGTAGACAATCCGGATCTTAAGAAATGGAAGGAAGTTGACGCTCTTGTTCGAACATGGATCATCGCTACCTTGTCTGAAGATTGTATTGCTTTAACCATAGGATGCGACACAGCTAAGAAGATTTGGGAAGAACTCACAGGCGAGTTCTTGCAATCAACTAAGGATCGGGAGTTTCAACTCAAAAATCGCCTGAGATCTCTGAAACTTGGAGAGACGCAAGCTGTGAAAGAGTATGTGAAAGAGTTTAAGCTGGTGTGCGATAATCTTGCTGCTATCGGAAAGGCCATCTCCGACGAAGATAAAGTTCTGATTCTTGCTCAAGGATGCGGCTCAAGATACAAAATCTTGAGGTCTATTATGTTGAGTAAAGCGCCGTATCCGACACTGAAGCAATTCGTTACTGCTCTGGAGGATTACGATGCCAGAGAAGGAGATGAAAGTGAGACGAAGGTTGAAGAGAAGAATCTTCTCTCGAATGTGGCGTTCAATGTGACAACGTCTGAAAATCAGTCAACTGGAGGAAATTATAGGTACGACACCGGCTATGGAAGAGGAGGTCGTTCTGGTAACCGTGGTCGAGGCCGTCAAGGAAGAGGCCGATACCAAAACTCTGGTCAGTACTCTCAATCCTACAATTCTCAATCAAGTGAAGGCTATGTGAAACCAGCGGTGAATCCCTGTCAGATCTGTGGCAGAACTAACCACATTGCGATAAACTGCTTTTATCGATGGGATCATTCGTATCAATCCTACAATCCAAGATCCGACTCAACAACTAGCCAGTGTCCACCAGAAACTCCACAAATCAAGAACACTCCACATGCCTTAACCACAGTCACCTATGAACCTGTTGATGAGTCGTATTATGTCGACTCTGGTGCTACTGCTCACATGGTAAATTCCACAGGTATGGTTTCTTCTCTGATTCCCTATCAGGGAAAGGAAAGTGTGTTTGTCGGAAATGGTGAGGAAATGCCAATCTGTTTCACTGGTAAAGCTAACATATGTAGTGACAAACGTGATCTGGATTTAAAAGAAGTGCTGGTAGTCCCTGAACTGAAACGGAATCTCATTTCTGTAAGCAAACTTACCAAAGATAATATGTGCACTGTGGAGTTTACTGATAAAGGATTTGTTGTCAAGGATCAACTGACAGGGATGGTTTTGGCAAAGGGCAATAAGGATGGTGACTTATACAGCCTACCTAAGTCCTGTTTCGAAGCCTTTCAAGCTGTGAAGAAAGGGAAGGTGACAAATGAAGTGTGGCACCGCAGGTTGGGACATCCAAATTCAAAGGTGTTACGGATTCTTGCTTCCAAGAATAAGATTGATGTTACTGAATGGAATAAAATTCCTGCTGTTTGTAGTAGCTGTCAGATTGGTAGAAGTTGCAAGTTACCTTTGAAAATAGTAGAAAGTAGAGCTTCTGATATTTTAGAAATAATACACTATGATTTGTGGGGACCTGCCCCTGTTGCCTCTAGTCAAAATATGAGGTATTATGTAGTTTTTGTTGATGACCATTCAAGATTCACGTGGTTCTACACAATAAAGAAGAAATCTCAGTTTACTGAAGTGTTTTTGCAATTTCAAAGAATGGTTGAGTTACAACTTGAACAGAAGATCAAAATATTCAGATGTGATGGTGGGGGTGAGTTCACTAGTCATCAGTTTGTTAATATGTTACAACAGAGTGGTATTATACAACAGTTGTCTTGTCCACATACTCCTGAGCAGAATGGTGTTTCAGAAAGGAAACATCGACACATAGTTGAAACTGGTTTAACTCTACTTCTTGAAGCTGGGTTACCTTTGTCTTTCTGGACTGAGGCTTTTATGACAGCAGTTTTTCTCATTAATCAACTACCAGCTGCTCCTCTTAGTTTTCAGATTCCTTTTACCAAAGTATATGGTAAGGATCCAGATTACACCAGTCTAAAAATTTTTGGTTGTAGATGTTTTCCACTGCTTCGATATCAGAATAAGCACAAGCTGGAACCAAAGTCGGCACCTTGTGTTTTTATTGGGTATAGCAATCTTCATAAGGGATACCGCTGCTATGATCCGAAGACAAAGAAAGTATATATATCCAGACACGTTGTGTTTGATGAGAGTTATCTACCTTACACAATGTCTACGCCATCTCAGTCCGCTGAGGTTCGGCAACAGTTGTTTGTTACCTCTTTCAGGTTGTTTACAGATGATCAGATTCCCTCACAAGAATTCCCCACTGATCAGATTTTCCAACAAGAATCTACATCTACATCTGTTATCCCAGCTACACCAAATATCCATCCTTCTTTCTCAAATCAAAACCAGCTCAATCTTCTGTCTTCAGATATCGAAACACTACCAAATGACACCCAACCTCAAATTACACCAAATATCCAAACCCTTTCACTTTCTGATCAAGCTATGACCCAATCTAGATGAGCTTTCTGGAATTAAGACTTAATACAGAATAGATAATTGAGAATTACAAGCCGACCCAAGTCTCCATTTAAGTAGTAGAATATGCAGAACCTAGCTAGTGAAACAACTCCCTGAACCTAGAGTACCGTTCACACTCCCAAGACTATCACTTTAATTTATCTGCTATTTACTTCTTGTTACCTATTTGTGAAACCCAAAACCAAAACAAACCCCCTTTTTAGTTAACCATTACCTAAGGCTAGACTTACCACATCAAGTCCCGTGGATTGACACCCCGGTCGCTTCATAATTTGCTATACTATTTCGACCGGGATTTTTGCAACCTGACGATCTATTGAATTATTGAATTCTAGGATTATTTCTAGGCTTTTAATATACCAAATAAATCGTTTGCAAAATGGCGCCGTTGACTTGGTCCCTAGCCTTGGTTAATTCGTTACTTTATTGCAACACACTGTTTATAATTGTTTGTTTGAAATTTATTTTGATTTTAATTTATTTTGTGTGCCATTTTATACAATTGTTTTTCATTATTTTAGTTCTAAAACTCACTCATTTTGTTCCTTTCTCTCGGGCTGATTATAAGCACCTAGTGGATGCGTAGAACGCGTTCAACTGGTCCTCCGGATACAGACTTCGATCCTGAAATCGAGAGAGTATACCTCCAAGCTCTGAGAACAAGAAGGCAGCTTGACTTCAATATGGCAGCAAATCATGACCAAATTGGAGGAGGTGCAGTGACCCAATACACGATGGGAAGGATAAACAGACCACCAGCCACACCAAGAAGAGGGCCAGTGGTTCTACCAAATCTAACTGCAGAACTTATAGCCGATTGGCAAAAGGTAAAACCTTCTCATCAATCCAATGCTGTTAGAAATCACCCTGCAGGAACTTTCTCAGGTGCAGACCCAGCGGATGCATTGGACCATGTACATCGCTTTCTAGTGCACTTGGATTCCCTGGGCTTATCACAAGGATTGGAGGAGTACGCCAGACTGAGCCTGTTCCAGCACAGTCTATCGGGAGAAGCCTCGAAATGGTTCCATCGACTACCGCCAGGCATCATTACCACCTGGGAGCAGATGATGGTAAATTCTACGAGAAGTATTCCCATCTCCAGGACACGACAAATGATTGCCGACCTGATGGCATTCAGACAGATGGGTAGTGAGACAGTCTGTGAGGCGTGGGACCGATTCAAAGAGCTACTCCGCCAGTGCCCTCACCATGGTCAGGACATCACTCATTGGCTCAGGGATTCTTCCAGGGGTTAAAAGACGAAAACAGAGGCGAGATAAGATCCGCCCTAGGAGGAAACCTGCTAGCAAAAAGTGGGGAGGATTTCATGGCATCTATGGAGTCCTACTGTGAGGAGCTTCGCCAATGGAGCAGCAATGGAGGGCGAGTATTCTCAATAGGTCACAGTTCTACCCGAGCTCCAGATCCAATGATGGAACAGCTAGCCGCCGAGCAAGCACAGATAAAAACTACTATGGGAAGCATGGCAAAAATGCTCGAGCAGCTCACCATGGGGCCGACCTCAAGCAATCCGCCAAGAAAATCTCTACAAGTACCAACGAAGCTTGCTGCTCTCAGTGTGGGGATGCACACGATTATGAGGACTGCCCACTAGTAGCCGAGATGAGGCAAACCGAGGAGGCCAATGTCATAGGCCAGTTCAACAACAGGCAACCCTGGGTGCAGAATCAGCACCAAAACTGAGGTACGGAAATCCGAACAATGCACTGAATTCACATCAAATGCAACCTCAGAGGACGAACCAGGGGGGACCACCCGGTTTGCTAGGCCTCAATATATCAATTCCGGCCACAGCAGCCTCAAGCTCAGCAACCATCATTGAGCTCAAACAATGCCAGTCTGAAGGAGATGGTGGATAAGTTAATGGCTTCTCAGGAACAGCAAACGGTAATCAACCAGAAGTTAGAGAATGCCATGGTGGAGATGCAAGGAACAATGAGTCAGTTGACTCAATTCCTCTTACAGCAGAGACCTTCTGGATCACTGCCTTCCCAACCAGAAACCAATCCCAAGGAGCAGTTGAAGGCAGTGTCGGTCTCAGACGAAGACTGTGAGGATTCTGAAGAAGCAGCAGCAGTTACCCTGAGAAGTGGGAGGAACTTAATCAAAGACCAAGTGGCAGGAAGCCGTACTGATGAGGAGACCGAGCCTCTTTCTAATACCGCCGGTGCACCATCAGGGCATCCCGCCCCTCCTGAGGTAGTTTCTGAGGAGACCCAGGCTCCTATTCCTTCTCCTCTCTTTCTAACTGCTGTTAAAAATACAAAGGGAAAAATATCTGCAAAAGAACTTCCTTTCCAAACCGTCTCAAAGAGCGAGAGCTCGATGAGCAATTTGGAAGATTTTTAGATGTTTTTCGAAAGCTGACTATCAATATTCCTCTTATTGATGCGATTAAGCAGATGCCAAATTATGCTAAATTTGTGAAGGATCTGATTTCGAATAAGAGGAAATATAAAGAGAAGGACACCATCCAGCTGACCGAAACCTGTTCAGCAGCTATCCGACAGAAGCTGCCTCCAAAGCGTGGTGATCCTGGTCAGCCCATCATCCCCTGTTCAATTGGAGACATGGATTGCGGATACGGTCTCTGCGATCTAGGAGCGAGCATCAACCTGATGCCATACACCATGTTTAAAAAGCTTCATGCGGGTGAGCTCGTTCCCATTCATTTCAGACTCCAGTTAGCTGATAGATCATCGATCACACCAAGAGGTATGGTTGAAAATGTAGTTGTTAGTGTGGGTAAATTTTTCTTCCCCGCTGATTTTGTGATCCTTGACATGGATGAAGATGTTGAGGTACCTCTGATTCTTGGTAGACCTTTCCTTAGAACTGCAAAGACTGTTATTGATGTTGACAAGGGGAAGATTACCTTGAAATTTCATGATGAAGAATTAAGCTTTGATATAAATAAGATGATGCAGAAAAACACTTCTTCTCAAGCTGTTTTCTCTGCTGATTTAATTGATAATTCTTATGATCTTGAGGACTACACCTATAGGAGTATACTTTTCTAATTCTTTGTTTAAGTTTTCTGACATTTTAGAGCAGGTAATAAGTCGATCCATTGAGGATGACAAAGACAGTTTGAGATGGCCTCGGTCGTCCAGCAGCTAAATCAAGGGAAATCATACTTTCGTTCCTCCTCTCCTCCTGTAGAAAAGTTGGATCGATCCATTCAAAGACCCATACCTTCAATAGAGAAGCCTCCCTACCCTGGAACTTAAATCTCTCCCTTCCCATCTTAAATATGTTTTCTTGGCAGAGGGTAACACCCTGCCTGTTATTATCTCTGCATCTTTGTCTATTTCACAAGAAACTAGACTTCTAGAGGTGCTAAAGAAACATAAAAGTGCCATGGGTTGGACAGTTGCTGATATCAAGGGGATCAATCCGGGTTTCTGCACTCACCGGATTCATATGGAGGAAATTACAAGGCAGTGAGACAGCCCCAGAGAAGGTTGAATCCAAATCTAAAGGAGGTGGTCAAGGCCGAAGTACTGAAGCTTCTTGATGCAGGTATTATCTACCCTATTTCTGACAGCCAGTGGGTGTCTCCAGTCCAGGTTGTTCCAAAGAAAGGGGGATAGTTGCAGTGCTCAATGAGAAAGGTGAATTGGTACCTCAGAGACAAACCACAGGTTGGAGGATGTGCATCGATTACCGGCGCTTGAATGAAGCCACAAGGAAGGACCACTTCCCACTACCATTTATTGATCAAATGTTGAGCGGTTAGCTGGGAAAGAGTTCTACTGCTTCCTTGATGGGTACAGTGGTTATTTCCAGATTCCCATTGCGCAGAAGATCAGGAGAAGACTACCTTCACCTGTCCTTATGGTACTTTTGCATACAGGAGGATGCCCTTTGGTCTTGCAATGCTCCAGCCACATTTCAGCGATGTATGATGGCGATTTTTAATGAGTTTATTGAGAAAAGTATCGAAGTTTTCATGGACGACTTCTCTGTCTATGGACAAAGCTTCGATGTTTGTCTGGAGCAATTAGACCAGATCTTGGCTCGCTGTGAGGACACGAACCTTGTGCTGAATTGGGAGAAGTGCCATTTCATGGTACAAGAAGGAATTGTCTTGGGCACAAGGTGTCAAGGGAAGGCCTCCAGGTAGACAAGGCCAAGATAGAGGTAATAGAAAAGCACCCCCACCAACTCAGTTAAAGATGTAAGATCTTTCCTTGGTCATGCAGGGTTTTACAGGAGATTTATTCAGGACTTCTCAAAAATTGCTAAACCCCTGTCAGACCTGCTTCAGAAGGATATCAAGTTTCAGTTCACAGAGGAGTGCTTGACAGCATTTCAGACATCAAAGAGAAGCTCTGCTCAGCACCAATTGTGGTCCCACCAGATTGGTCTGAACCATTTGAGATCATGACGGATGCAAGCGACTATGTGGGCGCTGCACTATGTCAGAAGAAAGATAAAGATGCTGAGGTAATCACCTATGCTAGCAAGACCTTGATGATGCACAAAAAATTATACTACTACAGAGAAGGAGTTGCTAGCTGTGGTTTGCTCTGGACAAGTTTCGACCATATCTGCTTGGAAGCAAGGTGATAGTCCACACCGATCATTCAGCCCTCAAGTATCTTTTCAGAAGAATGAATCGAAACCAAGACTTCTGAGGTGGATCTTACTTCTCCAAGAATTTAATTTAGAAGTTGTGGATAAAAAGGGGAAGCAGAACGGAGTTGCTGATCACCTATCTAGGCTTGATATCCCAGATGATGGAATCCCAATCAACGAGTTCTTCCCTGATGAGACGGTGTTCAAGATTGGAAAAGTAGATGAACCATGGTACGCTGACTTAGCCAATTATCTGGCTACTGGTTTAATTCCTCATGACTACAGCTATAACCAGAGGAAGAAATTCTTGTCAGAAACCCGCCACTATATCTGGGAGGATCCCTATCTGTAGGATCTGTGCTGATGGCTTGATGAGGCGATGTCTTCCAGATAAGGAGATCCAGAGTGTAATAGAATTCTGTCATGCTAAAGAGGCAGGTGGCCATCATGGTTATACAAGAACAGCTGCAAAGATATTAGAGTGTGGATTCTATTGGCCTACTCTACATAAAGATGTCCACCATTTCTGTTCCCATTGTGACCCTGTCAGAGGATGGGAAACATCTAGAAAGCATGAGATGCCTCAGAAAGGTATTCTTGAGGTAGAACTTTTTGATGTCTGGGGCATAGATTTCACAGGCCCTTTTCCTCATCTCATGGAAACCAATACATCCTAGTAGCTGTGGATTATGTCTCAAAGTGGGTAGAAGCTATTCCATGCCACAATGCTGATTCCAAGACAGTGGTGAAATTCCTGAAGAAACACATATTCACCAGATTCGGGGTGCCCAGGGCAATTATCAGTGATGGTGGCTCACTTCTGCAACCGAGCCTTCGACTCCTAATGACTAAATATGGGGTGACCCACAAGGTAGCATTACCTTACCACCCCCAAACTAATGGTCTGGCAGAAGTGACTAATCGAGAGCTAAAATGGATCCTACAGAAGACTGTAAATGCATCAAGGAAGGATTGGTCAGTTAAACGATGATGCTCTGTGGGCATATCGGACTGCTTTCAAGACTCCTATAGGGATGTCTCCTTTTAAACTTGTGTATGGAAAAGCTGCCATCTTCCAGTCGAATTAGAGCAAAAGCTTACTGGGCATTGAAAGCCCTGAATTTTGATCTGCACACTGCTGGAGAGAAAAGAAAATTTCAACTATCTGAACTCGAGGAACTCAGAGAGCAAGCCTACGACAGTTCCAGAATTTATAAGGAGCGCACAAAGAGAATCCATGATCAGATGATCCATAAGAGAGAATTCAAAGTAGGGGATCTAGTGTTGCTCTATAATTCCAGGCTGCCTCTTTCCTGGCAAGTTGAAATCACATTGGGCAGGTCCCTTCAAAGTTGTGGGGATCACTACTTATGGTGCTTACGAACTAGAGAATAAGACAGGAGAAGTATTCAAAGTGAATGGTGCTCGACTAAAGAAGTACCTAGGCGATACCTTCTCTCAGCCTCCTACACCAGGTATATCCTTTATTGAAAGTTCTTCTCCTTCCATTAACTCTCTTTCTGCTATCTGTATTACAGCTCCCTCTCCAAAAACATCCAAAAAGCCGTGCCTGCAATGGTACTTCAGACTGTAGAGAGCTGTTGCTAGCTGTTGTGGTGGCCCTCCTTGACACTATCTGCAAAGTCTAGCTAGAGACTTTAACTCCGGGCAGCTTGGTGGGAGGCAACCCACCGGTTTGTATTTCTTTTCACTTTATTAGCTTAATCATTTATTTTACTCATATATTTTAATTCTTGTAGAGCGTTCATAGCCGTGGTGGACATTGGAAGAGCCTTGGCTCTTATTATCTACTAATGGTTTTACCTGGTTCCACTTGAGTTCTTCTGGTTTTGCATCTTTAATCTTTCAGGTATTTCACTCTAATGCTAAACTGAACTCAAGTGTGAGGAAGAATCATGACAATGTTCACCACAAATCAGGGAGTCCTTAAACACTCTTGCTCTTTAATTTCTGGGATTCTTGTGTTTATCTCATTGGAGTGTTTGTGGTAATGAGTCCTTTTTATTCTTTTAATTACTGAAGTGTTTTGGATTAGTAGATTACTATTTAATTTCTGCATTTCGTGTGTTTTGTTTTTATTTAATTCTTTATGGTAATTTTTCATTTTTATGAATTAGGTAATTTAGAGTGGTGGTATTTAATTTAATACAAAAAAAGAGACGTTTAAACGTGTCCGGCTGATCTTAGCCGGACACAAATCCGGTCACAAAAAGAACAAGCCGCGTCCGGATCCGGACTTAAAAGCGGACGTGACTAAAACAGACGCGCTCCGCGTCTTATTTTCTTTCTTTCGTTCTCTTCTCTGTTTTCTTCTTCCGTCGCATTCGAACCAGACACACCCACAAAAATCGCCCTTGTCATTCCTCCTCCTCCACCCACCCAAAAACACCACCACCACACCAGCACCACTGCACACTCCCGACGCCGGCGACACCAAGACCTATCCCGACGCGCAGTACCGCCGACGCCAACGCATATCCCACCCTCTCTTTGCATTCAAACCCAAATCGAATCAGGTTCTGCAAATACCAAATTTAAACGTCACTCTCTATCGAATTGGGTAGCTTAGTTTGTGTTTTGTGGATTATGTTGTTAAACTGTATGATGATGTGCGAAAACGAGGAGGATTCTGTGTGCATTTTGCGATTTCTGGTTGAATTTCTGTGCGTGTTTGCACTGCAGTTCGCGGCGAAAATTTATTTTAGGGTTTATGTGCGTCCGGATCTGCGTCCGGCTGAGTTGACCCGGACGTAGATCCGGACATGTTGAATTTTTGCAATTTTTGTTCAACTGTTTTCTAGGTGCTTGTAGACCTGTTTAATGTTATAGTGTGCAATGTTTGGCTGTTTTAATGCCTTGTTTCTTAAATAAACTGGGTGAAAGAATATGTTCAAATAGAACATGCTGCTTGATCGGTTTCGAGTTTTGGTGTGTCTGTTGCTTCTCTTTTCTTGCTGTTTAGATTTCTTACTGCTTTTTGTTTATCGTTTAGATGGCTCGCACTAGAGGGGCACACACAGGGTCCTCTTCGAGGAACCCACGACCTGACGACCAGTCAGAGCCGGCCCAGACCCCACTCCGACCTGATGGCTTCCGTTTTGCTACCACCCGGGCTTGGTATGAGCAGGGAGGGGGCTTCGTCATTGAGAGGCGCATCACCGACGAGGCATCAGCTGTCGCCGGGCTTACCGCCATATTCGAGGGTATTGGCGCCAGCAGCATCCTGCGCATGGGCGTGGGTGTTTTCTCTCCAGAGCTGGTACGCGAGTTCTACGCCAATGCTGTGGCGTCAGACACGACACACAGCATCACTTCCTACATACGCCAGTTCCAGGTGGAGGTAACCCTTGAGACTTTCGCTGATATTTTACTTCTTCCGGATAATTCGAACGCACATAGAGATATTTCAGAGGATTCACTTAGGGAGAGTAAGACTAGGTGGTTAAGAGAGGTTGGGAGTACTACTCGCCGACGGGGTGAGGAGAGTAAGACTGTACTCCCATATGCCATCCTTCTTATCCTTCCCCAGAGGACACTAGCAGAGATCCTCAGTCATCAGATCCGGCCTCAGGCTGGGAATGATGCTTCTGACGAGGATTGTGTGCTCCTCGACTACCTCCTGGCCTCACCACACCCACCAGCTCAGCAGATCTCGATCCCATACGTCATGTTCAGACAGCTGCATAAGGTGGTGACATATCTGTGGATGAAGAAGAAGAAGATCACCCCTATCTTTCCTATCTTCATCCAGCATCTTCTTATCTCTACCCTCCCCGAGGAGATCTTCACTGATATGGCGGTGAGGGAGGGTGAGACACCCATCTCCCTTACGACCTTTAGGAGATGGGGCTTCTTACGCCTCGACGACGGCAGCTGGGTGAAGGGCAGCTCAGGCCTAGGATCCGCTGGTACATCTGCGAGTTCCAGCTCTACTCCAGCCACTGCTACCATGGCGCCCCCCACGGCCCCAGTGATGAGCATCCCACCTGAGATGCAGACCTTGATGGACTCCATTCTCCAGCAGCAGCAGAGGATGGAGCAGAGATTCGGGGGTATGGAGCAGCAGTTTGGGGCTGTGCAGCAGTAGGTAGGAGAGGTGCAGCAGCAGTTCGGGGATGTCCAGCAGCGCCAGGTGCGCATGGAGGGACATATCGATGACATCCACCAGACCCAGGACCACCTCCAGGCAGAGCAGACCTCCATCCGAGACACCCAGACTAGGATCACTGAGCGCTTAGAGCGCAGCGATGGTTTACACAGAGAGGCTGCTAGGTTCATGGCAGAGGCATCCGCTCAGCAGGCCCAGAACAACCAGCTCATGCAGATGCTCATTGCCCAGTTAGGAGCGAGACCACCACCACCACCACCACCTCAGTGACAGCCACTCTATTTTTTACTGCTTTCTTTTCTTTTGTTTGTTTTTCTGTACTTTTCTTTTTCTTTGATTTATTTTACTTTTGTTTGTTCAAACTAACGGTAGAACAAGGGATTGCAGGTGAAGTGGTAATGGTTATATTATGCAGTGTTTTAAAAATTCTTAATTGCTAAATTTCTTGTTTCTCTGAGCAGTGCAGCGTTCTAAAACGATTACTTAACATGTCAACTCTACTGCGAAACAAACGGCTATAAGTACAGGAAATGGAACCACACTACTTGCGAATGTCTGCTAAGCTTGAACTTTGGGGAGTATTCTTTCTCTGAATATAACTCATACGATCCAAATACTCTCTGTTGTTCGAGTTAATGCACTTTATTTTGTGGTTGTACATGCCAGTGAAAAATTAGCAACTTTTACTCTGCACAACAAACGTAATGTCTGTGACTCATGGGGAATATCTCGACCCCTACCAAACAACAAGTGTGAGGAAGAACATCTTCCTCAATCCATAACATCAGGGGAGTCTCAGTTCCACCTTTAATTTATTTGATGTTCCACCTTTGTTGCATTGAGGGTAAATTATTGCATATGCATCTATTATGAGTATAGCATGTTTTGAAGGCTCTTTTCTCTGTTTTTATTCTTTGATCAATGAGGACATTGCTCCTCTTAAGTGTGAGGAAGGAGAGACCTTTCCCTGAAAACATGCTAATTGGTCTTTAAATGCCACACTTGCTTTTTGCTGCTCTAATACCTGTGCACACCGAGTGTTATTAAATCAAAATGAAAACCGTAGGAATCTTTTTGCTTGATAAGGTTTGTATAAAAATTGTTTAATTTAAAAATATTCTCTTTTCACTAAAAATCTGGTAGATTGGCTAGTTGTGGAAACCAGATTATTTTAGCTTGGGATTTTGGAAATGAAGTGAATGTTTGGAATGAAAAGGGTAAGGCAAGGTACTCCACTGATCAAAATTTTTTTCCTAACAATAGCAGGCCTCGTCTATCCGGTTATTAAGTCTTAAGGGTGCCTTATCACCTATCTACCTAAGGTCTCGTGATCTGGGATAGTTGGCCCAACACCGTTACAAGGATAGAGAGAAAAGTCTGGGTTACGGAATAACTCTGCAATTCACAATATTTCGTTTGTTTTGTATATAATTCTTGGAAGAAGAATGTTTTTGCATGTGAAAGAAAAATTCATTGCAGTTTAATTTTTGTCTTTGATCACGAGTACGTGGTGTTGAAAGGTATTGCGGAATAAGGCATTACTTCACACCCCTTGTCATCCAAAGGTTAGAGGAATGAAAATGGTGGAAAGTCCCAAGCTAAGTTAACTTGTTTTCTACAATCTAGTTTCTCTATGCTTTTACAAAATCGTTCTTGCTTCACTGTATGTGAAAACCTACCTCTAGAGAGCAAGATTATTCTTTCATTTATCACTTTGTTTGATTTCGCTCTGCACTTGTTTAAAATTTGAGATTATTTGACGGTTTTAGAGATATTCTTATTCCTATTTTGCTTGAGGACAAGCAAAAGCTTAAGTGTGAGGAAGTTGATAAGTGTGAAACATATAGGCTTTTTAGGGTTTAAATACCTTATAATTTGTAACAATTCAGGCAATGTTTCCCACTTATTATGTGTTTTTCCTAAGATTGATGTTTTGATAAGAACTAATGTATTTTATATGCTAAATACAGGAAAAAACCAGGAAATAAAGATTATACATCATAAGGATTACAACACAACAAAAGGGGAACAAATCAGGAGAAGAGACACAAAAATTGGTCTTGTCCGGATCAGTTTGGCCGGACACAAAGCCGGACGTCTCTTGTCCGGATCTGTTTGGCCGGACGCAAGACGGACGTGACCTAAAAATCCAGATCCAGAGTTCACGTTTCAGATCTAAAACTCTGTGTCACGTCCGGATCCGGACACGATCCGGACGTCACACAGAATTAAAAAATAAAAATGCACGCACTGATAACTAGCCTTTCGGCGAAATTATCAGGTGGCGCATTAACAGGGGAACAGACGAGCGGCGCATTAAGGTGACTGCAACATTGATTAATTCATGCCCATGCTCAATCAAAGTTTCCGCTCACACAAACGCCAAACTCACCACTAACCCTTGTTTCCCCCTCTAATCCTATATAAACCATCTTCTGCCTTCATTCCAAATCGTCCCAGACCTCAGAGTCTAATCCTCATCTCTCCCTCTCTGTTAACCCTCTCACTCACGATACACTCCATCTCCATTCATCAAATTCCCTCCATAAAACTGCACCGTTCACTCACATAATCCGTAATCATTCCTCAAAACCTCCATAATCTTCACCCCTCACTCACACACACATCCCGTACTCATACACACCATTTAGCCGCGTCCGACCCTTGTCCAGATCCGAACACATACAATTCAATCACATCCGGGTCGCGTCCGCCTGGACTCAGCCGGACATCTCACGTCCGGACCTACGTCCGACCCTGTTGATCCGGACAACTCACAAAACTCACCAAAATTTCCATTTTCACCCATTTCACCCAGTTCACTCCATTATCACCACGACCAACCTCCAAGCCAGCACAGCGCAAGGACAAAGGACGGAGCGAGCAAGAAGATCTTCGTAACAGATGATTTCTCTCTACTCTCTCTCATTTATAATTATAATCGCTATGTCTAGCTAAGATGACTTACTCTTGGGGAAGGGATGTTGTAATTAGTTAAACTCTGCATTATTTTACTGCTTTATTGAGACAATTTGGATTGTTCAGGTTAATACTTTTAAGTGCTTTTAATAAACGTCATGAATTTATTATAAGCCCTCGAATCATGTTATGATCAGATAAGGTGATTAGCATTGATGGTCCTATTAACCTGTTACCTGTGATAATTGCAATCGGATAGATTATATTAGTCACTAGGAGCTTTAGTCCGGATTAAACCAGACTAGTAATTCTGTGCAATAAAACCATCTAGATATACTTGCTAGGTCTAGACTAGAACTACATGTCCTGTCTAGATGAGCTTTCTGGAATTAAGACTTAATACATAATAGATAATTGAGAATTACAAGCCGACCCAAGTCTCCATTTAAGTAGTAGAATATGCAGAACCTAGCTAGTGAAACAACTCCCTGAACCTAGAGTACCGTTCACACTCCCAAGACTATCACTTTAATTTATCTGCTATTTACCTTCTTGTTACCTATTTGTGAAACCCAAAACCAAAACAAACCCCCCTTTTTAGTTAACCATTACCTAAGGCTAGACTTACCACATCAAGTCCCGTGGATTGACACCCCGGTCGCTTCATAATTTGCTATACTATTTTGACCGGGATTTTTGCAACCTAACGATCTATTGAATTATTGAATTCTAGGATTATTTCTAGGCTTTTAATATACCAAATAAATCGTTTGCACTTTCCACATGTTATAGAATATATTGACAAAATAATACTAGTCCAAACTAGACCAAGACCTAGGGTATTAATATTCTATGTTTAGACAACAAAATAATCAAAGAAAGATAATATACCCTTTAACAGCCACCATTACCGTAAGACTATAGTTAGATGGGAGGTTTGTTTTTGGATCAAAGTAAAAAAAAATACATATACCTAACTTCCCTACGTTAGTATGTTTCCATTAATATTGATTGGCTAATTCCTAAACATGGAGCCGATTCATTTAGTCAAAAGAGAGGTATTAGTGCTAACATTAATCAATTAATTAACTAAGCTAATCATTAAGAATTAACAATCAATTCCCATTCCTTGATTCACAAAACCCACGACAACCCTTCATTCTTCCATTCCACAAGTGCCGAATGGTTAAGCTTCTTCTCCTCCCTTTCCTTCTTCTTCTTCCTTTGAGCTTTCAAACTTCACCAATGGAGATTAACTTCAAGCTCTTATTTTGTGTCAATTTCCTAGCCCTCTCCATCAAGACTTGAAGCAAAAATATTCCTAGCAACACTACATCAATTCGGTACCAATATATGCTCCAAGAAGTGTCTTGAATCAACAATTAAACCAAGGAGCATTCAAGGTTAACTTAAGGTATTTTTCATACATGAAAATCCTTTAGAAATTTTATTATACATGTCCGAAAATTCCTACACATTTAAACATGTTTTCTTCTTCAATTTTCATGAAGAGAAGTTGGATCGTCATCCATTTTATCAAGGCCGAAAATTCAAGGTAAAAATACCTAAGGTAAATCTCTTGAAAACATCTTATAAATCTACTTAAGATCTTTGTTAAGATCTAACTCCTAAACCCCTTCCTTCTCATGTGTTAATACCGAAATTTGGAGCTACAATCTCCATTGAAGGAGCTTTGGGAAATTCAAGAGGAGTTCAAGTACTTAATCATCTTTGATTAAGAGTAAGTTTATTAAGCTAATTATTAATGTTCTAAGCTTTGTTTAAGCTCATAAATTTTGTACAAAATTATGTACACCTCTTCAAATAATTAAGGCCGAAATTATTGAGGTATTTACCAAGAAAAATAATTATAACTCTTAAGCTAAGGTTATTACCTTAAGGTATAATTTTATGTTAAAAAAAATAATTATGAAGAGTTTATATGATGGCCGAAAATAAAAGAGTTCAATTGGTATAATACAAGCCTAATATGAGTATTAAGAGTGTTAAAAACATTTAGGTAGTTTAATAAATTATTTAAGCACATAAAATGATGAGTTTATAAGGTTCAAGGGTGGAAAAAGTAATTTATAAAACTATATGGAAAATAATAGTCATTACCGAAAATTATAAGTGACATTTGAAGATTTTTGGTATATTATAAGTGTATAAATAATTTTAGAATTTGTCTAAGTGATTTAGCTAATTCTATGAGTATTTTGGTATATTAAAAACCTTTAAAAGATAAAGTTATATTATTAAAAGCTTAGGAATTAAAATCTGGTTTCAAAAGGGTAAATTGGTAATTTTAGAGTCCTTAAAATGTTGGAGTAAAAATACTTACGAATTTAAATAAAGAGTTTTGGTGAGTAAAAATATTTACTAGTGTGTAAATGACTAGCTTAATAAGTTATGTGGTAAAAATGTAATTTATAGAAAGTTATGGGAATATATAATAATTACCGAGAATAATATGGTTGGCATAATTATAATATAAAATGGTGTAGGAATTAATATTATGAATTTTGAGAGAATTAAATAAGTGTTTAGAAGTTAAAATAACAATTCATAAAAGTTTATATGTAAATCAAGAATTTAATTTGGGGCGAATTCATAATTTGCAAAATTATGAGGGCCTTTTCGGTATTTAAGAAAATTGAATATTGAAACTACAGTTTATAAGTTAATATGTAACTTATATAAAGTTTTGGGGTTAAAAAAGTGAATAAAGGAAAGTATAAGTGAAAACCGAAAGTTAAGGGGTTTATTTGTAATTTATAAAAGTTGGTATAATAAGATTGTAATTTACGGAAGTTAATATGGATATTTGGTAAATTAAAAAGGTAATGTGGTTAATTAATAATTTACAAAAGTTAATGTGTATGTTATGTAATTACCGAATTTATAAGGTTATTTGGTAATTTATAAAAATTAGAATATTCATTTGGTAATTACCGAGAGATTAAGGTGGTAATTGGTAAATTATAGTTACATGGTTATTTGGTAAGTTGTAAAAATTGATGGGTTCAAATTATGACTACCGGAATTGGAAAGGTTGGTTTTGTAATTTAATAAAGAAAGTAAGTAAAACTAAGTAATATAATGTATTATGGTATACTGTAGAGGATAGTATAAGGTTTATGAAATAATTGTGGTTATGATAAAAATAACCAAAAGAATATAATATAAAGTTTATAAAACAATTGTGGTTATATTAAAGGTAATCAAACTATATTGGTATATGGAATAAGAGGAAATAATTATGAATATATAATTAAAGAGATGAAGATATATCATAATATGGGAATTCATTATCACATGTGAATACTACATAAAATAATGAACTGATGGACTACCTAGAACCACTATTAAATAACAGGGGGAAATAAGAGAACATACAAAGTTATTATACAACGAGTATAAACACTACAGTGACAGTACTATAATATTTAGTGAATAGTTATATTAATATTACCCGTTATTGCATGTTTAAATAACAGTGTACGGGAAGGAACTACTGAACAGGAATTTGTCAAGCTAGCAGTTACTTGGTGAACGGTATGTTAATTGTGTGGTCTGAATGTCCTAAGGATTTTCCTAAGGTCCAGACATTGTGTTTAATTAAGAGCGATATCTGTGATTTTATGTATATTATTTTTGTATACGGTATTGCTCAACACTGTGCGTTTTATTTATACGCGAACGTCTTATGACTGGAAGTTTATACATCTAAACTGGAACAAGACTAACTGACCTTAGGGTATTATTGAACCTAACAATGGTCAACTATTATAGTCTTAACTCAAGGATTGGTTATTATGTCATTGACAAAAAGGGCTAACTTATAAAGAGAGGAATCCAGACTGTTTCGACTCTCTGGTTGCGCATTGTGATCACTACGAGAGACTTCAATGGGGAGTCACTCAAAGGAAATCCATCAGCCACATTCGGGTATGGCGAAGGCACTGCCGTTGGTGCACAGGTTCGACCGGATCGGTCAATATATATATTTGTCCAGGGCCATAAGGCCAGCTGGTAACGGTTCCATTGGAACCCAGGGGACTAATGTCCATTAATAAGTTATTAAGGGTTGCCTTGACATGACGCATGAGGTGGAATTTAATTGGAAAAGGTTAAGTGAATGGTTGTTTAAAAGATAAGGGCCAGGTGGCCACTAACAAGTTCAGTTTAATACGCGTATCTTGTTGGGATTATTAATATGTGATTATTGGTTATTTTTATTGAGGTGAAATTGCTGGTTATTACTAGGGATTATTGATGTGTGGTTATTGGTGATGTGTGCTATTGTACACTGATGTTTGCAGGTGAACTGTTACGTGATTGTTCAATGTTTACAGTTATCACTGTTATTATTATAAACCGCATTTTATGTAAAAAATCTAATATCAAGATGGCTAAAACGACTTAAGGAATCTTGACGATTTAAGACTACATTTAGCATACCAGCATTTCGATTGCTGAGCCCTTCATTGGGCCAAACATTCCAGGTTATTGAAGAAGACTCAAGCCAGAGTGCGGGACAGGAAGAGTAGTGTGTTTTCAACAAACACTTTTGGTTTATTTTGTATGGTATTAAGAAGGTTGTTGTATTCAGTTAGTTGCTCATTTAGTTGGATTGAGTTGTAATAATTAGAGTGCTCAGTATCTGTTCATCACAGTGTGAGGAGTTGTATTGTTGGAAGAGTGAGGATGCCTTATTACTCACAGGGGTGAGTAACGGCGTGTAACACCAAGGTAGATAGTTTTATTTTCTGCTGCGAATTGTTATTTATTATGCTACGACATGCGACGATATTACAGGTTTAGGATTAGGGGTGTTACAATCCACAACTTACCGATGATGTTCTTCAACAAAGCCTCTGCAGTGACGCTAGGAAATAAGATTGGGATATTTGTTAGCTGTCCAGAGAAGTTCAACCCGCTTTCTGTTAAAGTCCTCAAAGTTCGTGTGGAAATAGATATTTCAGAGCCTTTATGCAGAGTGCTCATAATTAAAGATGGAGCTAAGGATCGATGCTGTAGATTGTCGTATGATAATCTGGCACATTTCTGTTTTAGATGTGGTAGGGTAGATCATATGCTAGTGGAGTGTTTACTGAAGAAAGAAAACAAAGAAGATATCGAGAGATATGGAGCATGGTTAAGGTCTGAATACTCAGGTTCTATAGCAGCCTTATCAGAGGAGTTTCTGATGAACCAGAATTTGAAGCTCTTGGATGGTATAGATAAAGGGAAAGGAATTAGTATCTTGGATATTCAACATCATAAGGTGGATAAGGAGAGTTATGCGGGGATCAAAGAGCCCTGTAGCTTGGATCAGAGACGTGGCTGTGTGGATGCAAACCTGAATACTAAGGGAAATAGCTACTAAGTAGGGAGCTTAATGTGGATATGGCTTTCAGTCTTCCTTCAAGCCTTGTGTAGAGAAAGTTTAGAACCAAGTTCAACTGGAGTGGGAAAGAAGTGGGTCTGATATCCAGGGTAAAAACCCAACCCTTGTGATAACGTTTCTAATCAGTTTAATCTTGATGAAGATCAGGTCCTTGTTGGAAATGACAAATCTCCTGAGATGCCTCCAGGCTTTGCATTTGATTCCAGGAGACGATTTGTTGTCTCAAGCTTTGGGTAAGGACGGGGATAATCAGGATAAAGTCCTAATGTTAGAAGATACTCCTAAGAGAGACTTGTAACACCCCTCTCAAAAACACGTAAAAGTCACTCACGTCAACAGATAATAGAGCGTCTTACAGCGGAAAATAAAACAACGACATTAAATTCACTCGGGTGTCACCTGTCGTTACTCGCCCATGCGAGTAACGAAGCAGAACTCAATCCAACAACTAGAATACACATCACTACTAACCACTGTGATAACGATATCCCTATACAATCATACAAGTCCACATCCATATCAGTAGACAAGTGCATCTATTTCAAATCCCAGATACATACAATATTATCATCATACATCTACAGCCTGATATCATTATACAATAAATTCCTTACGCAATATTGAGGTAATCCTATCTACCCTGTTCCCGCACGCTTCGGCTTCAACGAAGATCAACACCGCACAATAAGTGTAGTCTCAGCGATAGACGATGAGTATGCCGGATCTACCCAATTGGTCACTTGTCATTTTTTAAAAACCGTCTTGGTAATAGATTGATTTCATTCTGTGTCATTTTACAGATATAATGATACTGTAACCACATGCATGATTATATAATCATTCATAATCAGAACAGTCACTTATAAACATACACAACAATCACACATCATACAATGCGACGGCATTAGTAATTCATACGTCGTATTTTTCATCATCATGTATTACAACATTCGCCCCCCCGGGCCCTCACATATTATTTGTTTTAGTTAGCATTGTCGGGCGTCAATTAGGACAACCCGAAATATATTCACTTGGACAGTAGTCCCACGTACACACAAGGTACTCACTGCCCTGATCATCCGAAGACTCTGAGACTAATTCACTTTGCCTTTGTAAAGGCGTCCATTTAGGTGGCCAAGGGCCTAGTGCCAACGGTAGCACACTCCGCCTGACGATCTATGTAGGCTCGTTCAGGATTAACTAGGGTAAAACCCGATACGGGATAACCCAAGAGATCTCTACGCGCGACCAGCAGCCAGTGACTGTCTGGATTAAGGTACATCATCACTTTCATTCACACTCCACTGTTAACTTTGTTAGTTAGATAGTCAGTTACAGTTTAGTTAGGGAGTACATCACTTAATTTGTTGGCTGCCCTATGGGTCTTACGCATGCCTAGAATTATTCTAGGTAGTATTCACGTTCGAGTCAAAGCTCTAGAGACCGACAATGTCGTGTCCCGTTTCCTAAGTGTTTTTCTTAGGTTATAACTACATACTTGTAATACTTAGCGTATTAGGTCAAGCAACAGTGGTCACAATCACACATTTCGCATATGTAGTTTTGTATAAGTCGATCTATAGTCGACGTAGTATTAGTCCCGTAGGACGTCCGTGCATAAATAATAATGCAGTAAACATAGTTACACATCACACACATAAATCCCATACATACATTCACACAAGTTATTTATCAAACAAATCCGAGCCCGAGGAATTCCTCAGGATAACCTGGATCAAATCCCTTTACATACCGTACACCGTGGACCAAGCATGCGCAATGTGGACTTCTAAGCTTCCCGAGCCGCACGTCCAATAGGCGGTCTAACAATACGAAGAACGCTAAATGTCAATCCACATGACAATACGATTCGGTATTTCCGAATAACGCCAGTAACCCCGGTTTTACACCCCCGGATTTTCAACTGTGAATAGTTAAGGTATCATTATCCTTAAAACTCTTTGCTCGTAGTATGTATTAATATACGGTTTACAAGGACGTCGGTTTTTATTCGAACGTCGTGGCTAACGTTTTCAAACGTAGGAATTATTATTTTTTTTCCAAATCCCTAGTATTTTACAAACGTTACGCCTGATTCAGAATTGCCCGTTCTCGTATTTTTTTTAATTCGACTGTTACATCGCATGCACATGTATTTTTTTTTATAACCTATAGTTGCATGCATGGTTATATTTGATACCCTATGGTTGCATGTATTCCATGCACGTTAATTTATTTTACATAGTATTGTACTATTCTTTAATATACCCTATATTGTACAACTTCCCAATTATATAACAACTTGTATTCCTTCCTAACCTTAGGACATTATAGTATATATTTATACTTGTAAGTTGACATTTATTATTTACTATCATATGGTCTGTAAACCATATTATATATGCATGTCACTTGTGCCAATATACATATGTGTATATATATGCTTTGTTTCCTTAAAGAAATAAGAACTTCAGATTATGCAATATTCCTTACACAAGATTTATTTAAACCATCCCAAATTATACATTAACCATAGTATTTATTTCATTGTATACTATAGTTCATATTTTCATTTTGATAACATAATGTGTATATATATTATATATATATATATATATATATATATGTGCGCTAGCATATTAGTCTTTTGCAAACTATGCTTTTGACCACATAACATTATTTAGTGTTATACTTATATCATGATATCATATAGCATGATTATCTTACGCGTCATTAAACTTTATAGCATATAGTTTTGGTAACTAATATTATTACCGAATATGGCAATATATATTACACCCCTCTACCGCTTTATTCTTATAATTCCCATTAATAACAATATAGCCACATACCTCATACCATGTTATAATACCTTATTTTATACCATCAAACTTCGAAATAAGATATACTCTATAGTTTTGTAATATTCCCTTTTGTTGCCGAATAGGCATATCTTTAATATTTCATTTCCTTTCAAATCCCATACTCTCCAAATATTACAATTTCACCACAATTTTTATAACATACTTAGCTCACCATATATTATAGTATTTGAATATATAGTATGTATACTATATAGTTTCAATAATTCCGAAGAATACAACAAACCCCTTAGGTTCTGTTTTTTTGTTTCAACCCTTAACTTCCCATATTTATATCTTTACCACAAATCTTATAATATTTTTACATATCATATGTTATATCATTCCAAACATTGTATTATTTATAACATATAGTTTTTATATGTTATTTCCTTAATATTACCGAACAGCCCATAGCTGTTTGGTATTTTTCTTTTCCCAGCCACTATTCTTTTCTTATTTACATTTTGACCCAAATTTATATTATATACTTCCACGCGTCACAAAAACCATATATTATACACTTTTATCAATACAGCCTTTTATATACTCCCAAAAATTCCTAAATTTTATACTTAGGATATAAACCACTATATTAACCAAACCACACCCAAACTTTTCGGTAATTACATTGTATACCCCGAAATTTTCATAAATTCCACATTTTACTTATAATGTTAATATAAGTTCATAAATTAATTATTTATGACATTATATTTGGTCAAGGCTTTATTTTGGTCAAGGTTGACCCAATATACACTAGTTTGACCATAGGTTTATGTATTTGCGGTTTTGACCACACTTACTCAAAATTACCATTTGACCCCCATTTTATAAAACTCAATAAGATTCATAGAATATCCCTTTTAACATATAGTTTTCGATTTTATTATATTCAGTCTCTAAAATTTATTTAAATTGCAACTCACACACCAAACTATTTCGGTAATTTATATTTTGTTCTAAATTCATTTTAAATCCATTTTTAACTTAACATAGCAATTAAATTAAATGGCCTAAAATGCTTGGCCTTATCACATTAATTTTCATTGGATAAAATTACACATAAATGTTATAAAAAACAATATTGTTTACGGTAAAATATATAGTTTTTCTTTAATGCTTCCTAAAACCATTTAATTATTTCTTATGACATTATATGTCATCTAAACTTTGTATTATCAACTAAAAATGTTATAACACATTATAATACATAGTTTAATCATTTAAGACCATGTTTGGTCTCGGTTCACATCACCCATATTCTAATATTTTTATAAATCATGTTTTGACCCATAATAAACTTTCTTGACCTTATAGGTCTTTAGCACACCAAACTAATCAACCCAAAAATGTTATTAAACATTTTAATACATAGTTAAATTATCCAACACCCACACATCCCACGGTTTTTATTTTTAAACAGCCTAATGGCATAATAACCATATAATGAAGGTGTTAAGTACACTTACATTGTTTCTAAGCAGATCACCCCACCCTAGGCTTCACATGTGCTCACGGCTGATGTTTAAAGTTTCATATCAGTTTCCACATGAACCAAATTGTTAGCTTGGTTATATACTTCATTTAGGTACTAACACATACCTTGGTATTTTTATATTCTTGACTTGTTTTTCCCTTGTTTTGAAGCTGGGTTCAAGGCCTACTCCCGCCTATTTTTCCAAGGCAAAACTAGTGTTAAGCTAGTGCTTATAACGGTATATGCTCTCGGTAATATATGGGGGAAATGGTGAGATTCTTTTCTTACTGAAAGCTTGCTAACCACGGTGGTTTGTTGGGACCCGCTACTGCAAGTATTCATGGCACTCCTCCTCTCTGTTCTTACGTGAAGAGAGCAGAGAAAAAAAAAACTCAGTACACGCTATGTGTAACACCCAACTACAAATAACACACTTAACAACTCTTTGCAGCGGAAATCACAACTCACATCATAACTCAACTCTTTGGTGTTACACGCGTTAGCCACCCACGTGGCTAACAAGGCTAACATACATACATCGTACCGGTCTGATGGACTAAACTCCCGAGCAACTACACATTAATCCCGTTCCATGTCCAACATTCATTATACACTTACATTACAACTGTACCGAGTAATTACCAACTAGCGCCGATACAATTTCGGTCTTACTACACCTATAATATATCCACAATTCTCATGACTACCACATACAAACAACTACCCCGTCCTACTCTCGAACGGCTTCCAGTTCCTTGTACCTGAAAAGTATGGGAGCCCCCAAAGGGGGTCAGCACCTTTGCTGGTATGGTAATCCCGCAGCCCACATGCTACCGGGCCACGCACAACTATTTGTCGTCTTAGCATGCGGTTGATTTATTTCAAACATGCACAAACTCACACACATATCATGCTTATAAGCAAACATCCATTAATAGAATACATACACAAGGTTAGCACACTCAACATAACAACACACTTCACTTTATAACATACACAACTTAATTTCACTCTTCTTAGAGTACATGAACTTCATTTAGGGAGTGCCGGGGTGATATAGGCCCGAGCACAACATACATACATTTTCTTTACTTGAGTGGCGGCCTCATATAGGACCGTACACAACATACACAATTTCCCCCTAGCTCCAATAGTGATGAGGTAGGTAAGCCTTGGTTAAGCTTGTGGGTGGTTGTAATTCAAGGAGGAAGAACAACCGTAACATAACAAAGAGGGAGTCGAAGCGAACTTAGGCTTCAACACCCTACCAACATTATACATAATTTCCCTCCTAGCCCGATGTGGAGGTCGGGTAGGTAAGCTTTGGCTAAGCTAGTGGGAGGTCGAAATCCAATGAAGGAAAACAACCCTAACATAACAGGATGGGAGTTAATTCTCATATATGTATTAACTCCCAAACAACACGCGCGACCGAAACAACCGGATTCCTCTCCATACATAACATATACTTATTAGTTAGAGGTTCCCTTATGGAACTTATCACATACACACTTCACATAGTGTTACTAACTCGGTTAGACACATAAGGGGTGTAATATCCCTTTTGACAAACATGGATAACTGTATCCAATAACAACAACAACATATCCAACAAGCCACAAACATCACACATAATCACAACATACACTAACGCACGGATAGCCGTAGTTAGAACGTTCCCATGGGTTGGGACGTTTATTTGAATGCCGATCACTTATGTGAACCTAAGGTCGGTTAACTGTTATTTAACACATAACTAAGGTTAAGTGGTATCGGAATTAGTTACGCCACAATAATGAATTACTGTAAACTCATTTCATGCTTTATCTTGCAAGGTGGCAAACACACAGAAAAACACATTGGCATACAAGCCGGTGTAATCCGGTAGGACACAGGTTGCAAGAAAACCATACCTGTCACCGTGGGGAATTACTTTACCGGTGTTCTCACGTTCCTCGGTTCACACTTGTTCCTATGTCATACTCTTGAACCACTATTTAACATGTCAAATGGTTCAATTAATATTAAGGTGTTACGGTAGGTACATAATTGCTACTCCCGTACTTACCCCGTTATCCCGTTATTTCGGTTTAACTTTGTGTACTTAAACTCACAACTTGCTCAATCATTTCCGACACTTGTTTATACTTCCAATGGCCTTTAAAACTCACTAAACAAGGACTAATCAACATCTAAAACCATTACCATTCTCTTCCCCACCATAATAACCCTTAAAAACACTTTCTGGACACTTTTTAACATGGTCCGGGTTTGTGTCCGGGGTTACAAACCCGGACCAACCACGAATTTTACATTCTGGACAAATTTTCATGTTGTCCGGGTTTGTGTCCGGGTTTACAAACCCGGACCACCCCCTGGGATGGTCTTCTGCCATGTTTTTGCTATCGTCCGGGTTTGCAAACGGGTTTGCAACCCGGACCACCTCTGGAACTGACAAATTTTCAGTTGTTTTGTGATCAGTTTTCATCCCCTAATTCAACCTCTGGAACTCAATTTCCCTAACCCCTTTCCAACATGTTTCCTACTGTTTAAACACACTAAAACTGCACTAAACCACTTCAATCCTTGGTTGATCATTGCTTCAATTCTTGCTCAAGTCTCTGTACCCCATCTCCCTGTTACAGTCTCTGCACACTTGTGCATTTTCTACTTCCCATAGCACTTTGCACTTTCTTCTAACTCCATTTGACCATTCCAATTCATTCCTAGACAATGCATTATCTACACTCAGGTTCAACCTTCCTTAAAACCTTAATCCTCATTGTTTTTCTAAAACTCCCAAGGCACTTAAACAACTCCTTTTGCTACAGATTTTTGTACTACTCCTCTTAGTTCACCACATACCATTTCAAGGTTATTAAACCACTCCACTCAACACTACAAACACCTTTATCCTCCAACTTACCAAGTCACCTTAGAACACTTAATTTTCTATCGAAATTTCGCCATAACCTCCCCATAAATTTAACATCTCCCAAACCTCATCAAATCTCACCAATTTCATTCCTAATCTAGCCAAACCCACAAGGTTCTATCAGAGCATAATATATCCTCAAAATTTCATTAAACAACATATACTCCAAAATCAATGCATTGGCACTTAGCCTCTTAATCAAACAAGTTCACAATTATCCTTAAATCAATTTTACACACTCCCCCACATAGATTCCAACTCATAATTTGGGTTCATTAATTTAATTACCCATCTCAACTCTCCTAAAGCGATTTAAAACCCTTAAGGTAGATTTCTTACCTTAATTTCACAAGTTCTCTTTTGGTTCTTCTCTTGCCCCTCCTCTTCTCATTTTCGGTCAAGTGGGAATGGAGTTTCCAAACTCCATCCCAACATTCAAGAAACACAAAAACGTACTCAATTAATCATCTAAACCCTTAGGAAACCTCAAACAAATCAAAGGTTTAGAACACAAGTTAGGGTTTACCTTTTTGGGCCTTTCAAGAGAGGTTCTCAACCCTTGAATCAAGAAGGGAATTATCCCACCATTGGAGGGTCGAAATGGAGCTCAAAAATCAGAAGAAAAACAAGGTATGAGGATGGGCAAAATCGGCCAACAGGAAATATGGAGAAAATGAGTTTTTTCTTAGAACCTTTTTACCTTGTTTGAAAGAGGAGACTCCAAGCTTCCTTTTGATGTCAATTTCTCTTCAAATGGGGAAAAACCCATGTGGATGAAGTTCATCCTTTTTGAATTTTGAAAGAGAGATTGATAGAGAATGATGAGAGGAAGAGAATATGTAATTATTTTGTGATTGGAGCTTTAATGTAGCTAGAGCAAGGAGAGAAAGAGGGAGTAGCCATGGAAGGAGCTCAAAATCGTTCAAGAAGGAGGCAAAGAAGGAGAGCAGAGGTCTGCAGAAGGACGGAGAAAAACGAGAGCAGAGAGGAAATGAGGGAGAGAGAAAAATAAAGGTACTTTTGTACCTTTTCTTTTTTTTTTTGTTTACTTTTTGCTTTTTAGCTTATTTAGTTGACTAGCTAGTCAGAGTGAGTGGCTGATTTATTAAATAAACCGTCCCACATATACACATGACTGGAGCGTTTTTCGTCTTTTTTACAGAAAACGCTCGTTTATTTACCCGGTTTTAGTACTATTCACTAACCGGGCCCCCGTTTTCCGGAATTTTATCTTCTCGTTTTCTTAAATTTTAATGGTTATTATACTCCCATTAATGTTTAATTATAGTTATAGAACAACTATAATTTTACGGGGTCATTTAAACTGTTTAAAGTCACGTTTTTGGGTATTTCTCGAAAAACGCGCTTTAGTGCTCCGTTAGCGTTTTAACGTGTTATTTGTATCTGTTTTCTTCCGGAATTTTTCCACATGTTCTTAGTATGTAATTAGGGTATAAAAATATATTTATAACCCTAGTGAAATTTATATACCTCCTAAATAATTAAATACGCATTTTCACGTTTTGTGACTTTTACGCATTTTCTTTTCTTTTGGTTTTTCATTCCTTCACCAATAATCTTAAGGACTTAATTAGCCTTAGAAAATTATAATTACACTATAATTAACACATGAAGGTTTGGGGTATTTCACTATGAGTAATACCGTGAAAAACAGGAAGGAAACAGTGGTATTTCCTTACTGAATGAGTGAAGAAGTAGCTTCTGCTATGAGCACGTTACCACAGGAATAAGGTACGCTTTCATTTCTCTGTTTTTTATTTTTGGACGTGAAGAAGCAGGTGAGCTGGGAGCTTCTTCTGTTTCCATGCGTGAAAAGACAGAGATTTAGCTAGGAACTGGGATTACATTACCGGTAATACATGAGGGAAGTGACGTTGAGCTTGGTTTTCTTACCTCACCAAGACGTTAGAAGCAGCTCCCTTACTTTTTTCAGTCGAGGTACCATGCTACTTCAGCTCCCACACAACTCTCGTCTGCTTGGATGAGATGGAGGCAGTGGGCTGCTCTGTTGTACGTGGAGAAAACAGGAAGAAGGTCACGACAAACTGGGGTCTCCTCTGGTTTTGGACGTAAAACAAACAAGAATAAGGAGTTTAGTAGAGCTGGTAACATTCCGGTAGATCGAGGAAGAAAGGCTTGAGCTGAGAGTTTTTATTTTTCTCAGTTTTTGTACGAGAAGGAGCAGTATGGCCTGGGAACCTCCACTGGTTACTAGGTACATAAAGCAAAGGAAGAGCTTGTAACTCGGACTAAGCAGGAAGGAAGCTTATGAGAGTTGGAAAACTGGGCATGTACATTGGAGGGGGAAGTTTTTATGTATCTGGTAATAGAAGGAGGGAATGAGCATGTTTGTTTACCTTAGGAAAGTTATGAAGATTTGCTCTTTCTTCATCTGCTTGTAGTCGGTACCTTTCTCTACTTCAGGCGCCTCCTTAATTTATTTTGCTGAGTAAGACTGGGAATTGTTGAACTCAATGACGACATGGGGAAGAGAAGAGTACAACGGGTATATATTTTTCGTCACAGCAGCTTACCCTGTTCGTGAGGTAGCAGCCATGGGAATTGGAGGTGGCTCTAGGTTCTGGAGCAGTAAACGAAAGAGGTTGGGAAGTAGTCTCGGTTTTCTTTTCTGGAACTACCAACGAAAGGAGAAGAGACTGGGATGTTGCCTTACGGTTCAGAAGCAACAAGGAAGAAAAACGGAACTGTTATTCCACGGTTTTCCTCTGCAGTTGGGTGTTGTCTCGGTTCTATATTGGAGCAGCAAAGGAATGGGGAAGCTCGGTTACTTCTGTTGGAAGAGGTAGATGAATTTTTTTTTTCTCGGTACTGGAGTGGCAAGGAGAAATCCCGGTTCTGGAGTAGCAGTAAAGGAATGAGAGCTGCATTGCTTACCGAGGAGGAAGAATGAGTCGATGGGTATGGACTGGTCACGTAGGGACAATTCCCTAGTTGTGTTGGGAAGATTCCCATTTCTAGATAGTTGTTTGAGCTAGGATGTTGTCGGTCAAGTGGGTAGGGGTAGATAGTAGTAGTTGAGTAGAAAAGCAAGTAATGGGGCCATAACATATAATATGTATATGTCATAGGCTTACTGTTTTTTTTTGTATGTGATAATTCGGTGGTGTGCAGGTTTGCAAATGGTGAAGTGGGAGACTGTGACGGCCCAGCCCAATCAACCCACATGTGTGATATTGTCCGCTTTGGCACGCAGGCCGCACGGATTTGTTCCTGGGGTTTTGCCCCAGAACGCGTCACACAAGGGAGAGGTATCCATGCACCTATAAGGCACACTTCGTTCTCCTCCCCAATCGATGTGGGAGGTAGCCCACCTCTGGGTGCTACACTCCACCCCCCCTCACGGGAGCCCAGCGCCCTCGCGGGCCCACTGGCACACCGACCTGGGTCTGGCTCTGATACCATCTGTGACGGCCCAGCCCAATCAACCCCATTGTGTGATATTGTCCGCTTTGGCACGCAGGCCGCACGGATTTGTTCCTGGGGTTTCGCCCCAGAACGCGTCACACAAGGGAGAGGTATCCATGCACCTATAAGGCACACTTCGTTCTCCTCCCCAATCGATGTGGGAGGTAGCCCACCTCTGGGTGCTACACTCATTGAAATACCCCAAACCTAAGTATGCTAAGCAAACATCAAATTATGATGTAGTAAGGCTAGAATATGCCTTAGAAAGATTGGTAGACAATTTAAACCAAGGAAAACACAAGGAAGTGCCTTAAAGGCAATCAGGGCAAAAACGTGCTCTAAGCTTGGAGAGACTTGGGTGAGTACCCAAATATCATGATAAGACCTTAGTAATATCCTAATGGTCATTTTAAAGCAATTAGCAAAGAAAACCAAGCTTGAAAACAAAAGTTAAAACACAAAATGTGCTTTAAGAAGTCTTAAAGCACATTTTTGAGAAATTGTCCTAGAATTGAGTTTTGAGTGGCTAAATGTCCATCATTACTCTTTAATCAACATGTGTACTAATTAGTATCACATTAGGAGGTCTAAATCAATGGGAAATCAAAAATTTCAGAAATATGTGCACTGATTAGTGAATAGTGCCAAATAGTGACTAGTTTAAGTTTTAATCAACTTAAGTCAATTAGTTGGTCAAACAAGACCATAAATATCTTGTTATAATGAGGGGGCCGGTTTTTCTAAGGGTGGATGAGTCACCATAAGTAGTCAAATAAAGAAGAAAAGAAGAGATAAGTAAAAGAGTACTATTTGCTTTATTAAAGCAAATACCTTATATTAGCCACCTTTCTTCTTCTCTCTCTTCATTTCTCTTCTTCACATGGTTCCACCATCTTCTTCCTCCCTTCATTCACGTAGGAGCAGCACCCATGGCAACACCACCTTGCCTTGTCCATAACTTACTCATTTTAGCTCCAAATCAAAAACTAAACACATATTATTCTTAGTTAGGTCAAGACCTATCTTTCTATCTTTTCAAATCCTTCAAAGATCCATTTTGGTGCCATGAGAAAACTTCATTGATGGAGGAAAATCAAGTTTGAAGAGCTCATTAGCTTCTCCATTCTCTTAAGGTAAAGAAAATGTAAGAAAAACCTTGTTTCCATCATTTCTTGTACATGGCCGAAAATTCCTTCTCATGGGGCTATGTTTTTATGCCTTGTCCTAGCTTGATTTATTCACCAAGGACTAGTGGAGGTCCTATTTCATTCAATGCCCAAGTCTATTTTGAGACTTCAAAGGTAATCATCCACTTTTATGCCTTAGAACACATTTCTAACCTAGGTTTTTATTCCTTGAGGTTAGTGTATTGTTTAGTACTCATATGAGTCATTGAATATTGATTAGAACATTGGCAAGGGGAATTTAAGTGGTGGCCAAGATCTATGCAAGAAGAAGGTCTAAGGAGGAGATTAAGATAAGCTTGAGAAAACAAGGTAAAATGCTTACCTAATGGTGGTTTAAGATTAAGGAATGAGTTTTAGATAAGTACCAATGTGGCTTAGAGCTTACATTGTGTATTGGGTTATATAACCTAAGAAAAAGAACTTAAACAAGCTTATGAACTTGTGATTAAGGAGCTAATGAGAATGAGTTAGTAATATAAGTTTAAGGTGGATTTTAAGAGCATTATAACTACTATGAGATTGATGAGTGTATTTGCAGGTTGAAAGCTTATATATGTGGGAAATTCAGTGTTCAAGTTTAAGTCATTTAATGAAATACCCCAAACCTTCATATGTTGGTTAAATGTTAAGCTATGGTATTTAAAGGCTAAAAAGTGCCTTAAAAATATCAGTGAACAAATTAAACCATAGTAAAACATAATAAAATACTAAGACACAGTTTGAGCAAGAAACATACTCTAAACTTGGAGTGAACTTGGTTAGGACCCAAAGAGCCTACCAAGACTTTGTCAAATTCAATTATGATTTAATAAGGCTAATTAAGGCCTTAGGGAATGTTGGTGGATAATTAAACCAAACAAAACACAAGGAAACACCTTAAGGTCGATTTAAGCAAATAATTGCTCTAGACTTGGTTAACCTTGTATAAAACCTAAAGGTCATTCCTAGACCTTGGAAATATGTTAATGAACATATTAAATCAATTACTAAAGAAAACCAAGCTTGAAAACAAGTTAAAATACAAATGTGCTTTAAGAAGCCTTAAAGCACATTTTTGGGAAAATTGTCTTGTAAATGAGCTTTGAATGGCTAGGTGTCCATCATTACTCTTAAATAAATATGTGTACTAATTTGTAACACATTTGGAAGTCTAGGTCAATGGGAAATCAAAAATTTCACATCTATGTGCCTTGTTTTAGTAAATAGTAACTAAAATAAGCTAGTTTGTAACATATGTTGTTACAAGTAATTAAATGGGTCAATAAAGACCAAACTATCTCTAAATAAATACTGGGGGCCGGTTTTTAGCATGGTGAGTCACCAACATGTAAAAGAAATTAATTAAGGGAAGGAAGGGCAAGAAGGTAAAAAGGAGAAAGTTACTTATTAATACTAATATCTTGCAAAAGCAAGTATTATCTTCATTCTCTCATTTTCCTCTCATTTCACACGTCTTCTTCCTCCCTTCTTGCTCTCTTCTACGATTGCTACAGCACCAGCATCAACATCAACTTCCATGGCTTGTATCTCCTAGCTCCATGGTCCAAATTTAATTTCAAGACCACCGTTCTTCTAGTTGGAGCAAGCTCTACACTTCCGTCCTTTCAAATCTTCAAAAGCCTCATTTCGGTGCCATGGAGATTCACCATTGATGGAGCTTGACCACATCTTTTTACACCTTGTTGTTCTCCTTTGCTTCAATGTAAGGAAACTCAAAGAAAAATGAGGTTTCCCCCATGTTTTTGTGCTGTCCGAAAATACACCATTAATGGTGTCTTTTCTTGTTCTTCCATAGCTCATTCCAACCTTTCATGGACTAGGTGGAGTCCTCTCTTGGTATATATTCAAACTCTCTTCAAGATCTAAGGTAAAACAACTACCCTTATGTGTTAAGACAATATGTATAACCTAGGGTTTGTAAGTGAGTTTAAGCATGAAGCTTGAATGCTCATTGGTTGTACTTGTGTGTTGGTTAGAACATTGGCAAGTAACCAAGTGCTCTTGCCGATTTCCAAACAAGGAAGAACAAGGATGTTCAAGTAAAAATCTGGAAGGAAGGAGGTAAACAAACTATCTCAATGTGATTTAAATGCCTTAGGAAATGAGCTTGATTTGCTTAATAAAATACCTAAGGAGCCAATGGTAAATGAGCTAGTGAAATGCTCTCAAAGAGTTTATTAAGGGCATATGTATTGTTGGGTGTATTTGCAGGTCAAAGGCAATATATACTTGTGGAAATTCAGTGTTTAAGGTTTAAGCAATTTAAGGGCCTAAGAGCCATGTTATTTAAGGGCCTAAGTGCCAAGCAATCTAAGTTGTGCACTATATTGTGATGTGGAGTAATTTGGTGAAGTTTTGTATATGATGGTGTTCTTGATGGACTTAGGTGCTCTTGAGTGTTTAATGGTGAAAACTATGAGTTTTTGAATGATGATATGCTAAGAGAACCTATGGCGAAAATTGGTAAAATGCATAAGGAGTTTTAAGTGTTTAAGTGAACTTTGGTGAATAAGGAGAGAAAGATGTTTGGTTAAGGTTTGAGAAAGGAACTTTAGGAAGTTGTGAAAAGAAGATTTGTTTAGTAAGAGAAGATGCTTGGGAGATGATGTTAAGGTAAGGAGAAAGCATTTTGGGATAGTAGTTTCCATAGGCAAGAAACATCATTTAGAAACCTAATGGAAAATGTTATAAGTGTTAGTGAATTTATAAGGGAAAATGTGTAACAAGTGAAACATGGATTTAGGTGGGTTTAAGATGATATTTAGGCATTAGAATATACCTAGGAACATGTGGTAAAGTTATACAATTAATGGAGGTGGAGAAGTAAGGTAACAACATGTGAAAATGACATTTTAATAATTCTGTAGGTTTGGTCCGGAACCTAGGTTGTGGTCCAAGTCCAGGACCATATACCAAAAACAGGCCGAGACTTGAGTACTGGCTTGGTCCGGGACTTGGGGTGAGTACAAGGTCCCGGACCACCCTGTCAAATACGCCGAAGAATGTTTGTAAGTGTTGGTCTGGGACTTAAGGTAAGGACCAAGTCCCGGACCACTCTAAAAATGTTGTTTAAGGTATGAAAATGATGTTTAATGATGGGGATTGATGGATAATGATGTTGTAAGGTTGTTAAGGACATGTTTGGTGAGTTATAATGACAATTTGGTGGGTGAGAAGTTGGAGTAAAATGTAGGAGAGAAACAAGGTAAAATGTAAAGGTATTTAACTAGTTAACGGGGTTAATTATAGTCATTCGACGTTACACAAACGTGTTACCCCAATGTTAATGGAAGCAACTTTAATGTACCAGTTGTTCGAGAATTGTTCGAGGAACTTAAGTGGACATGGTAGAGTGGACTCCGGCGACAGGTATGGTTTTCTTGCAACCTGTGTCCTACCGGATTACACCGGCTTGTATGCCAATGTGTTTTTCTGAGTGTTTGCCACCTTGTAAGATTAAAACATGTAATGAGTTTATAGTAATTCATTTACGTGGCGTATTGGGTCCCGATACCGTTTAACCTCGGATAGGGTTAAACCTTAGCTAACCAAATCTAGGAACACATGAGATATCGGTATTCGGATTTAACGACCCAAACCTTGGGAACGTTCTAACCACGGCTATGCGTGAGTTAGTTGTGTGATGGTATTATGTGCAAGTGTGTGAACCTCCCTTGCGTGTTTAACTCGGTTTAATACCGTATGGTGTGTGGATGTGATAGGTTCCATAATGGAGCTCTAACTACTTAAATAAGTATATGTGTGCTAATGGGGGGTGAGGAGTCCGGTCATGTTCCGGCCACGCGTGTGATGGACGGGAGTCGATGTCATATCTGGTTCGACTCTCTTGGTGTATGTTAGGTTGTTTACTCATTGGGTTTCCAACCTTCCCTTTAGCTTAACCAAAGCTATATCACTGACTCACGTCGGTTTACTGGGGCATACAATGGTGGATCGGTGTGCTTGGGTTACTATATCCGACGCACCTTGGTGTTGAGTTATCCGTTCATTTAACGAGACGGTAACGAGTTATGTAACGAGCTTATCATGAGTTTGGCAACTTTCTCTAGGCTCTATGGTGAACTAATTATGGTAGGGACGGTTCCTAAGAGGACCGTACCCGTTATGTTATGTGGTGTTGTACTGCAATCGCTATTGTGATGTGGTGCTAAAGGTTGTAAAAATGTGGAATATGTGGTCATGGATATGAAACATAGTTTAAATAAAAGGTGTTTAAGGATAGCTCGATTAATGGGTAAGTGTCGTCTATTAAGGAAGTATCTCCGTTTAGAGGAGAGCCACTTTAAGGTTTAAGGAACTGTGGATGGTTTGTTATGTGTGGATGTGTGGATGTGTTGGATGTTTGTTGAGCCCTATAGTTGGGTGTATGCAATGTGATGTGTGTTTATGGTTTACATGCATGATTCAAATATAATCAACCGCATGTTAAGACGACAATTAGTTGTGCGTGGCCCGGTAGCATGCGGGCTGCGGGATTACCATACCAGCAAAGGTGCTGAGCCCCTTGGGGGCCACCCTTTTCTTCCTTTTCTATTTCAGGTACAAGGAGCTGGAAGCCGTTCGAGAGTAGGACGGGTGGTTGTTTATACATGGGTAGCCTTTTTATGGTGTATGTATTATGGTGTAGTAAGACCGAATTTGTTATCGGCATTGGTTAATGATTACTCGGTACGGTGGGGGATGTATATGTAAAATAATTGTTGGGAATGGAATAAGGATGGTATTATGTAGTTGCGCGGGAATCTGGTCCATCAGACCGATACAATGTGTATGTATTAGCCTTGTCAGCCACGTGGGTGGTTGACGGCGTGTAACACCAGTGGATTAAGTATTGTGATGGTTTATGTTTTCCGCTGCAGATGGTTATAAAGTGTGTTGTTCTGGATGGGGTGTTACAAAAAGTGGTATCAGAGCGAAGTATCGCTCTGATGACTGAATTACCGAGCCTAGGAAGTACCGAGTTAAGATTTTAGTACTTTGGGTTATGGGTTGAGTGATAGCGTGAGTGATACGCTAGTTAGGAACTGCCAGTGAATACTGGAAACCTACTATATCCATCCCGCCCTCCACAACCCCTATTTTATGACTTGGGAAGGAACGCCAGAGAGATGAAAGCCCTTTCTTGCCCGGGAAGACCCGGTCTGGCTGTTATTAACTATCTTGTAAGAATGGAGAACCTGTCATACGGTAGATCCCGAAAGTGGGAATCCCGGAGACGGTTTCCATCTGCATAATGTTAACCACATTTCATGGCGAAGAATGGAGAATCTTGTGTATAAAAGAATGAAATTTCCGGCAACCTGGGTCGACATGCCGAGCAGTTGAAAACTACCAGCTTGCAACAGGCAAGAAGTGAAATAATGAAACCGGAGACGAGAGTCTACGGGATGGCAAATGTTAGATAATGGTACCAACGGTATACCAACCGACAAAGGAACTACAACGTAGTACCCAAACAAGAGACAAGTCTCAGTAACCACGACAAATGCGTGGAATGGGCTACGAAGAGGATACAATAATAAGTAAAAAGGGGTCTCCCAGAATGGGAAACACCCTAGTTAATGATTATTAGAGGAGGACAATGAGAAGTTGTGCAGGAGATTAGTTACCAATTAGGGTATCCAAGTAAGGGCCCATGAGGCCACTGAATACGGTGCAGACAAAAACAGTACCGCAGCCGGTACATGTTGAACCGACAGCCAGTTAACAGGGCGCACTTGCCGTGGCAAGTTCAGCTATAACAGGGCTGTTCGAAGAAAAAAAAAATTGACAACTACAAACTACTTAGTAAAGTACCCAGAAGTTAAGTATGATCATCATAACCGTGGAAGGGCTTAACAGCCTAACCTTTGTAAATGGGAATATGCCAGTCAGCAAGAAGCTAGACTTGGTTAAGGCAAGAAGGTGTCGTGAAACCATGAGAATTTTTCTTTCAAACTCAGATTTATTTCAAACTCTTTTCTTTCAAAAACCAAATTCTCTTAAAAACCAATACTTCTTTTACCCTTCTTTCAAACCAGCTTACCTTTGAATAACCGGACGGAAACCGGTGAACCCGAGGGTAACAACCCGACGGTATGGATGGAGTTCTTAATGAAACAACGGTGGATAAACCTTCCCTTGATTAAGTTCGGGAAGCAGGGATATATATTGTCATAGGACAATATGAGGGAGTTGACAACAGAATACTTCACCTAGGCATGTGACGGACACTACGAGTGTACCAACTGTGTTGTGGGATGACCGCACTCCGATAGGAGCATGTGGGCCTGACAGACCTACTTATGGGTTAGTCAGGTAAGTAGTAATGTATCAGTATGGTACCCCATATATGTATACGAGAAGAGTCCAAAACACGGGAAGTAGTCGACTCCATACTACGGTCAGCAGTAAAAGTCAAGTAAGAGCTAAGGATTACCATTAATGGTTGGAGTAAAGGAACCCAGTTGAGAAGACTAAAGGAATTGGTAAAATTCGTCCAAGAGAATGTATAGAGTCAAGAAGTGCGAAGAGCACGGATGGTTATGTAAAGACATCACATATGTCTTAGGAAGATGAAGGAATGAGACATGGTAGCTGGAATGAATACCCAGCTAAGAAAGTAAGAAGGCGTAGTTTACTGAATGTACTCATAAGTGCAAGACAAATGTAATGGCATACCTTAGCAACACCCAGGAGCAATCCTTGAGGGGTGTTTGGATCAAACATTGTTGGATGAGACAATGTAACAGAAACTCAAGAGTTGAAATAATTACTCGGTTTAAACACCGAAGGTAACCCACTTAACAGTAGGACCCCAAGTTGCCAAAGAGACAACTTGGAAGGAATCGAGATGTGACGACCTCGTTAAACCATATATTGTGTACGAAAATGAATGGAAGTAGCCTTAGGGCAGAGCTCGAGGCAGTGGCTTATAAGCCACAAACAAGACATGTTATGTCAAATTAAATAAATTGTAGGAGTTTATGTTACACAAAAAATAGAGCGGAGAACGAATCACTGCTTAAGAGTGGGGATACCTCTCGATATTGGGAAACCGCAAGAGCGGTAGTTATGTGAACCAAGTTCAGGAAATAAGTTAAGGATTGACTATGTTGTCATTGGTGGCTAAATAACGCCGGTTCATAACTCGAGAGAGGGTAACAAGTAATGATTCGCTCGAGGAGCATAAAGACTCGAGGAATAGTATATGCACCAAGCAGCCAAATAAGTGGCGAAACACAGTGTAATGGTGGAATCTAATATAATAGCGGATGCAGTGTAAGTTGACGTTGTATAATGGAAGAGGAAACGGCGTGCAATAAGCGGCCGTTGTATAAGTATTGATTAAGTGATGGTATGACAAATAAGCGGAGTGATGTGTTAAACCCAGTAAAGATACAATGGGAAGTGATAACAAATAAACTGACAGTAAGTCGAAAGGAATTGAGGCAATCATTGTGAAATACATAGTAGTATACACAGTAAACTACTGTGGAGGTGGATAGAAAGTTTGTAACTCACCGAATTCGCGCACGGTAAGAGATACCACGCGTCGGTTGAGAAACCATGGTTACCAGGATAAAGATAATAATTGGAGATGTACAATACAGTATGAATAACGAATGGACAGGCCAGAATCGAAACTGGTTACGAATTAAGAAAACTACAATGAGAATCCTTGGTTTAGGAACTAAACCGCTAATATGGTCAAGATCCTGTAACGGACCGCGTGGAAGTTAAAACACTTCACGACGGTAGAACATTTTTAACCCTATGGTCAGTGATTGATTACGTGGGCGTAATCCCTTTTAAGGGGGGTAGAGCGTAAAACCGCTTAGTGTGTTTTACCGTACAAGTGTACGTGAACTATGTTGTGCATAGCACAAAAATAATTTGTTATGATGGTTGGCATGGTTAATAATTGGTTATGATGGTTGGTTTGGTTAAATGGTGGTAATTGCGCACAGAAGATGCGAAATACCATTGTGGTAGGTGTGACTACCTTGGTAATGGTTGTGGGTTAGTACAAGTGTTAAGGAGTAAATAAACTCCTGGGGGAACCAAAACCCCAATGGTGTGTGTTCGTGGAATACTAAATGTAACACGATGTATTGTATTTTGATAAAAAAATAGGTATATATATACAGTGTGGTGATTTATGAAGGGTATGAAACTGACATGGAACCTAGTAAGAATTAGATTCCCTAGGTAACTTGATTGAAAGTGAATGGATATAATTGATGGACTGAGTTCTATCCCTTGGAGATGTGATGATTATGACTAGAATGATGGAAAAGATAAAAAAGGGAAATGTGTGTATTATTTAATGCTTGAAAATGAAGTGGGAGGTGGAACTTGATTTGCATGTGATCAAGGGAAGCCGAACACAAATTGGGGTGGAAGGATAGTTCAACACTGATGCTGATCACATCATGGTTGGATGACTCTTGAAGCTCCCTATAAGTGGTCACGAATAACACCACTAAGAAAGGATGCAAAGAGCATAAATTGGACTTGGAGTTGCATTGAGCTTTCAAAAGGATTTTTAATTGGTATTTCCAAAACAGTCGATTAATATTTTGAATCAAGGATTCTCTTGTTTACTTAACCTAGTAAAGAATATTTTTGTAGTACTTGCTCACGAGCTGAGGACGTATGAGCCTTTGTCTTTGGACCGGTGACATGAGAAGTACATATGTTAACAAATTTAGTGAATGTTTTGATCTCCCAAAGGAACGGGGACCAGAAAGTGTCCATCGCGACCGGGTTCTGCAGGGATCACAGTGTATACGTACTCAACATGGGACTCGAGCCCATGAAGAGGTGGAAAAGGTATGTCTATTTGTTATACAGGCTAGGACATGTTGTGTGATATGTGTAATAAATGTTACTTTGACCTTGAGTTTTAATATGGTTGAGTTCTGAATTGATTATGTTACTTGGGCCTATGAGTCCAAAGGTGGTTATGTTACCCAGACCTGAGAGTCTAAGGGTTGTTATGTAGGTGCAATATGTTAAGGTACCCGGACCATTGAGTCCGAGGTAATCATGTGAGTATGATATGTTGTGGATGGATGTGTATATGTACCCGGACCTTCAAGTCCGAGGTTGTGGTGTAAGGTGTGTTGGTAATGGAAGTTTATTTCGAAAGTAATCCCCGTGTTCTAATCCAATGATGTGTGGGAAAATGTGAACTTCGAGGACGAAGTTCTTTTAAGGGGGGTAGATTGAAATACCCCAAACCTTCATATGTTGGTTAAATGTTAAGCTATGGTATTTAAAGGCTAAAAAGTGCCTTAAAAATATCAGTGAACAAATTAAACCATAGTAAAACATAATAAAATACTAAGACACAGTTTGAGCAAGAAATACTCTAAACTTGGAGTGAACTTGGTTAGGACCCAAAGAGCCTACCAAGACTTTGTCAAATTCAATTATGATTTAATAAGGCTAATTAAGGCCTTAGGGAATGTTGGTGGATAATTAAACCAAACAAAACACAAGGAAACACCTTAAGGTCGATTTAAGCAAATAATTGCTCTAGACTTGGTTAACCTTGTATAAAACCTAAAGGTCATTCCTAGACCTTGGAAATATGTTAATGAACATATTAAATCAATTACTAAAGAAAACCAAGCTTGAAAACAAGTTAAAATACAAAATGTGCTTTAAGAAGCCTTAAAGCACATTTTTGGGAACATTGTCTTGTAAATGAGTTTTGAATGGCTAGGTGTCCATCATTACTCTTAAATAAATATGTGTACTAATTTGTAACACATTTGGAAGTCTAGGTCAATGGGAAATCAAAAATTTCACATCTATGTGCCTTGTTTTAGTAAATAGTAACTAAAATAAGCTAGTTTGTAACATATGTTGTTACAAGTAATTAAATGGGTCAATAAAGACCAAACTATCTCTAAATAAATACTGGGGGCCGGTTTTTAGCATGGTGAGTCACCAACATGTAAAAGAAATTAATTAAGGGAAGGAAGGGCAAGAAGGTAAAAAGGAGAAAGTTACTTATTAATACTAATATCTTGCAAAAGCAAGTATTATCTTCATTCTCTCATTTTCCTCTCATTTCACACGTCTTCTTCCTCCCTTCTTGCTCTCTTCTACGATTGCTACAGCACCAGCATCAACATCAACTTCCATGGCTTGTATCTCCTAGCTCCATGGTCCAAATTTAATTTCAAGACCACCGTTCTTCTAGTTGGAGCAAGCTCTACACTTCCGTCCTTTCAAATCTTCAAAAGCCTCATTTCGGTGCCATGGAGATTCACCATTGATGGAGCTTGACCACATCTTTTTACACCTTGTTGTTCTCCTTTGCTTCAAGGTAAGGAAACTCAAAGAAAAATGAGGTTTCCCCCATGTTTTTGTGCTGTCCTAAAATACACCATTAATGGTGTCTTTTCTTGTTCTTCCATAGCTCATTCCAACCTTTCATGGACTAGGTGGAGTCCTCGCTTGGTATATATTCAAACTCTCTTCAAGATCTAAGGTAAAACAACTACCCTTATGTGTTAAGACAATATGTATAACCTAGGGTTTGTAAGTGAGTTTAAGCATGAAGCTTGAATGCTCATTGGTTGTACTTGTGTGTTGGTTAGAACATTGCCAAGTAACCAAGTGCTCTTGCCGATTTCCAAACAAGGAAGAACAAGGATGTTCAAGTAAAAATCTGGAAGGAAGGAGGTAAACAAACTATCTCAATGTGATTTAAATGCCTTAGGAAATGAGCTTGATTTGCTTAATAAAATACCTAAGGAGCCAATGGTAAATGAGCTAGTGAAATGCTCTCAAAGAGTTTATTAAGGGCATATGTATTGTTGGGTGTATTTGCAGGTCAAAGGCAATATATACTTGTGGAAATTCAGTGTTTAAGGTTTAAGCAATTTAAGGGCCTAAGAGCCATGTTATTTAAGGGCCTAAGTGCCAAGCAATCTAAGTTGTGCACTATATTGTGATGTGGAGTAATTTGGTGAAGTTTTGTATATGATGGTGTTCTTGATGGACTTAGGTGCTCTTGAGTGTTTAATGGTGAAAACTATGAGTTTTGGAATGATGATATGCTAAGAGAACCTATGGCGAAAATTGGTAAAATGCATAAGGAGTTTTAAGTGTTTAAGTGAACTTTGGTGAATAAGGAGAGAAAGATGTTTGGTTAAGGTTTGAGAAAGGAACTTTAGGAAGTTGTGAAAAGAATTTGTTTAGTAAGAGAAGATGCTTGGGAGATGATGTTAAGGTAAGGAGAAAGCATTTTGGGATAGTAGTTTCCATAGGCAAGAAACATCATTTAGAAACCTAATGGAAAATGTTATAAGTGTTAGTGAATTTATAAGGGAAAATGTGTAACAAGTGAAACATGGATTTAGGTGGGTTTAAGATGATATTTAGGCATTAGAATATACCTAGGAACATGTGGTAAAGTTATACAATTAATGGAGGTGGAGAAGTAAGGTAACAACATGTGAAAAATGACATTTTAATAATTCTGTAGGTTTGGTCCGGAACCTAGGTTGTGGTCCAAGTCCAGGACCATATACCAAAAACAGGCCGAGACTTGAGTACTGGCTTGGTCCGGGACTTGGGGTGAGTACAAGGTCCCGGACCACCCTGTCAAATACGCCGAAGAATGTTTGTAAGTGTTGGTCCGGGACTTAAGGTAAGGACCAAGTCCCGGACCACTCTAAAAATGTTGTTTAAGGTATGAAAATGATGTTTAATGATGGGGATTGATGGATAATGATGTTGTAAGGTTGTTAAGGACATGTTTGGTGAGTTATAATGACAATTTGGTGGGTGAGAAGTTGGAGTAAAATGTAGGAGAGAAACAAGGTAAAATGTAAAGGTATTTAACTAGTTAACGGGGTTAATTATAGTCATTCGACGTTACACAAACGTGTTACCCCAATGTTAATGGAAGCAACTTTAATGTACCAGTTGTTCGAGAATTGTTCGAGGAACTTAAGTGGACATGGTAGAGTGGACTCCGGCGACAGGTATGGTTTTCTTGCAACCTGTGTCCTACCGGATTACACCGGCTTGTATGCCAATGTGTTTTTCTGAGTGTTTGCCACCTTGTAAGATTAAAACATGTAATGAGTTTATAGTAATTCATTTACGTGGCGTATTGGGTCCCGATACCGTTTAACCTCGGATAGGTGTTAAACCTTAGCTAACCAAATCTAGGAACACATGAGATATCGGTATTCGGATTTAACGACCCAAACCTTGGGAACGTTCTAACCACGGCTATGCGTGAGTTAGTTGTGTGATGGTATTATGTGCAAGTGTGTGAACCTCCCTTGCGTGTTTAACTCGGTTTAATACCGTATGGTGTGTGGATGTGATAGGTTCCATAATGGAGCTCTAACTACTTAATTATAAGTATATGTGTGCTAATGGGGGGTGAGGAGTCCGGTCATGTTCCGGCCACGCGTGTGATGGACGGGAGTCGATGTCATATCTGGTTCGACTCTCTTGGTGTATGTTAGGTTGTTTACTCATTGGGTTTCCAACCTTCCCTTTAGCTTAACCAAAGCTATATCACTGACTCACGTCGGTTTACTGGGGCATACAATGGTGGATCGGTGTGCTTGGGTTACTATATCCGACGCACCTTGGGGAGTTATCCGTTCATTTAACGAGACGGTAACGAGTTATGTAACGAGCTTATCATGAGTTTGGCAACTTTCTCTAGGCTCTATGGTGAACTAATCATGGTAGGGACGGTTCCTAAGAGGACCGTACCCGTTATGTTATGTGGTGTTGTACTGCAATCGCTATTGTGATGTGGTGCTAAAGGTTGTAAAAATGTGGAATATGTGGTCATGGATATGAAACATAGTTTAAATAAAAGGTGTTTAAGGATAGCCCGATTAATGGGTAAGTGTCGTCTATTAAGGAAGTATCTCCGTTTAGAGGAGAGCCACTTTAAGGTTTAAGGAACTGTGGATGGTTTGTTATGTGTGGATGTGTGGATGTGTTGGATGTTTGTTGAGCCCTATAGTTGGGTGTATGCAATGTGATGTGTGTTTATGGTTTACATGCATGATTCAAATATAATCAACCGCATGTTAAGAGACAATTAGTTGTGCGTGGCCCGGTAGCATGCGGGCTGCGGGATTACCATACCAGCAAAGGTGCTGAGCCCCTTGGGGGCCACCCTTTTCTTCCTTTTCTATTTCAGGTACAAGGAGCTGGAAGCCGTTCGAGAGTAGGACGGGTGGTTGTTTATACATGGGTAGCCTTTTTATGGTGTATGTATTATAGGTGTAGTAAGACCGAATTTGTTATCGGCATTGGTTAATGATTACTCGGTACGGTGGGGGATGTATATGTAAAATAATTGTTGGGAATGGAATAAGGATGGTATTATGTAGTTGCGCGGGAATCTGGTCCATCAGACCGATACAATGTGTATGTATTAGCCTTGTCAGCCACGTGGGTGGTTGACGGCGTGTAACACCAGTGGATTAAGTATTGTGATGGTTTATGTTTTCCGCTGCAGATGGTTATAAAGTGTGTTGTTCTGGATGGGGTGTTACATTTAAGGGCCTAAGAGCCATGTCATTTAAGAGCCTTAGTGCTATGCAATTTAAGATTATTGCAATATATTGAGTTTGTCGTGAATGAGTTGGTTTGGGTGATGAGATATGATGAGAAGAACTTGAGGTGTGTGAGAAGGTTAAATGAGGAAAAAATAATACGTTTGGGCATGCTATGATGCTAGAGGTGCTATGGCAAAATTTGAGTAGAAAATAAGTGTTTAGGCGATGGTGGTGAATTAATATGACCTAGGAATTACTAGGAGTCATTATGAGGAATTTGAGTGGAGATTAGTTAACTAAGGAGTTCTTGAGGTTTAGAATGACCTAGAGATGTCTAGGAGGAATTAGAGGAATGGTGAGGGTTTTTGAACACACCAAAATCATGAGATGAGGAATATAAGACTTATGCATAAGTTTAAGGAGAGGGTGTAATGAGTAAGGTGATTTAAATATGTTCTGAGGGAATTTAATGACTAAGGAAGTACTAGGAAGTTTTAGAGGTTGTCTTGATGAAAAAGGGGTGAGATAAAGTGTGGTAATGAGTTATAAGGACTTAGGCATTACCTTGGAGGATTTAGGAATCAAGAGAATGTAATTGAGTATTTAGGACGTAGGCAAATGTTGGTAAACAACTAGGAAGGAAATAAGGTGTTGATGGAAGAAGCTTAAGCTTGTGAAGGAACTTTAAGTAAATGCATAAAAGAATTTTCGATGGTGAAAGATGCTTGGGAGATGATGTTATGGTGGTGAGGAAAACATTTGGCATAGTGGTTACATTAGGTGTGAACCACCACCTAGAAACCTAGAGGAAAACATTACAAGTGTTAGCATTATTACAAGGAAAATGCATAATGACTAAGGTGGATCTTGGTGAATGATTTAATGTGTTTAAAGGAGGGCTTAAGGTGTATTTGAGGTGCCCAAATGAGGTTATAACATATTAGGATATATGAGGAGAAGTTTGGAGTTGAATGGGAATTTAGAAACAAGGTTCTGGAGCCGACCGACCTTAGGGACCGGACTTGCAAGGTCGGTCGGGCTCAGTTTACACTACCGGAAAATGTTTCTGGAACCGACCGAACTTGGGGACCGGACTTACAAGTTCGGTCGGGCTTGTATTTTGTGAAGGAGTTAAGTCACTGGAATCGACCGAACATAGGACCGGACTTGGCAAGTTCGGTCGAGCTTAAATTTCCTACGGGGGAAACTCTCGGGAATGGACCGACCTTGGGACCGGACTTGCAAAGTCGGTCGGGGTAGAATTTTCAAACGATGAAGTGTTCTGGAATGGACCGACCTTAGGTAAGGTCGGTCGGAAGTTCGGTCGGGCCTAAAAATATAAAAAAAAAAAGAAATTTTAAATTCTAAGAATGGTAATAGGTAATAAGGTATACCTTTGGTAGGGTGGTAATGATTAGGACCCTAAGAACTTAAGGGATTAAGTTAAGTTAAGTGTAAACTTGAAAGTTTAGGATTAAGTTGTAAGACTTAAGAGGTGTTAGGTGGGGATCATTAAGGAATTAAGTAAGTTAAACAAGTTAAGTAAGTTGGATTAAGTTAAGTGATTAACAAACTAAAACTGAATGAATGTTTTAGGACTTGGGGATTTGGACTCCAGAAGAGAGTAAGCAACCGAACGACCAACGGTGAACGGTACAATTCTCTTGTGACCTGCTTGCTAACGAGGTGTCCCTCGGCTTGTGTGCTATTTGTTTTGTGTGCTCACTAAACAAGATAAAGCATGCAACCGGAATATATTATATTTCTTGTATTGTTGTGTGATGTTTGAAAACTAACACAACATACCGTGAGAACTTACTAACCAATGTTTAGTAAGGAATTGAGTGAGACTAAGGAACGCCCCCTAACAAGGGACGATATGAACCGAAAGAGGTTAACCAACAAACAGGGTCTTGAGACTACTACTAACTGGAACTTGAGTGAGGAAACCCGGGACCGATCTTCGGTCATGCATTCTAAGGAAAGGGGGTCGTTATCTATAGCAGATTCGACCTCCGATTAAGGACTTGTAGCCTAGGGCCGGTTGCCGGCTCAGCTGCGCTGGACTCCCGTCCAGAGTAGGTGGCATTAAGATGGTGCGGTGGGATCACCTAAATCCCAGGTTCGAATCAAGCTACAACCATTCCCTTCCAGGAACGGTTTGTATATTGAGATTAAGTTAAGATTAAGGCTAAGGTAAGGTTAAGATAAGTTGCAACCATTCCTTATTAAAGGATGGTTTGTATTGTTAAGTTTAAGATTAAGGTAAGGTTAAGATGAATTGCAACCATTCCTCTTTAAAGGATGGTTTGTATAATTAAGATTAAGATAAGCGACATCCACTCCTTATTCAAGGATGGCTGTTTTTCAGATTAAGATAAGACTAAGATTAAGAGGGAACATTACTTAAGGAGTTAAATAACTAACTCTCTAATTAAGGGAACGCATTTAAGTCGTTCATTGTGTGTGAACTTTGACTGTTCATATCTGAGTTGTTGTTTACTGCACTTTCTATTATGTTGTGCATTTAATCAACCTCCATGCTATCGATAATTAGTCGTCGTAGCCACGTTAGCTTGGGGGCCATGAGGGGATCGTACCAGCATTCGTGCTGACCCCCTTTGGGGGCTGTTTTTACTACACAGGTGTACATCAGGAGGCGGCCGTCGCGAGAGTAAGAAGAGGATACAAGTGTTAAGGATTAAGTGTGGCCTACGAGTTGTGCATGTACACTCGTATGGCAATTGAGTTAGTAAGATGTATAGGATGTGAGAGGATTGTAAGAAGAATATGTATTTGGTTAAGGTTGTTATGTACTAATGTTCGGTATATTCTGTAGTCAGACCGTGGCAAGGTCCTGGATTGTAAAGAATTCCACTGTGACATGTATATATATATGCTGTTAAGTTGAGAGACCACAATTGGATTGAGTTGGGGTGTTACAGAGACAGCGACCGTTACATGTACCAAGTGGGTAGGTGTGGTGGAGGTAATTTATTAGATTTGTTAATATTATGTAATAGTAAGGTGGTACTTATAATAATTCGTTGCAGTTTATTACTGAAATCGAGCACAGCTCATCCGGTTAAGGCTATGGGAATGGTACGAGAGGTCTTGGGTTCGAATCCCGTCTAGAGCATGTTTGCTCCTTTTTTGTTTCAGCCTTATTTATGCTTATTTCCTGTATACGTGCGACTGTATTAATATGTCGTGTTTTTAGTTGTATACATATATATATAAGCGGTTGTTTTGTTATATCACGTTATTAATTATACCTATATTCGAATACGACTTTTTATTTGTCGTGTTTTAGCTATATGTATCTATGCGACTATATTGTCATGTCGCGTTTTTGTTATACGTACAACGTTATAATATTGTAACGTTATGTATATGTACATATGTGTGTACGTGACCGTATTAATATGTAACGTCATCATATTTTCGGACACGTATATGCTCGTACTAATTTAATTGTTCGTTCGCTCACAAGTCGTTACATGCTCATAATAATGTACACATTACTATTTAGGCCATAATTTAATTGGTTATATGTCCAATCCATATTTAATTAAGTAGGGGTTATTCAATCTACCCCCCTTAAAAAGACTTCGTCCCGAAGTCGCTTTACTTAATTAGGTGTATTAATAACTCCCCATATAATCCCATAATGAATATCTATGTGATATTTCATTTACGCATATCGTGTTGTGCTAATACCGCACATAGCCCTCAATTGTGGCGTTAATTCAAACATATATGGATATAGGCGATCCATCAGCACCATCATTTCCTATCAGTTCTACTAACCGTGACAACCTCCCCGAGGTGTCATACCATATCATCATCCCACATTTAGTATCTAATTACTCGTTTTATATCTAAGCGATACCCTAAGTAATCAATCTACAAGTACAACAATATATATATATATATATCACAGTATCATAAAGAAAGTACTACACCTGGGTGTAAACATGCCATTAAGTATTTCATAAAATTCATACATACAAGTGCACATCTCACACAAACAAATCAACCACGTACGCCCCGCGTACCAAACAACACCAACAAAATAAACAAACAATATCACAAACAACATCGTGTGCCTCGCATACCCACAAACATATCAACAACCAACATCGTATGCCCTGCATACCCACAAACTATTGTATGCCCCGCATACGAAATAACAGAATTCAGTGCAAACATGTGCACAGCCAAGAGGTTCTATTCTACCCCCCTTAAAAAGGGTTACGCCCCCGTACCCCACAAGTATTCAACAGCCGCTCCACAAGGAGCGCTGGATACCTGGCTCTCATAGAGTTCTCTAACTCTCATGTGGTGTTTTCACCTTTGGAGTAGATTATTCTCATATCAGAGAGACGGGTATGACTCTAGCCCCTTCGGGTTCTTAAATATATAAAGGGTGAGGCACGTGTTTGTGCTCTCTCCCGAATCGTTCTGATGGGCCCACTCGCTTCGTACCGAGGTGTAGACCCACGAATATAGGCTCGGTTGATTCCTTGTATTGTCGTATATCCCATCGTTAGGATTACTAGCATTTTCGCGTATCTCGTCTCATAGACTTTCAGCTTGAGTTGTCATATGACATTGGCTATTATTAGTACTTGGTTCCCTTTTGTACTTGACGCAGTAGCCTTCGTGTCTACTTAGATAAGGATTGTCATCTGTGTCTCCTGGTGGTTTTGTTTCGGAGTAACACATTGTTGTAGTTCTTTGATACTTGTTTCGTGTTGATATATATTATATCTTCTTCCCGTGTGTCGGGTTAGCAACCACGTTGGTATGGTTCTTCCTGGAAATCCATACTTTGTGCTCGTATTAGAGTTCTGCAACTTCATCTTTAATTTCACATTATTCTCTGCGAGTTTTACTCGTCTATGTTCGCCCACGTTTTTATCATTTGTAGCTGTTTGTGTTTGTCGTTTCCACGCGCATCACATTACAGTCGATTCGACGATGTGTTAGTCATTATCACGTTTATGTTCTTGTTCAAGCATCTGCTAGTATACCCGGTTTGTTTTTCCATTATTGCGTAGTTACGCGTTTAAGTTCCCATCACTTGGTGGATTCCTCTGGATTGCAAGAATTTGCATGATCCTTATGAGGGTTCTACGTATTATTCGTCCATATAGTGGTTTCTTGTTTCTGTCTTCTATCTCGTCATCTTCAAAGGGTCTCCTTGTCTTCACTGTGTATCGTCTGCTACTCTGTGTCGTAGGTTCCTGGTTCCTCTAGTCCGTTGGTTGATTTGCGGTTCTTCTCGTCCATTTTGAGGTAATCTGCATCACTGTCCGTAGCACGGAGTTGACTACTTCTCGCGTTCCTAACACTACTCGTCTACATGCATGGGGTACCGTACTGATACATTACGACTTACCTGACTAACCTATAAATAAGTCTGTCATGCCCACATGCTCCTATCGGAGTGCGGTCGTCCCATGTCTCGTTTAGTAAACTGGTAGCGTCCGTCACACGACTAATGTGAAGTATTCTATTGTCAATATCCCTTTCGATGGATGTCCTTGTTGTAGTTCGATATTGATTGGTCCGCAATGTTGGTTATCTTGTCGTAGGTTCTAATGTTCTAGTAGTATGATATTTGTAACACCCCCAAACACTGGCCTAGGAGTTAGGGGTATTACACGCCGCGTATTACTACATAATAACACAAGGCTCTAAAGAACGAACGCAAATAAACAAATAAGGCCCAAAACAGAATACTTAGATAAAGTATAATCAAGAGATATGGAACATCCCAAAGTTATTACAGAACCCACAAACGAAAAACAAAAGCGGAAGCTAATTGAAGAGGCCCAAAGGCTCAAATTCAAATACAAAGTCTCAAAAGAACCGAGATAACAAAGAAAACTAAACTCCAGAAGCTGGGCAAAGTGATCCTCACTGATCAATCTGCAATGTTAGATAGAGTAGGGGAATGAGCAAACAACTATGCCCAGTAGATGACAAACTTCATCAACCAGCATGCTCAAAACATTTTACAGAATGTTATCAAATCAGAAGGAGTCAGAGGAATCCATAAGCATGTCAGAAAACAGAAGCAGAAGTCCTCACAACAAAGGACTAAACAGAGTCAGAATCAGACAGAAGCAGAAAACAGAGCGGGACACTAGTGATCACAGCATACAGACAGAACAAGCAACAAGCTCGTGAACAGAACGAGGAAACCTCACTCGTAAACAGAACAGGTGAAACACCCGTGAACAGAACGGGGAACATCACCCGTGAACAGAAGGATCCTACATAGCGCGCTACGAGACAGCGAGACCAGCCATCCAAAGGTTCAGATACAGAGATAACTAGGTCCCAAAACAGAAGCTTAAATACAAATAAGCATATGTGCACCAAAGGCACCAGAAAGCCCATAGATAGCTTGGAAATCAGAAGGGGAATCCAACCCCGCAAACGGTAGTCAAAACGGAGCTCAAACGAGCAAGTTATAGTCAAAATAGTAGCATGTCCGAACTTGTGTCCGGACACCAATGTTCGGACACAAGTCGAACCTCAAAACCGAAGCAGAGACAGAGGTGTCCGAACATCCATGTTCGGACGGATGTTCGGATGTTTTACGAGATCAGATACGCGGAGTGTCCGAGCTTGTGTCCGGACATCAATGTTCGGACACAAGTCGAAGCCAAAATCAGAGAATGCAGAAGGCTGTGTCCGAACTTCAAAGCTCGGATGGAAGTTCGGACACAGCGAAAATTTCAGAAGTTTACAGCACATGGGGCACGTCCGAACTTCAACGGTCGGACAGAAGTTCGGACACGCCGAAAAACTCAGAGAACAGAGGCGATTTTTACACAAACCGAGGCATCAAAACAATGTCAAAACATCACAGGTTTCCAGAAAACAACCTTGGGGGTTTGTAGGCATTAAAACAACATCAAACAGACAGTTCGCAAACACAATTCAGAGACAGGACGCATTCAGAAACTGGAATCGGAAACGCCCCAAGGCTGAACACACTAATCGAATCCATCAGCCACCTACCTCGAATTAACAGCAGACGAAACACAATCAGAATAGCAGAGTCCAGACTAACACAGTTCCAGCAACGCAGACCAACAACGCAACGCCAAACCTCTGCCTGAACATAATTGTAACCCCAAATCAGCACGCAAACCCAAGCCCTGAAACTGAAACTGCAATCTGAACGGAAATACCATTCTCACCTGAATTCTGACGATGAAACGCAGAGAACACCGGACACAGCAGAAGAACCGACGGGAGAACGGACACAATTGGATTCCTAATCAGGTTGCAGAGAAGGGATTCAGACAAGAGAAACATTCCAATTCAGAATCGAAAGAGGACGAAGAGCGTCGAATACCTTAACCCAAGCCGAGCCTCGCAGCAGCGCAGAATCCACACCCGAACTCACAACAGCACCACAGTCAGCCACACTTGAGGGGTTGAACAGAACGAGATTTTGAGAGAGAGAAGAGAGAGAACAGAGAAGGGAGGAGCGTAGCGGCAGTTTTCAAACTGAGCGAGGGTTAGAACGTGATTGAGAGTGAGGGGAAATTAGTGGAAGGAATTAACTTATTAGAAAGGAAATTAATTTGAGAATAATCTCACCAGGAAATAGAACGAATGGGGAAAAAGACCTCCTTGTCCCCGACTTCCTCATTAAGGACTCCCATGTCCTGAATTCAGAATGAACCAACTTAATATAACACAAAACAAAATAAAACTGCAACAAACTTTGGGTTATAACATCACCTCCCCCTTAAAAGAATTTCGTCCTCGAAATTAAAACATACCTACTGCTCGAAAAGGGCGGGAAACTTAGAGCGTACTTCGCTTTCGACCTCCCAGGTCGCCTCCTCCTCTGACTGACCCGACCACTGCACCTTCACCAAGGGCATGGTCTTACTCCTGAGCTTACGAACATCTCGAGCTAGGATCCTCGAAGGAACTGCCTCAAACGTGAAGTCCTCCCTCAACTGAAGCGGACTGAAGTCAATCACATGCGACGGGTCCGGAATGTACTTCCTCAGCATAGACACATGGAACACACTGTGAACACCAGCCAACGACGGTGGCAAGGCTAAACGGTAGGCAACCGGTCCGATCCTCTCCAGGATCTCAAAAGGACCCACAAAGCGAGGGCTGAGCTTGCCTCTCTTCCCAAACCGAACGACTCCTCGAACTGGAGAAACCTTCAAATACACATGGTCGCCCACCTCGAACTCTAGAGGTCGTCTCCTCTGATCGGCGTAGCTCTTCTGACGACTCTGAGCCACAAGCAAACGTTCCCGGATAGACTGAATCTTAGCTACCGCCTCCTCAACCAAGTCTGGGCCAACAACGGCTCTCTCCTTCAGATCATCCCAACAGATGGGTGATCTGCACCTCCGGCCATACAAGGCCTCAAACGGGGCCATCCCGATACTAGTCTGAAAGCTGTTATTATAGGCGAACTCGATCAATGCAACGTGCTGATCCCAGCTGCCCCCGAAGTCCAACACACATGCTCTGAGCATGTCCTCAAGGACCTGATTCGTCCTCTCTGTCTGACCATCTGACTGAGGATGGTACGCTGAGCTGAAAGACAACTTCGTCCCCAAAGCCTGATGCAGACTCTGCCAGAATCTGGATACGAAGCGCGGGTCTCTGTCAGACACAATCGAAGCAGGAACTCCATGCAGACGCACAATCTCATCCATGTATAACTGAGCCAAGCGGTGCAAACTGGAGGTCTTCCTGACAGGCAAGAAGTGAGCGCTCTTCGTGAGCCGGTCCACAATAACCCAAACCGCATCAAAGCCCCTCGGAGTCCTAGGCAGTCCCATAACGAAGTCCATACCGACGCTCTCCCACTTCCACTCCGGAACGGGAAGAGGCTGAAGCAAACCAGCTGGTCTCTGATGCTCGGCTTTGACCTGCTGACAGGTCCGACATCTGGATACAAAGTCTGAAATGTCCCTCTTCATGTTGCTCCACCAGAATGTCTCACGTAAGTCCCGGTACATCTTCACACCTCCTGGGTGTACCGAGTATGGAGCTCCATGAGCCTCCTGCATGATCTCACGTCTCAAAGCGTCATCTGCCGGCACCCAAACACGGTCTCTGAACCTCAGACAGCCATCCTCTGAAACTCTGAACTCAGACCCTTGACCAGCAGCAATCTCATCTCTGATCTTACACAAACCGACGTCGAGCTCCTGACTGGCCTTGATCCTGTCGATCAAGGTAGGCTGAATCTGCAACACTGTCAACATCCCAGACCCCTCTGGACGGACGACCCAGACACCCATACGCTGCAACTCGAGAGCAGACCTCTGCACAGCGGACAAAGCACCAACGGTCCCGGGCGGACCCCTCCTACTAAGCGCATCAGCCACAACGTTCGCCCTACCAGGATGGTAGAGGACCTCCAAATTGTAAGCATGTAGCAACTCTAGCCACCTCCTCTGCCTCAAGTTCAACTCCTTCTGAGTGAACAGATACTTGAGGCTCTTATGGTCCGTATACACCTTGCACGCTGCTCCATACAGATAGTGCCTCCAAATTTTCAACGCAAACACCACAGCAGCTAGCTCCAGGTTGTAGGTCGGATAGTTCTTCTCATATGGCTTCAACTAACGAGAGCCATATGCTACTACCTTCCCATGCTGCATCAGAACACACCCAAGTCCCTTATGGGACGCATCGCAGAACACCTCTAGACCCTCGGTCCCCTCTGGAAGAGTCAGAATCGGCGCAGACGTCAACCTCTTCTTCAACTCCTGGAAACACAGCTCACAGGTCTCGCTCCACTCGAACTTCACATCCTTCTGTAGCAGACGAGTCAGTGGAATCACTAGCTTGGAGAAGCCCTCCACAAACTTACGATAGTAGCCCGCTAGTCCAAGGAAGCTACGAATCTCTCCAACATTAGTAGGCCTGGCCCACTCGGTAATAGCTCGAATCTTCTCCGGGTCCACGGAGATACCATCCTTAGAGACTACATGCCCCAAGAACACCACCTGGTCCAACCAGAACTCACACTTCTTCAGCTTCGCATACAGCTCCTTCTCCCTCAGAGTCTGGAGAACGGTCCTCAAATGCTCCTCGTGCTCCTCAGCACTCTTGGAATACACCAAGATGTCATCTATAAACACCACGACGAACTGATCCAGAAAGGGTTTGAACACCCGGTTCATCATATCCATAAATACTGAAGGCGCATTCGTCAGCCCGAACGGCATCACTAGGAACTTGTAATGTCCATAACGAGTCCTGAAGGCAGACTTAGGCACATCGTCTGCCTTAATCCTCAACTGATGGTAACCCGACCTCAGATCGATCTTGGAAAACACCTTAGCTCCTGCTAACTGGTCGAACAAGTCATCAATGCGCGGGAGAGGATACCTATTCTTAATGGTAACCTTGTTGAGCTCCCTGTAGTCAATGCACAAACGCATACTACCATCCTTCTTCTTAACAAATAACACTGGCGCTCCCCAAGGCGACACACTCGGGCGAATGAAGCCCTTATCCAACAAATCCTGCAACTGAACCTTCAATTCTTTAAGCTCAGTAGGCGCCATGCGGTATGGGGCCTTAGAAATGGGCTGAGTCTCAGGTGCGAGCTCGATCGAGAATTCCACCTCTCTGACAGGGGGAAGCCCAGGTACATCGTCCTGGAACACGCCGGGAAAGTCTCTGACCACTGGAATCTCCTCTAACTTCGCATCCTTGCGAACCTCAAGGATGTAGCACAGATATCCCTGGCATCCTTTCCTCAGAAAACGAAACGCCTGCATAGCTGATATGACTGGCGGCGAGCACGGGAGTCCATTCCCTGCTACAACTAGGCGGGGCTGACCCGGCTCCTCAAACGTAACTCTCGAAGCAGCACAATCACTGTGGGCATGGTGCGCAGCAAGCCAATCCATGCCCAAGATCACATCAAAATTAGTAATCTCCATCGGGATGAGGTTAGCACACAGAGTCCTATCTCTGACTAACACAGGACTATCCTTACAAACAGAATTCAGAAGCATAGAAGAGTCCCTAACTAACGGACTATGCACACACAACTCAACATCCAGAGGCATAACAGGCAAACCGAGCTCACCCACTAATACAGCAGAAATAAAAGAGTGGGTGGCTCCAGAGTCAAACAAACAGAAAACAGAACGAGAAGACAGCTGGAGAATACCTGTGACCACTCTGTCAGTCGATCGGTCTCTCTCTCCAGCCATCGCGTACACTTTGGCCTGGCCCTTGGGCTTCTTCTGCTCAGCCCGGTCTCGATCTCTGGACCCTGAAGTAGGCTCACCAGCTCTACCTCCAGAGCTACCTCTGCTCCTCTCAGCCTGAGGGCAATCAGCAATCCTGTGGTCCAAGGAGCCGCACTTGAAGCAAGCTCCTGACTTCCTATAGCAGTCCTGACCTCTGTGAAACTTGCCGCAGACCCGGCACTTCGGAATGGGAACTGACAAAGTCGAACCGCCTCTGTCTCGTGAACGGTCTCCAGAGCGGTCTCCAGCTCGATCTCCAGTAGACTGCTTCTTCTGCGAGGCAGACTGATCTCTCTTATCACCCTCATCGGACCTCTGCTTCCTCTTCTGGTCCTTCCCACCAGACTGGCGGCCTCTCAAATCAGCCTCTACCAACAGGGCGACATCAGCAACGTCCCTGAAGGTCTTGTGACGTAGGGGCGTCACAGCAGAATGGATATCCGGCTTCAAGCTGCTCTCAAACTTCCTGGCCTTCTTATGCTCATCCGGCTCAGGTGCAAACTTAGACAGGCTGATGAACTTCCTGACATACTCCTCCACACTCATCTCGCGCCCCTGGCGAAGTCTAGTGTACTCCAAGATACGCTGGTCCTTATACACGTCGGGGTAGAACTGTTTGTTGAACTCCCCAGTGAACTGCTCCCACGTCCAAGGTTGTGGGAACTTCCCCATAACTGACCTCCACCACTCCTTGGCTTCGGCCTTGAACAAAAAGGTGGCGAAATCGACCTTCTGCTCCTCCTCTTAGCCCATGACTCGCAGCAAATCCTCAACCTCTATCAGCCAATGATTGGCCTCCTGGGGGTCTCCTGCCCCATCGAACGATGGCGGCTTCAGCTTCATGAATTCCTGAAGCGCTTTCACATTCCGGCCACCAGTATCTGCCCCAGCTGGGCCTGCTCCGCCCGCTGGTCCTCCTCCAGCTGGTCCACCACCTGCAGCCATGGTCTGCATGAGCTGCGTCATAAACTGCTGAACAGCATCAGCAACACTTCCTGGAGGGTTCGTTGCTCTTCTTGGCGGCATTCTGAAAGTCCAACAGCAGGCAGTTAAGCTCAGACACTAGCACTGACATTTCTGACTGACTGGCTAACTTAGAATCCCAGCAGATTAGAACCCAGAGCTCTGATACCACTAAATGTAACACCCCCAAACACTGGCCTAGGAGTTAGGGGTATTACACGCCGCGTATTACTACATAATAACGCAAGGCTCTAAATAACGAACGCAAATAAACAAATAAGGCCCAAAACAGAATACTTAGATAAAGTATAATCAAGAGATATGGAACATCCCAAAGTTATTACAGAACCCACAAACGAAAAACAAAAGCGGAAGCTAATTGAAGAGGCCCAAAGGCTCAAATTCAAATACAAAGTCTCAAAAGAACCGAGATAACAAAGCAAACTAAACTCCAGAAGCTGGGCAAAGTGATCCTCGCTGATCAATCTGCAATGTTAGATAGAGTAGGGGAATGAGCAAACAACTATGCCCAGTAGATGACAAACTTCATCAACCAGCATGCTCAAAACATTTTACAGAATGTTATCAAATTAGAAGGAGTCAGAGGAATCCATAAGCATGTCAGAAAACAGAAGCAGAAGTCCTCACAACAAAGGACTAAACAGAGTCAGAATCAGACAGAAGCAGAAAACAGAGCGGGACACTAGTGATCACAGCATACAGACAGAACAAGCAACAAGCTGTGAACAGAACGAGGAAACCTCACTCGTAACAGAACAGGTGAAACACCCGTGAACAGAACGGGGAACATCACCCGTGAACAGAAGGATCCTACATAGCGCGCTACGAGACAGCGAGACCAGCCATCCAAAGGTTCAGATACAGAGATAACTAGGTCCCAAAACAGAAGCTTAAATACAAATAAGCATATGTGCACCAAAGGCACCAGAAAGCCCATAGATAGCTTGGAAATCAGAAGGGGAATCCAACCCCAAACGGTAGTCAAAACGGAGCTCAAACGAGCAAGTTATAGTCAAAATAGTAGCATGTCCGAACTTGTGTCCGGACACCAATGTTCGGACACAAGTCGAACCTCAAAACCGAAGCAGAGACAGAGGTGTCCGAACATCCATGTTCGGACGTTTTACGAGATCAGATACGCGGAGTGTCCGAGCTTGTGTCCGGACATCAATGTTCGGACACAAGTCGAAGCCAAAATCAGAGAATGCAGAAGGCTGTGTCCGAACTTCAAAGCTCGGACGGAAGTTCGGACACAGCGAAAATTTCAGAAGTTTACAGCACATGGGGCACGTCCGAACTTCAACGGTCGGACAGAAGTTCGGACACGCCGAAAAATACAGAGAACAGAGGCGATTTTTACACAAACAGAGGCATCAAAACAATGTCAAAACATTATAGGTTTTCAGAAAACAACCTTGGGGGTTTGTAGGCATTAAAACAACATCAAACAGACAGTTCGCAAACACAATTCAGAGACAGAACGCATTCAGAAACTGGAATCGGAAACGCCCCAAGGCTGAACACACTAATCGAATCCATCAGCCACCTACCTCGAATTAACAGCAGACGAAACACAATCAGAATAGCAGAGTCCATACCAACACAGTTCCAGCAACGCAGACCAACAACGCAACGCCAAACCTCTGCCTGAACATAATTGTAACCCGAAATCAGCACGCAAACCCAAGCCCTGAAACTGAAACTGCAATCTGAACGGAAATACCATTCTCACCTGAATTCTGACGACGAAACGCAGAGAACACCGGACACAGCAGAAGAACCGACGGGAGACGGACACAATTGGATTCCTAATCAGGTTGCAGAGAAGGGATTCAGACAAGAGAAACATTCCAATTCAGAATCGAAAGAGGACGAAGAGCGTCGAATACCTTAACCCAAGCCGAGCCTCGCAGCAGCGCAGAATCCACACCCGAACTCACAACAGCGCCACAATCAGCCACACTTGAGGGTTGAACAGAATGAGATTTTGAGAGAGAGAAGAGAGAAGGGGAGGAGCGTAGCGGCGGTTTTCAAACTGAGCGAGGGTTAGTACGTGATTGAGAGTGAGGGGAAATTAGTGGAAGGAATTAACTTATTAGAAAGGAAATTAATTTGAGAATAATCTCACCAGGAAATAGAACGAATGGGGAAAAAGACCTCCTTGTCCCCGACTTCCTCATTAAGGACTCCCATGTCCTGAATTCAGAATGAACCAACTTAATATAACACAAAACAAAATAAAACTGCAACGAAACTTTGGGTTATAACAATGTTCCCTGGACTCATGTCCTTAGTAACACATTAGTGGTGGCACTTGGTTGCTAACCAGTTAATGTTAGACGTTGGTTCGTCTGTATGGCTGCAATTGGTTTATGTAATATTGGTGCTGGGCTAGCAATGTCAGTTCTCTCATCTCGATCTCCATGAGTACATACATAATTATTTCCTCCAGATTTAGTCATTATCATATCTTACCTATGCTTCCCGATACGGCGTAGGGTAAGTTCTCATACTTGGGTATTTATATGCGTTCCCTCTCCCGTTTAATTGGGTGTATTGTAGATTACATGATTGCTTGAGCAACTTAGCTCTTCATCTTTCCAACTATTCTCATTGATGGTACTGCATCCACAAAGGGTATGCTATTTCTCATAAGATTAGGTTTGTCCATTAGGGCTAAACATTTATCACTATTAGTGATTAGCATTACATGCTGGTATATACTCCTGGTATTTAGCTAATAAGTATTGTCTTTGTTGTTACTTATTGTGTAGTGCTAGTTACTCGTAACTGCAGTTATTTATATTTCAGGTGCGCGGTATGGCGCCTGTTAGGAATTCATCATTGTTATTCACATTGCTTACGGTATGTACGGTAGCTCCCTTGTTTCATTATATTAACTTAGATCTTGTTATTTTAGTATTATACCTCGGAAGGTAATTGGAGTCGGTATTCCCGGTCTCCTAGGCTCATGCCCTTTTATTGTTCATTAGGTACTTGCGTGCTCGCGCTATTTAGCGTTTGGTTAAGTGTTTGCCATTGTTTTAATTTGAACATTCGTTCATCACTGACAGTCGTCACAACAGTGAACGACATGTTTTTAACACATATTGATACTTATCATTTCCTTTACATGGCGGGACGCCCATGGCGGTAGCCCTTCTTCTACTTAGAACTTGTCTGATAATCAGTATGATCTTGACAATACATATTAACTTAATCTTGATGTTGATTAGTTGTAATTGTACGTAACAGCATATGGCACTCCTAGGTAAAGGTGGTGCTCAGAGGTGGTAATTATTCACGCGTTCGGTGTTGATTCGCGTTCATTGATGCGAAGGTATTGGTAATGTCCGTATTACGGTAGAATTGTTCTTTTCACTCTTGGTCCATCTGTGGACTGATACGTTTTACCAATTCTCTTGTATTCATCACAGGTTGGCGTATACGTACATATAGTTAGTGAACTATAAGTTATATTTATTATAAGGTTAAAATGTTATAACGTATGATATGTATAACATTTTATTAAATATGTGGCAATACTGTAATAATGGAAAAGTATTAGGAGTTGATGGAAATAAGAATTTTGATGTATATGCCTTTTGGCAATAATATAGTTTTTATTAAAGGTATGGGTTATAATATTTAATGAGGAAATGGAGTTTATAAATTAAGGTTAGTATAAAATAGACCTTAGGAATTATAAATATATGTCCTTAAATGTGACAAGATATTAAGATAAAGTTCTTAATATTAATTGCATAATGTAATGCAACAAATCAAATAATCATCTTACATTAAGATGATGAGGAAAATGTGACATATAATATAGGGGGATTTATCATGAAATATGAATGTGAGGGTATATATATATGTGACGCGTACGCATATGTGAATAAATATAAATACTGAGCATACGATATAGTTGGAAACTATATGGTAGTGATTGTTATACGATCGATTCTCTTCGTAATTTTATTTGTATGGTTTAATATATGCAACGTAAATCGTTAGTCACAAGTTTCCTTATTTAATATCTTATTGCTACATTGTTGCTAGTTGTTTGTAACTAGTATGTTGTTGTTTTGTTTATCCTGACTGTAATTAATTGTGGCAACTTGTGAAGAGTCTCAGGAGTCATCCGACCCTGGTGTGATCAGCACTAGTGTTGGACTAACCTTCCACCCCAATTTGTGGTTGGTTTTCCCCTTGATCCCCGGGAATCAGGTTTCACCGTCCACTTCCAATTCAGCCATTGAATGCTTTGATAATTAAATTATGTTATCTTGGCTCTTAGCCTGTGTCATTGCATTCGTTCTCGTTTAGTAGTTATAATTTGTTATGGGCTGGTGTGCCCCTTTTATTGCGTTAATCGGACTCGTCGGTCCCTTCAGAGGTTGTAGGCCTCGTATCTTAGTGGTTTATTGCAACAATTGTCGTTCTGTAGTTTCTATTAGAGGTGTACAATTGTTTGGTGATTATTGGTAGCCATGGCGTCGTACCATAGGTCTACACAGTTTACGATACTCGTTGTAACGATAATAGCAGTGGTAACTGCAGTTGTAATTGTTTGCAGCACTTGCAGTGGCAAGTGCGCGGGTAGACGAAATTATTAGCACATTTTTTAAATCAGCGCTTGCAGTGGCAAGCGTGCCATGCAAGTAGAGTTGTCGGTTTCCGACTTGTTGTCTCACTGCTGCATGGGTTGCTTAAGTACCGTTAGAATGATTGCTCATGGATACGACGGTATTTCGATTTGGGAAATTTTCCTGACCACATTATCATTAGAATAATCAAGTCCTCCCTCACATTATATTTATAATAGCGTAAACGTTTGGAGTTTGTCTCCCTACAGGTACCGCCACGACAGGGTCCTAGTGTCATGGTATTGTGTGCACACAACTCTAGTATTGAAGTTTGAACATAACAAGACGGTATTCTCTCAAAGTTCCTCCACGTTCTCAAGACAACTTCTTTTTACAGTTTGGTGGTTAAAGGTCCCATTACGGGCGACGGTCTCGCGGAGTTCATGGTGCTCCCGGCCCGCTTGCCCTGATGTTCTTGGGTGACCCCTTTCCACGACGTTATAGTTGTAGTGGCGCTCGCCTCTGGCAGTGCCTATTGATACGGCGCTTGGTCGTCAATGGTGGTATGACATTGAGGTTGTATTAATGTTACCAGAGCAGGAATTATTTATTCGCTGCGAGAGTGTTTAGACAGTCCGTTGGGCTTGGTAGCCCTTTTCCCTACATTCGGGGATTATATTCCTTAGTTGTATTATACTCATTGGGTTGTGGCGGGAAGGGTACTGCCGGCGGTAGTTCGTACTGGACTTCCACATGAAAGTGGACTGTCGCCAATGTACACATGACGTTTGTGTCTCCTCCTGGCTGAGCTCTCAGCTGGTCCTTAACAGGGGTAATATTCCCGGGCCTTCATGCCCTTGGCCAGCTTCCGGGCTCACACCACCACTAGATGTCGGTATTACCGTTCGTCTTTTCAATATCGCATCATATAATAATTAACTCATTTGTGTGCCCCAAGGGCTAACACTTGCAGCCCAAAGGCTCTGCCAACACATAATTTCATTAAGACACAGACGTTTCGTACCTCACAAACGTTTCCCAAGTTTCCCAAATCCTAAGCTCACTGTCTTAACCTAGTATCTCGTCATCAGAGCGGAGTAGCGGTACTCCGCTCTGATACCACTTTTGTAACACCCCTCTCAAATTAACACGTAAAAGTCACTCACGTCAACAGATAATAGAGCGTCTTACAACAGAAAATAAACAACGACATTAAATTCATTAGGGTGTCACCTGCCGTTACTCGCCCATGCGAGTAACGAAGCAGAACTAAATCCAACAACTAGAATACACATCACTACTAAACCACTGTGATAACGAGATATCCCTATACATCATACTAAGTCCACACCCATATCAGTAGACAAGTGAGCATCTATTTCAAATCCCAGATACATACAATATTATCATCATACATCTACAGCCTGATATCATTATACAATAAATTCTTTACGCAATATTTGAGGTAATCCTATCTACCCTGTTCCCGCACTTCGGCTTCAACGAAGATCAACAACCTGCACAATAAGTGTAGTCTCAACGATAGACGCTGAGTATGCCGGATCTGGACCCTATTGGTCACTTGTCATTTTTTAACCGTCTTGGTAATAGATTGATTTCATGCTTTGTCATTTTACAGATATAATAGATACTGTAACCACATGCATGATTATATAATCATTCATCCAATCAGAACAGTCACTTATAAACATACACAACAATCACACATCATACAATGCGACGACATTAGTAATTCATACGTCGTATTTTATCATCATCATGTATTACAACATTCGGCCCCCCAGGCCCTCACATATTATTTGTTTTAGTTAGCACTGCCCGGCGTCAATTAGGACAACCCAAAATATATTCACTTGGACAGTAGTCCCACGTACACACAAGGTGCTCACTGCCCTGATCATCCGAAGACTCTGGGACTAATTCACTTTGCCTTTGTAAAGGCGTCCATTTAGGTGGCCAAGGGCCTGGTGCCAACGGTAGCACACTCCGTCTGACGATCTATGTAGGCTTGTTCAGGATTAACTAGGGTAAAACCCGATACGGGATAACCCAAAAGATCTCTACGCGCGACCAGCAGCCAGTGACTGTCTGGATTAAGGTACATCATCACTTTCATTCACACTCCACTGTTAACTTTGTTAGTTAGATAGTCAGTTACAGTTTAGTTAGGGAGTACATCACTTAATTTGTTGGCTGCCCTATGGGTCATACGCATGCCTAGAATTATTCTAGGTAGTATTCACGTTCGAGTCAAAGCTCTAGAGACCGACAATGTCGTGTCCCGTTCCTAAGTGTTTTACTTAGGTTATAACTACATACTTGTAATACTTAGCGTATTAGGTCAAGCAACGGTGGTCACAATCACACATTTCGCATATGTAGTTTTGTATAAGTCGATCTATAGTCGACGTACTATTAGTCCCGTAGGACGTCCGTGCATAAATAAATAATGCAGTAAACATAGTTACACATCACACACATAAATCCCATACATACATTCACACAAGTTATTTATCAAACAAATCCGAGCCCGAGGAATTCCTCAGGACAACCCGGATCAAATCCCTTTACATACCGTACACCGTGGACCAAGCATGCGCAATGTGGACTTCTAAGCTTCCCGAGCGCGCACGTCCGATAGGCGGTCTAACAATACGAAGAACGCTAAATGTCAATCCACATGACAATACGATTCAGTATTTCCGAATAACGCCAGTAACCCCGGTTTTACACCCTGAAATAGTAAGTTCCTAATTCCCTAACCTCCTATCCTAATCTCTAATCTGATTCTCATTCTGCTACTAGACCTTTTACCCTTTATCGAGTTACCTTTCTACTTCGCAGCTGAGCTTTTTGAGAGAGGGAATCGTAAAGGCAGTGCAACAGTGTATATTTTCGAGTGTGAAAAGCGTATCTTTTACCGTGGGGCTGAACCCCTATTTATAGTGTTTACACTGCTAGATTGAGAGTTTCCAGCCTGTACTTCTTTTTAATTGCCAGGCTGGCGTTTACATATAAGCAGGATATTAAATTTACTCATCCGGCCGGAACATTCTCCGACCCCGACATTCCCTGTTCTAAGCTGTTCCTTCTAGTCACATAGGACCGGTGTTCTACCTTTCCTTATTCTCGTACTTTTCCCTCTTCATCAGTCCCACAAGTTCTACTTTTGATCTTTTTTTTAAACGTAAAAAGTAGAACTTTTTAGCGTATCCCCTTGTTTGTTTTGTTCATTTTTTGACGTTATGGCCTTTCGCTCTCCGGCTGAGGCCTTCGCTCTTCCGGCTGAGGCCTTTTGTTCTTCCGGCCACTGGCTCCCCTAGTCCCACAAGTTCTCTTTTCTTTTTTTTTAAAAAGAAAGAAACTTTCTTTTCGCATTATGCTCCTGCCCGTGCTTAGCCCGTGCCTGCGCCTTTTCGATGCAGAGTTTGCAGTCGTTTTGTGTCAGCGTTCTATTTCCAGGAAGGTGCAGAGTCTCCTTTTACTTTTCATTAACTGGGCGGGAACCGCTTTTCCTCAAAGCTTTAGTTTCGAACTTCTTGAGATACCTCTCTCTTCGTTTGCCCAGACTCTCTCGCCTCTTCCCCTGCGTCCTGTTTTCGAATCTTTCCTCTCTTTCGCCTCGTCTTTGCCTTTCGTTTTCTTGATGGCCTCGTCTAGCTCGAAGAAGAATAAGGCAGCCGCGAATTTCGTCCCTGCTAAAGAGGCGATTCAAGGTACTTTCTCGCCCCAAGGGTTTCGCCCAACTTTTCTGGAATCTACCGCGCCTTTTTCTGCTAATCGGGAGCCTTCTCCATCCTCCCTGGACATCCCCTCCCTTCTCTCCTGTTTAAAAGACGTCGAAGTCCCACTGGGCACTTGCATATATCTTCCTTCTTCCGACTCCCATCCCCATGATAACTTTGGACTTGGGTATGCCGTTTATGCGGATTTCTTCTCTCTCGCGGCCTGACTGTGCCTCCTCACCCATTCGTTCTGGGTTTCCTGATTCGGCGTTGCTGTGTGCTTGCCCATCTACACCCGACAAAGGCAATTTCCTATCTCCACGCCTATGTTCTCCTTTGCGAGGAGAAACAAAATTCGGGTGGAAGCAACCGAGTTCGCCCACTTTTACTCCACAAGGGACGATCCTGACAGCCTGACTATCAAGGCGAAGGCTGGCTATTCTCTCTTTGATTACAAGAAAGCGTCTTCCGGGTGGAACTCCGATGGTTTGTTATTGTCCCTCCACCAGGCCGATTTTGGGAGTTCCCTACTGTCCCGCGATCCCGAAAGGCCAATTTAGCGTCCTCCTTCCCCGGTGCAAGAAATGCCTATCTCAAAGATCCTGAAGTTGGTAAGCAGGAAAACAGCCTACGGTCTCCGAATTTTTACTCCGGCCGCCTGTACTCGTTGAAGAAATATCACAGTAAGTCCTATTTAGTCAATCTTACTTAATTTTACCTTTTACCGTTTATACCGTTTTCTTACACTCATATCGTTCCGGCAGACTTCTTTTCTAGAGGAGATAAGGTGGGGCCCTTCAATAGCTGGAATTTCGTCAGTTTCAAGTCGGGGGATGAGCAAGTCGAATACTATGCGTCTGTTGATGCGGCTATTGATGCGGCCACAAAGCTTCTCGGGGATGCCACCTCTTCCAAGAAGAGACAAAGAGGTGATAATGACAAGGATCATCCCGGCCAGAAAAAGAGAATCACTGGGTCTCCAGCCCGATCGAGCGGTGATTTGCCAGGTACTTGGTACGCGAGCCCAGGTTCTGGGCGCCGCGTCTCTCTCCCTCCTACCCCTGATTCAGGCCAGGGGCCTGTCTCTCGTCCAGGGCAGGGGTCTGGTCACCCAACCCCTATTTGTGAACTGTTTCCTGACTTGGCAGGATATTTTTCTTCCGATCGGCCTACGGTGCTGCTGTGGAAGATACTAACCTACGTATTGCTCTTTTTACTTGAAGGAAACTTTTGCCCTTCCGTTTCTGTATATTCTATGTTGACCCTTCCTTTTCTTAGGCTCTCAAGGCGCACCATAACCGTTACTGATAACGAGGTGCCTGCGGTCCGGCCACCCCTACATCCGCTGTCCCGGCTTCCGGCACTCAAAGATTCGGAAGAAAACTGTATCCAAGCCGAAGGCTGTTTTATCAGAGGTTTCTGAGACTGAACGGGACCGCGAGACTCTTGACACCTCTGTCCCACATGATATTCTGGAGTTAGCGAAACAGCACCCGAAGGGGTGAAAGAATACCGACCTGTGCCCGAGAATCCAGAGCTCCGAAGTAAAAGAAGTAAACAGAGGGAAGACAGGCAAAGGGAGGACGTTGCTGCTCAAAGGGAGGACGTTGCTGCTTCCTCCTCCTCTCCACCTCCTCCTGCTCTGGGGGGGTTCACCGGTCCTTCCCAGAAGGAGGGGTGGTTCTACCATCTTGGGAAACCTTTACGTAAGATCCCCTTTGATGCGGCTCGATACTCCGACGCCTGGAAGGAAGCGATAAGACTGTTCTGACCATCCGGACGGGATCTTCGCCTCCATCCATTGTTACTGCTACTAAGGAAAAACTGAGGGCCGGGGTTGGAGCAGCCGATGCTATCATGCGTCATTCCATTCCCTCGGGGGATGTCTTCAACCTGATGTGGCAAAGCATTTTCCGAGTAAGTACCGTCTTCCTCCCATTCTCCCATATCTTCTTGATATTCCTTGAGCCTTTTGTGCTTTGTTTTTTTTTAGATTATGTCGATGGCCCAAAGTGCCGAAGTCCAGACTCGGGACCTTCAACTTTACCTGCAACGTGAAAAAAGTCGTGCTGACAATATCGAGGCCGAGTTGAAGCAGACTCGTTCCAATCATGATTCTTACATGGATCACATAAACTATGAGATGACCGCAAGGTGAAAGATAGGACAGATACTCTAAATAAGGAGTTGCGGTCATCTCGCCATGAGTGTGTTCGCCTTCGAGATGAGTATGAGTTTGAAGTTGAAGAAATGCGGGAGGAAATGTTCGCTCTGAGAAACCAGAACCTCCACACAGAGAACATCTTGAAGCAGGTACGCCGCAAACCTTCCGGCGAAAAGGATGTCTTGATATCAAAGCATGCTTTGTCTGACTTAGAAGTTTTGTGCGGCAGGTACAAGCCGCTCATAAAAGGACGTGGATTCTCTTACTTCTGATAAGGTTTCCCTTGCGGGCCTGAATGCTGCCCTTGAGAAAGAAGTTGCGTCCCTTGAGGCGGACAAAAGGCTTTGGCTGGGCAGAGTGAGGCTTTAGTGGAGGACAAAGCCAAACTTATTCAAGAGCTTACCGACTGACCGAGGAAGAGGAAAAGAATGCTGGATGAGCAAACCCGGGCCGCCTTTGACCAAGAAAAACAGTTCTTGATAGAAGAAAACACGACTCTTTCTGCCGGTAAAGCTGCCCTTGCGGCCGAGAAAGCCTCTCTGGAAGAAAAGGTGAAAGCTTTGGAGGAGGCTATGGCCCTCCCCCGACCCGAGAGTACTAAGGTCCCGGCTAAGGGTGAGTCTTATCGATTTCTTTACTGCTTTTTTGTCTTTTACTTTATTCTTACCGATCCTGCTTTTTTTCTGCTACAAACAGATTCTGAAAATTTTAAGGCATGTGGAGAAGCTTAGCGACCGTTTTGACAAGCTGAATGAGGAACTTTCTGCCGCGGGTTCTGACCGCGATCTCTACCGCGCCCAAGTTTTACAGCTTGAGGAGGACGTTGCCAAGCATACAGCCTACGCCCGCCGCCGGACCCAAGAGGAGTTGAAGAAGAAGCAAGGAACTATCATTGCCCACCTAAAAAAGGCTTTCGGCTCTCAGAGCCGGAAGATTGCCAACATTTGTCGCCAAACGATCTCCAAGTACTTTCTGAAGCGGGGGAAGTACTAGATGACGATCTGTACAGTGAGCTGGAGTTTGAGAATGTTCCGGAAGAGCAACTTTCTCGAAGATTTTGAAAAGTTCGGTCGTCTTCCTGGTGAGACAGTCTTTGGCCCTGATCAAGCTTCTTTTCTTCCTCCCGATAGCGGTATGCGCCAGGGGGCCGCCGGCGCTTGTCAAGCCGTTGGAAAATCTAACTCTGCAGAGAGCGCGTCCAATCCGGTCGGAAGGCCTGCTGCAAAGGAGCCTGCTAAAGAATAGATGCTTTCAGATAGCGATTTTTTAGTGTAGGGATCTTGTATAGTCGTTTTTTGGATTACTGTTTCTAGTAATGTTTAGTGTTTTGCCCTCAACACTTCCTTTGTTATTCTTAATTGCTTTAAGTAATTTTCCTGCGAATTAGCTTTATACTTCTCATTTGGCCTTATCCGGAGCGACCGGATTTCCAAATGCTTTATAAATTCCCCCTTTATTTTCATGGACAATGGGTTTACACCTTCGTCAAATCTTTTAAGTAAATTTTAGATATTATAGGCACGCTGGCCGGATGTTTCATTTCAAGGCGTGATAGCCTGTAGGCACGCTGGCGGATGGTACATTTCACGGGCATGATAGCCTGTAGGCACGCTGGCCGGATGGTACATTTCAAGGCATGATAGCTGTAGGCACGCTGGCCGGATGGTACATTTCAAGGCATGATAGCTGTAGGCATGCTGGCCGGATGTACATTTCAAGGCATGATAGCCTGTAGGCACGCTGGCCGGATGGTACATTTCAAGGCATGATAGCCTGTAGGCACGCTGGCCGGATGGTACATTTCAAGGCATGATAGCCTGTAGGCACGCTGGCCGGATGGTACATTTCAAGGCATGATAGCCTGTAGGCACGCTGGCCGGATGTACATTTCAAGGCATGATAGCCTGTAGGCACGCTGGCCGGATGGTACATTTCAAGGCATGATAGCCTGTAGGCACGCTGGCCGGATGGTACATTTCAAGGCATGATAGCCTGTAGGCACGCTGGCCGGATGGTACATTTCAAGGCATGATAGCCTGTAGGCACGCTGGCCGGATGGTACATTTCAAGGCATGATAGCCTGTAGGCACGCTGGCCGGATGGTACATTTCAAGGCATGATAGCCTGTAGGCACGCTGGCCGGATGGTACATTTCAAGGCATGATAGCCTGTAGGCACGCTGGCCGGATGGTATATTTCAAAAAACTTTGTTTCCAAAGAATACCTCATTTATTGCTTTTGTAAGAAATGTTTTTACACATAAAACTTTTTAAGGCATTCAGCATGCCAGGAGTGAGGCAATTCGTATCCTTCACTATTTTTCAGGCGATATGAAGCTTGCCCTGTTCGCCGTTGTACTATAAATGGTCCTTCCCATTGGGGCTCTAACTTCTTTGGCTGCTTTACCTCCCGAAGGACCAGTTCACCCGGAGCGAAACCTCTTTCCCTTGTTCTTTGGTTAAAATATCTTTCTACCCTTGCTTTATCCCTTTCCATCCTGACTTGGGCCATAGTCCTGGTTTCTTCAAGCAGGTCAAGGCTGTCCTTCATTCCTTCACTGTTGCTTTCTTCATCAAAGGATTTCCATCTAACTGATGGGACTATAATCTCAGCCGGAACAATTGCTTCCAGACCGTAGGTCAACCTGTATGGAGTTTCTCCTGTTGGTCCCTTTTCGGTTGTTCTGTAAGACCAGAGAACCTGAGGTAGCAATTCCGCCCATCTCCCTTTTTGCTGTCCAATTCCTTTTTATAGCTTTGACAATTTGTCCATTCGCATTTTCTACCTGGCCGTTTGCTTGGGTGGGCGACCGATGCGAATCTCAGGTCAATTTTCCACTCTTCACAGAATGCCCGGAAGCTGTTACAGTTGAACTGAGCTCCATTGTCTGTTATTATTACCTTCGGGATCCCAAACCTGCAAACCACATACTTCCAGATGAAATCCTGTGACTTCTTGCGGTAATGGATACCGTTGGCATGGCTTCCACCCATTTGGTGAAGTAGTCAATGGCCACATAAATGAATCTATATCTTCCGGGAGATGCTTCCGGGAAAGGTCCAACGATATCCAATCCCCACATGGCGAATGGGATTGGGGACAGTATGGTTTTCAATGTGGATGGAGGACTGTGTATTTTGTGGCCGTGTTCCTGACATTTAATGCACTTTTGTATGTATTCTTTCGAATGTTCCGTCATTCTTGGCCAATAGTATCCCAGCCTCAGGATTTTGTGAACTACTGCCCTTCCCCTTGGTGGTTCCCACAGGTTCCCTCATGCAGTTCCTCTATGAGCCTTGCTCCCTCTTCCACGGTAACGCACTGAAGTGCTGGTCTTGCGAATGATCTTTTGTAGAGTTGCCCCTGCTCTAAAAAGAAAGATGCAGCCCTTCGTCTTGTTCGTGCCGCTTCTTTCTCATCTTGTGGCAAGTTTCCGCTTTGTATGTACTCAACAATGGGTGCCATCCAAGACTTGGCTATTGTGTCTGATTCAATAGTGCATACTGGATCTCCTCCAAACTTGAGTTTGCCTTTATTTCCATCCAGACTTTGCTGGGCATTCTTTCGGCCATACTGGCCAACTTAGCCAATGCATCGGCTTCTATGTTCTCTGCTCGGGGAAGATGTCTTAATTCACATCTCTGAAAATTTGCCTTCGTCTCTTGGACTTTGGCCAAGTATTTCCCAAGCTTTTCCTCCTTGACCTCGTAAATGTTATCGTTTTGTCGCGCCACCAACATTGAATCTGAGTATATTTCCAACTCTGCATAACAATCAAAGAGGTAAACCCCATTTCCCCTCTTTGGAGGTATGTAAAAAATTTAAGGACACAAGAGAGAACTACTGAGAACTAACTGTCTTATTATAAGGAAGAACCTGTTGCCCTAAGGCAGTGGCGACCTCCAAACCCTGTATGAGGGCTTCATACTCTGCTTCATTATTTGTCACTTCAAACTCTAGCCGGAACGCAAAGTTAAGGGTTCTTCCATCCGGCGTTTGGACCACTATTCCGGCTCCTGCTCCCGTCTTACATCGAGCTCCATCGACTAAGATTATGTATGGGTTGGTTGATTCTCTTTGTTCTTGGGCAAAGGTTGTTTCGGTTATAAAGTCCGCCAAGGCCTGCGCCTTTATGGCTGTTCGAGGAAGGAAGTGGATTTCGTACTGTGTGAGTTCGACAGTCCAACTGACCATTCGCCCGGATGCATTTGGATTGTTGCTATCTGTTTCAGTGGCCAATTCGTTCTAACGAATACTCGGTGCGACTGAAAATAGGTCGAAGCTTTCGAGATGCAACGACTAATGCAAACAATATTTTTTCGATGTTGGTGTAACGGCTTTCTGCCGGAGTTAGGATTTTTCCGGTGTGTAATATACTGGTATCTCTTTTTTCTCCTCCTCCATTATTAACACAGCCGCTACCGCCCAATCCGTGGCAGACAGGTAGAGATACAAGTCCTGACCAGGTGCCGGAAACACCTAGTTTTGGCAGTTCTTTGAGCATCTCCTTGATCCTTTCAAAGGCATCTACACATTCTTGATTCCACTGGAATCTCTTGTTCTTCCGTAGAGTACTGAAAAAAGGTATTGACTTTTCTTGGAGTTTTGAACAGAATCTGGCTAAAGCTGTGAGCCTTCCGTTCAATGCTTGCACATCTTTAATGTTCTTTGGTGGCGATAGATCGAGGATTGCCTGGGTTTTTTCGGGATCTACTTCAATCCCTCTTTGCCCAACGATGAAGCCTAAGAACTTCCCCTTTGTAACTCCAAATACACATTTTCCGGATTCAGCTTGATCTGGAATCTGTCCAGGGTGTCAAAGGTTTCTCTTAGATCTTCCATGTGCTGTGCCCAGGAATTACTTCTTACCACGATATCATCGACATATGCTTCTACATTCCGGGCCAACTGTTGCCTGAACACTTTGTCTATCATTCTTTGGAAGGTTGCACCCGCATTTTTAATCCGAAAGGCATCACCTTATAGCAAAAGGTTCCGGCCGAGGTAATAAAAGATGTTTTTTCTGAATCCTCTTCATTCATTCTTATTTGATTATATCCTGAAAACGCATCCAAAAAACTTAAGACAGAACTTTGAGCCGTTGAAGCAACCAATCTATCTATTGATGGTAATGGATAAAAGTCTTTAGGACATGCTTTATTCAGATCTGTGAAGTCCACACACATTCTCCATTTGCCATTTGATTTTTTAACCATCACGACATTGGCCAGCCACTTGGGATAGGACACCTCTCTGATGAATCCGGCTTTGAGCAGTTTTTGCACCTCAGCACGTGCCGCAAGGTCTCTTTCCTCTCCTATTATCCTTCTCCTTTGCCGGATGGCTGGGTGCTTTGGATCCACTCGTAGGTCATGCTGGATAACGCTTGGGTCTACTCCTGGCATTTCGTCCGTACTCCAGGCGAAAGTTGTCCTTCTTTTTCCAGGAATCTCATTAGGTGAGTTTGTTCTCCACTGCCGAACGCATTTCCTATTTTAAAAAATTTAGAAGGGTCAGTTCTTAAGTGTACCTCTCTTGGTGGTTCCTTAGAGGTTCCACAGTCTTCTGTTCTTTGATCCGGCTCCGGCGGGAAAGGAAGCTTTCCCTTGAATTCCTTTTCCGACCCCACCGTTTTGACCATCTCTTCTTCCGGCAATTCCCTATGATGCGGACCTCACTACTCGAGCCATCTTTTGACTCCCTTTATGGTAACCACCTTTCCAGCCCGGTTAGATACTTCATCTTCAGGTGGTGAGTGCTGCAAATTGCTTTGAAAGCATTAATCCTGTCGGCCGAGATACATATTGTACCCGGAAAGTCCTGGTACAATGAAGGCTGTGAGCTTTTCAGTTCTTCGTTCGTCTCCCAATCCTAATGTTATGGTGAAGTCTATGCTCCCCGAAGACTTGGTAGAAACGCCCCCAACAAAGCCTCCAAGAACCGCCGAATACGGCTTAATCTTACTTTCTGGGATTTCCAACCTTTTTACTGCCTCACCAGATATGACATTCGCTCCAGCCCCGCATCTATCAGGATTCCTTCATCATCCTGTCATTCACTTACGCCCGAATGACCACGGATCATTGTGAGGGTATAACACCCCTTCTTCATCTTCGTCTGTAAAGAAAATCTGGGGAAGGTTTCTCGTTGGCGATTTTTCTTTCCGGTAGTTCTTGATGTACCGCATGAATATGTCGTTTTCTTTCGTTTGGGGTCAACGGTCCTACCTCTGAAAAGAGACCTGAGAATTTGCTTAAGAGAAAAGGTTCATTAGGCTTTTTATTTTTTCCGGAAAAGACTTGCCGGAAGATTCCGGTAGATTTTTACAACATGTGTTTTTTTTTTGAAAAGAAGAGAAAAAAGTCCAATTACACAGCCCTCGCCTTTTTTACTAATCATGGCAGGGCCTACCTAATACCAGAGAAACAAAAAACTTCTCCTCCTTCTTACAAACCTGAGATCATACCGACTGTTTTGCCGTGATTCAGCTCAGGGTGGATCTTTCTTGCGGGTGATTTCGAGAGGTGGACTGATTTTGCCTGCCATATTGCTTCTGCTGGCCTACCACCTGTTTTCCCTTGCTCTTTTGTCTTCTTCGATGATCCTCAATTCTTTGGCCAGAGTGGCGCAATTTGCAGTTCTATGGCTTTTGCAGCCATGATATTCACAGAAGGCTACCGGAATCTCCCCTGGGTAAGGCTTCTTTGGTGGAGGCAAATATCCTCTTTAACCGCCGCCGCATACCTGCCTGGATCAATCTGAACGGCAACCCGGGCGTTCTGATACTGAGGCGCCTGGGATGGGGCTTTGTAGTAAGGCTTGTATCTTGAGCCTCCCCCGGATGAACTTCCTGAAGCGTTGCCGGAAGAGCCATTCCCATTCGGTCCTCCCTTCTTGTCGTTGATCGTTTTGAAGCTATTTGCCAAATCTCTGGCCTTATTTTCCGCCACTTCTGACTTTAGAAATTCATGAATCATTTCGTCCAGCTCTCCATGGGTTTTTGGGGCTTTTGTCGCGATTTTCCCGGCAAGCCTGGGCTGTGCCAGCCCGTTCCGAAAGCCTTGATTAGAATCTTCTCATCAATGTCATCGATTTCGGCTACCTGCTTATGAAACCTTTCACTGAACTCTTCACATCTTTCACCGTCTCCCCCTCCTCTGTTTGAGATCCATTAGTTCTATCGTTTCCTTCTTGATTTTCTTGCTTGCAGCAAAGTACTGCTGGAACTCCTCAGTTAGTTGCTTAAAACTTGAGATCGACTGCGGGGGCCTTGTGTGAGATCCAACCGAGCGCTCTTTTAGATAATGTTCCTGGAAACAGATTGCAGAGGGCGAGCGAACTTATCCCTTGCGTGTTCATTGCGAACATAAATTTCTGAACGTGAAGAGCAGGATCCCCGGTTCCATCATACTTTTCCACTGCAGGCTCGACAAAGTGGGGAGGAAGCTTTGCCTTCCTGATTTTCTCAGAGAATGGGTAAAGAGTCATGTCGATCGAATCATCTTCCCTCAGTTTCATCGCTGACGATCAGAGTTTTCTCTAGCTGCTCTTTCTTCCGGCTGTTGCTCGCTTCGGAGCCGATTCTTGAGCGATTCGAGCGCCTCAGTCATGTCTCCATTTCTTCTTCTGTATTCCTCATCTCGCTGCATCAGCTCATCAGCTCCTGCTGCAAGACTTCATTCCCCTCTACTATTCTCTCGTCAATGGTTCTGACTAAGCTTTTCAACATCTCTTCCAACGCTTGCTTGGAGACCACATCTTCGGCTTCCACTCTGTTTGCTTCCACATTGTTGATCTCGCCTTCAGGTCGGGGTGTCTTTCTTGTTCTTGGAGCCATCTTTGCTCGCGTAACTCCTCTCTTCGCTTACACCTGCAAAAGACACAACCTCAAAGTTTCAAAGTTTCGTTGTTTTGTTCAAAATCAGACTACCTCCGGTGGACTCGTGGTTGCTAAGAAAGATCTTGAGCCATTCGTTTCCCACAGACGGCGCCAAAATGAAATAGTAAGTTCCTAATTCCCTAACCTCCTATCCTAATCTCTAATCTGATTCTCATTCTGCTACTAGACCTTTTACCCTTTATCGAGTTACCTTTCTACTTCGCAGCTGAGCTTTTTGAGAGAGGGAATCGTAAAGGCAGTACAACAGTGTATATTTTCGAGTGTGAAAAATGTATCTTTTACACCGTGGGGCTGAACCCCTATTTATAGTGTTTACACTGCTAGATTGAGAGTTGCCAGCCTGTACTTCTTTTTAATTGCCAGGCTGGCGTTTACATATAAGCAGGATATTAAATTTACTCATCCGGCCGGAACATTCTCCGACCCAGCGACATTCCCTGTTCTAAGCTGTTCCTTCTAGTCACATAGGACCGGATGTTCTACCTTTTCTCTTTTTCTTACTTTTCCATCTTCACTCTATCACTCGTCTATCAGCATGGCCCCATTTCAGGCTCTGTATGGCAGACCGTGTCGGACACCTTTATCATGGAGTGACCCTGCTGAGACAGTTGTGATTGGTCCAGAGTATATTCAGAGACTACAGGATGACATCAGAGTTATTCAGCAGCACATGAGGGCAGCGCAGTCTAGGCAGAAATCTTACGGTGATCAGCGTACCAGAGAGCTTGAATTTCAGTTCGGTGATATGGTTTTCCTACGAGTGTCTCCAATGAGAGGTATCTTCAGATTTGGGATGAGAGGGAAGCTAAGCCCTAAGTATGTTGGTCCGTACAGGATTACGGAGCGCGTGGGCCCAGCAGCGTATCGACTAGACCTACCAGCGGAGTTGGGGAAGGTACATGACGTGTTTCATGTATCGCAACTGAAGAAGTATGTACCTGACCCTTCTCACGTGCTACAGCCAGAGAGATTAGAGATTGAACCTACACTGAGATATGAGGAGACTCCCATTCAGATCCTGGACACGAAGGTCCGGGAAACGAGAGGCAGATCAGTCAAGCTAGTGAAGGTTCTTTGGGAGCATCATGGGGTTGAAGAAGCTACTTGGGAGACTAAGGACTCTATGAGAGTGAAGTACCCACACCTATTTCCATGATATTCCTTGTTTCTTCTTGCCTTTACTGGGTTCTTGTTCATAGCGGTACGAGGGCGTACCTTGGCTCTTTTCGGGGAGGGTAGTGCATACTTTCCTTCGTCACCTCATCCAGATTATGCCCTGTTTGTTTTGTAAGTAGAATGATGGAGAGGTGTATGCATGTACTCGATTTATACATTGTGTGATTCTTGATTTCTATTTATGAAAATCTTGGTTTTGGTCTGACGATGAATAATCTTGCGTGGAATTTGGAAATGGAAATGAGTGGAAATAGATCGTGGGAGAAGTTACAATTGGTATGGATTGGTATGGAATTTTGGTTGGGATTGTTATTGGATGAACATTCTGGTAATTCTTGACAGCACACCTGATGTGGTGTGAGTAGCTATTAGTTGGTATTAAACTTCGAGGCGAAGTTTCTTTTAAGGGGGATATACTGAAATACCCCTAAATTAATTTAAATTAATTTAGGGGATTTCTTTTATTAAAATATTAAAGTATATATGGAATTATGAATATTAAATTATTATATGGAATTGTGAAATTTATTTAGGGGTTTTCTCCTATTTAACCCTAATTATTATACATTATTATATAGTATTATGAATTTAATAATAAGATTTATAAGTCAATAAATCTTGGGAAAATTTCTAAACACTCCAAATATATTATAAAGATTTTAGGAAGTGTTGGAACATTGTTTTGAAACATAAAAGTCAATATAAAATTCTAGAAACCTAAAGCTTATTAAGCCTTGCTAGAGTTGACTTTTTGAGAATGGTCAAACCAGGCCATGAAACCTATACCAATAAATAGGTTATGAAAAACCATGAAGATCGATAAAAAGAACGTTAAAAACGGATCATCCTAGCCAAAGTTATGATAGATTGAAGTTTAGAGCCAAAATTTTGAGAAATGCTGACGTGTCAGTCAGCCAGGCAGTACCACTGAACAGTCCCAGTTTTCGACAGTTTTGGCATGTCGAGGGTCGAATTTGAGACGCCTATATCTCCGCTCTACTCACCATTTGGTATGCCGTCTGTTTCATTCTCTTCTCCTTAATCTCATCTTTCCAACCATTACTCACACATCATCTAAACTCCTTCTACAATGACCGGAAAATTGATCCAAAGTTGGCTCCTCGCGATTGCGTAACCCAGAATTCCAGTTTTTCCTGAAATCGGGTAAACTTCGTCACGACGCCATAACTTCTTCATTTCTCATCCAAATTCGTGTTCTTTAGCTTATTTTGAAGATCTCTAATCCCTCTATAACTTTCATGTTGATGGCCAAGGCTGATTCGCACTGGTTTGGGAGATAAATCTGTCTAAAGTTGCCTACTCGATCACGGTGGAAAATCTGCCCAGTTCATCCCGAAACCAACTAGGTAAATACCGATCTTGTGAGATCTGTAACTTTCTCCCTAGTTCATCAAATTCAATGATTCTTCCACTAACATCTAGAGTTACATGTCTAGTTTGGATTGTGATAGGTTCCAAGAATCAAATCTCTCTCAGTTGGTGCGAGTTGATTCGGGAAGGAGCATACCTGAACCGCACATAAAATATCGATTTCCAGATTTCCCGATTTGGATTCACCCCGTTAATGCAATTCCGGTGAGTTTCAGATCAAATTTCTCCATGGTTTCCATTCGAAATCTTATCATCGATCAAACCCACATACCAATTTAGTCTATTATGCATTACAATAGGAGATTTGTCGAAATTGAATTCGAACTCAAACCGTGAACCCTAACTTCGACCCAGATTCGAAACTGCTCGATTCTGCATGATAATTGGGGAAATAGGTACCATTAGAACCGGAATTTGATTACGAATCGATAGGAACAAGAATCACTCGATTTCGTTCTGTAGATTGTGAGAAAACGAGATTTAGTACTCGAACCCCTTATTACCTTCGCTGATGAACTTGCGTGTTCTGGGCCGTCCGATCGCGGTTAATAAACATGGACGGCCGAGATTAGATCGTGGGAATATAAGAGTATATTAAGTTTTATAAATTCCAGTAAATAGTCTTAACTTGTTGGGTTAATTTCAATATCTTCCCGAATGTATTTCGACTTGAAATTTTAACCATAGATTCCTTATTTAATCTTAATTTAGTTTTTTTGATGTTTAATATGGTTTTGTTTTTAAACATAAGTTATGATTTTGCAAGTTACGGGTATTATGGAATTATTTGGGTGATTTAAAAGATATTTTTTGAAATAAAATTTTATAATATGTCTAAAATGTTATAGTTATTATATATAAATTTGGGAATTTTTTGGACAAGGGTTAAATAGGTTTAAAAATTATGTTTATGGAATTTTCATAAGAATAACCTATAATATAAGGTTTTAAATGTAACAAAAAATTAAAGTATGGCTAGGTAATTAACTTTTTAAGCTGGGGAAAATAAAGGAACTAATAAAAAACATTTTATAACGGTATGTTTATAAATATTTTAAGTATTATCTTTTAGGTGAAGTAAAAGTTGTTTACACATAAATATACTTATTGAGAAAAATAAAATAGGAGCTTATATTAAATCGAGGTATTAAACTAAACTACATATTATTATTATGGAGGTTAATATTCTGAATTAGACTAGGGCAAACACTTTATTTTATAAAAACCATATATCAGTTGTGGATATGTCTAAAAGTATTAAATATAATTAAATACAATAAGAATTTCTTAAAGAATGTTTTGGATAAATTCTAAGGAAAATATAAGTGTATATGTAAATACATTAGAAGTAAATAAAAGTAGTACATACCTTATGGGAACGTATTAAGAGGGAAAGATTGGGATAAACCTTATTCATACGTGGCGCTTAAAAAATATCAAATGTTAATGTGACATCTAGGTGGACTATTAGGGGGAAATACATATCTTAAACCTTAAATAGGTGATAAAGTAAGATTAGCCAAACGTAACCAAAGGGTTTAATTAAACTAAACCTATAATCAGGAGTGGATAAATGGAATAAGTTAAGTATGCATTAAAGATTTAATTACGAGATCTAGCCAGATCCCTAGGGGGGAGTAACTGTAACACAAAACTATAGACTAACAAGAATGGAGGATGTGTAGCATTATAGTGCCTTAACTAATCAATGCTTGGAATACTTTAATTATAGGTGATTAGTGGAAGTAGTTCGCATTTTCGAGTTTGGTTACTGCTTTCTACGTATACCAGGTACGATTTCTCGTACTCAGATGCTTTTAGTGACGAATTTTATGGAACGTTTTGAGAAACGCTAAATGAGTATGAATGTATCTTGAAAGGAAATTGTCTGTGTGACTAACTCAGCCTGTTGTGACTAACTGAGCCTTGGATGTACAACTCACACGATCATTGGTTCCTTTTTATCTGGTTATCTCATTGGATATTGACTGTTGAGGTTTACGCCTCTACACTCTGTAGGACTGAGTGTTTTGGTATTGCACTTGTACAGTTATATTCTAGTGGGAATATGGGAAATGTCAAACTTGGTATTGGGTATGGATTATTTCTAATAAGTGGTGCACTCACTTTTCACCGATGACTGAGAACGGGTCGGTGGCAGCGGAGGTCTGCTATACCTCGTCCATATGGACAACTGACAGCGGAGGTCTGTTTACCTCGTCCTTGTGACAACTGACTGGCGGTGGGGGCCATCTCTTCCAACTGGGTATATTTCACTCTTGAGTTATGGGTTCTTGGATATCTTCTTTCATTCCTAGTCCTTGTGACTACTTGGGTCTTTCTAATCCTAATTGGAACAGAATCTAACTTAAGCAATGGATGTTCACTAACTTCTGGCGGGGTTTCTTTAAGTTGACTCACTTTACTTCTTGTTGTTTATCTCTATCCTTGACTTGTTATCTTTGACTTGGTGTTTTGGTGTGCCTTGTTCTTCTGCTTTTGTTCTAAGTGTTTGGCTTTATCTTATTGTTTTTTTTAAGAGTTATGCTTTTAAACTGTTGTTTTGGAGAGTTGTACCAGTTCCATTCCAGGGAACTGACTCACCCCTCCTGGGGTGGGCTGCTTGGTTTCATCTTGCAGGTACGAATTGCTATACAGGTAGCCACGAAGAGTATGAGTGTATGGGATGGGAATTAGGACTTTGGAGAGCTATTGTTTTTGTTATTATTCTTTTATGTTATGTTTTCTCGAGTTCAGACCGTAGCATTTGTAATATCATAAGTTGTAATTGGTGAGGTTTGGTGCCGGGTGTTTGGAACCCGATGATCTGTAATCGCCTTAGTATTTTATTTCCGCTGCATTTATGATAAGTAGGGGCGTTACAATTCTTGGTAATTCATTACTCTTGTTTAACCTTTACTGCTGATCGTAGTATGGAGTCGACTACTTCCCGTGTTCCCGACTCCACTCGTATACATATGTGGGGTACCCTACTGATACATTGCCACTTACCCGACTAACCCATAGGAAGGTCTGTCAGGTCCACAAGCTCCTATCGGAGTGCGGTCGTCCCACATTTCAGTTAGTACACTCGTAGTGTCCGTCACAAGCCTAGGTGAAGTATTCTGTTGTCAACTCCCTCATATCGTCCTATGATAATATGCATTCCGTGCTTTCCGAACTACATATTAAGGGAATTTGTCCTGTCTGTATTTGGTATGAACTGGATCCCTTCCCTCGGGTTAATACCCTCGGGTTGTAGGATTGTTCTAAAGTTGCTCAAAGCAAGTGGGTACAACTTACCTACTGTGTGGCGCTGAGGCCGGTGTAGGTCTTATGGTTTAGGTTTTTAAAGAAAATATAAAATTTGAGAAAAGTTTGGACTTAAAAGAAGGTTTGAAATGAATAAGGGTTGGAAGAAAATTTGGTCGTGAAAACGGCTTGAAATAAATCTGGTTTTAGAAGAAAAACTGGGTTTAATAGAAAATTCTTCCCGGTATTTAAAATGTCTCCACGCTTTGACCAAGTCCTAGCTTCCCGCTGACTGGTATATCCTCACATACAATGGTTAGGCCACTAAGCCCTTCCAGGTTTCACTCTTCTTCAATTCTTGGATTCTCGATTCTATAATCACTTCCCTTCAACAATACGGTACCACAGGTACTTTACTAGTCATTAAAACTTTCCCGAGTAGCCCCGCTATAACAGCACTTGCCATGGCAAGTGCGCCATGCAGGCTGGCTATCGGTTCAACATGTACTGGTGGCGGTACTACTTTTATCATTACCGTATTCAGTAGCCTTGTTGGCTCCTCCTTTGACCTTACATTTTTGGTAATAGAACATTCGAGCCTCTCTTTGGTCTTGACATGGTAGTCATTAACTAGGGTGACTCTCCCTTTTACTTAACTCCGTGTTCTTCCTTAATGTTCCTCCCCACGCATTTGTCGTGGTTACCGAGACTTGGTTTTTGTTTAGGTACTACTTCGTAGTCTTATTGACGCATGTTTCACTAATACACCCATACTAGTGGTCTAAACTATGATGATCGGGTATTGCAGCCTCTTTGGCGCTGTAGGTTTGGAATCATCAACCTTGACTAGTTCCTAGTCGGTTACTATACCATTGTCGGTATATTTAACAATTGTGGTCTCGTAGACATGTGTCTCGGGTTTGTTGCTCCTCCATTGACTGCCTCTGTGCGCAGTTAGTGCTTTCTTTCTTGTTGACTGGGTTTCCTCGACTGCTAGGCATGTCGACCCAGGTCGCCAGAAATTTTAGTCTCTTGTAGATAGGATTCTTAATCTTCCGCTATTAAGTGCGGGTAAAGGTGTTCAAACAGGTTCCGTCTCTGGGATTCTCAGTTCTTGGAATCTACCGCATGACAGGTTTTGCTTCTTACAAGAATAATTCATAACAGCCAGATCGGGTTGTTCCCGCATAGGAGAGGACTTCCCATCGCTCTGGCGTTCTTTCCCGAGCTATAAAACGGGGGTTGTGGAGGGCGGGAAGGATATTGCAGGTTTCCAGTACACACTGGTAGTTCCTAACTTGCGTATCTCACACGCATCACTCAACCCTTAAACCCAATATTCAATTCCTAACTCGGTACTTCCTAAGCCGGTATTTCCAGTCATCAGAGCGATACTTTGCTTCTGATAACCCTTGTTGTAACACCCCAATTACAAACCATACTTAACAAACATTCAGCAGCGGAATTACAACTCAACACTTAACTTAATCCACGGGTGTTACACGCCATTAGCCACCCACGTGGCTAACTAGGCTAATACATACATAGTGTACCGGTCTGATGGACAAGATTACCGAGCACTACACTTTACATTACCAACCGTTTACAAACTGAAATACATACAATTACATTACAACTGTACCGAGTCTATAATTTCAGTTACCGATTACACAAACTTCGGTTTTACATCACTTACAACTACATAAACAACTAAATAACTATCCCAGTAAAACAGCTACCCCGTCCTACCGCGAACGGCTGCCAGCTCCATTGTACCTGAAAAGTATGGGGGCCCCCCAAAGGGGGTCAACACCTTTGCTGGTATGGTAATCGAGCAAGCCCGCATACTACCGGGCCACGCACAACTATTTGTCGTCTGAGCATGTGGTTACTCATATTTAAAACATGCACAAACTTACACACATATCATGCTTATAAATACAAATCCAATGAACAGGATACAAACATAAAATGAACACATCACATTGGTTAGATCACATTACTGTGTCCTTTGGCCCTTGAGGGTTCTACTCTAATGGAGCTTTCCTTGCTAGACGACACATACCCATTTAATCGGGTTATACTTAATTACCCCTTATATTTATACGGGGTTGATTTCGGAGATCAACGTAACAAACATAACAACATACTTCACATAGATGTGTCGGCTGTAATATTGGCTCGATCACACCATACACAATTTCCCCTAGCTCCAATAGTGATGAGGTAGGTAAGCCTTGGTTAAGCTTGTGGGTGTTGTAATCCAAGGAAAGAGAACAACCATAACATAACAGTATCCCCCTAGCCCCGAATAATAATCAAGGTAGGTAAGCTTGGTTAAGATAGTGGGTGATTGTAATCCAAGAAGAAAAAACAACCATAACATAATAGAGGGGAGTTAATTCAAATATATACATCAACTCCCAAACACGCGCGCGACCGGAACGACCGGATTCCTCACCCCCCATAATATATACATATTAGTTAGTAGTTCCTTATGGAACTTATCACAACATGCAACAATATGGTGTAATAAACTTGGTTAATCACACCAAGGGAGGTAACATTCCATTCGACACACATGGACAACCACATTCATTAAATAATGATTACTGAACTGAAATACCCAAACCTTGATATGTTGTTAAATGTTAAACTATGATATGTCAAGGCAAAAAGTGCCTAGAAGCATTATTGAACAATTTAAACGGTAGTAAAGCACAATAAAGCACTAAGACACAGCTTGAGCAAAAACATGCTCTAAGCTTGGAGTGAACTTGGTTGGGACCAAAGGCCAAAACCTACCAAGACTTGGTAATATTCAATTATGATTAATAAGGCTAATTAAGTCCTTAGGAAACTTTGGTAGACAGTTAAACCAAACAAAAACACAAGAAAATACCTTAAAGTCAATAAGAGAAAAATGTGCTCTAAGCTTGGGATAAATTTGTATAATACCTAAAGGTCATACCTATACCTTATAAATATGTAATGAACATATTAAACCAATTACCAAAGAAAACCAAGCTGGAAACAAGTTAAAACAACAAAATGTGCTTTAAGGAGTTTAAAGCACATTTTTGAAAAATGTCTTGTAAATGGGTTTTGAGTGGCTAAATTTCCATCATTACTCTTTAATCAACATGTGTACTACTTAGTATCACATTAGGATGTCTGAATCAATGGGAAATCAAAAATTTCACAAATATGTGCCTTAATTAGTGAATAGTGCTCAAATAGTGCTAGTTTTGACTTAAGTCAACTTTAATTTGTTAAATGGTCAACAAAGACCATAATATCCATATGATGGAAGGGGGCACGGTTTTTAGAGTGTGAGTCATCACACTTGGCTAGCAACTAAAGAAAAGAAAAAGAAAAGTAAGTAAAAGTTACTATTACCTTTGTATAACATAAATATCTAACTAAAAACTTTACCTCTCACCTCCTCTCTTATTTTCCTTCACTCACCACCGTATTCATCTTCATCCTCCCTTCTCAATCTCGTTTGCTACAGCAAGTAGCCATTCTCCATCTTTGAAGGCTTGTAACTTATGACTCCATGCTCCAAAATCAATTTCAAGACTACCTTTGTCTTAGTTAGAGTGAGCTCTTCATTTCACTCTTTCAAATCTTCAAGAACTCCATTTCGGTGCCATGAAGATTCACCATGGTTGGAGCTTGGCTCACCTTTTATGCCTTGTCATCTCCTTTGCTTCAAGGTAAGGAAAAATCAAGAAAAACAACATTCCCTATGTGTTTGTGTGTAACGAGAATCACCTGTGATGGGGTCGTTTCTCTGTTCTTTCATAGCACCATTTCAATCTTAAAGGGAAAGGAGGAGTCCTCTATTGTTAACATATTCAAGTCTCTTCAAATGCAAAGGAAAGATATTTTAGTGTTATGTAAAACACTTATGTTAAAAAAACTCGGGTTTGTATATGAGTTAAGTGTGAATATTAAGCTCATTACCATTATAGATATTGATTAGAAAGTTGACAGTGATCAAACTCCTCTGATTTCGGTTCAAGGAGAATGATAAGTGTCTAAATGAGCATGTTTTATGGGTGTATTTATATATTATATCAGCACTTTTCTACTCATTTCTCACTTATCTTATGGTTTTCCTCTAGTTTATGTTTTATTGATTATCTCACAATTTATTGGTTTAAACATGAGGAACAAACAAGCTAGGAGCAAAGTACACGAAGACACGAACGTATAGGCGCAGACGGCTCAGAAAACGGACTTATAACGAAGAATGTAGAGCCGGTTGAAGATTGTTATATATATATATATATGTATAATATATATAATATCGCGTGCACAAAAGGCACGACCGCCCAATAACTAGCGGACGTCTCACATGCGACCGCGAGGCGGTTGAAACAGAGGCGACCGCCCATACGAGGCGGACAAGACAGAGTGAACCGCCTCTTAAGGAGGCGGACGTGCTCGCGGTCACCATAGAGGCTACCGCCTCTTAAGGAGGCGGACGTGACACACACAACCGCCTCTGAAACAGGCGGACATATAAGAGGAGACCGCCTCTGAAACAGGCGGACACATAAGAGGAGACCGCCATTTATTAGGCGGACAGCAGGCGGTCATGAATAAAATCAACGCCGCGACTAGTTCTTCGCCCGTCTTCGCCGTCTTCTGCAACTTGAATCGATTTATCTATCTACTCCCGCACCGCCTACCATTAATCTCTCACGCGTGCAGCTCTCTCCCTCCCATCTGTCCCTCTGCAATCAATGAAGATAGCAATCAACTCTCCTCTTCATCTGCAATCAAATTAGTACGGAGCCAAACCTATATAACTAAACTCACCACCTTAGCTGCAAAAACACACCACCACACACACGACGGGAGTCTGAAGAATTCGCTCACCACAAATATCCATCCGCTTCCATTTAATTCTCTCCCGTAACACCATATCAGTCCACACTCACGCAGTAAACTAAAATAGAAGAGCAGCAGTGAGAGGAGAGCAAGACCAGTTCCTCCTCTGAAATAATGTCAAAATCTATAGTGTAATCTTCTATATCTACGGTTATGTCTGAGTAATTTCTTTTGTATCCTAGGTGGGGTTTATTTCTAATATTACCTAATTAATATTTATTACCTGTCTCACTTGTTATCTCGTTTAATTCCTTTCAACTAATATTGTTAAATGCTTATTCTGACAAAATACTGCATTTATTTGGTAACTATCAACATATGATTTTGAGATAGTCTAGGTACCACAAAGGAATTAATCTTAGTATTTAACTACGGACTGAGCAAGGAGCAGGAAAATACTAAGGCTTTATTAAGAGTTCGAACTGACAATTATTAACTCTAATAGGCAATAAATAATTGAAAATGGTTATAAATATGTTTAAGTAATTTAGGAAATTCCCCCGCTATCCTAGGATACATTTTTCCATCCACTTCATTAATTCACCTGTTTTTACTGTTTTTATTATATTTGCACTGATCAACCAAACAAATCAAGCTTGCCTCCGGCTAAACCCCTTTTTACAGCTTTTAAGTAACTACCAAGACTAGGGTAAATTGAACAATCTCCCTGTGGATACGACACTCGTTATACTACTACGACCGGGAATTGTTTGCAGCCCGACGTTTATAATTTGAGTTTTAATTTCTTTCTTTTAATTTTACACCACTTTAACCACTCAGAAATAACAGTCTGCAAATGGCGCCGTTGCCGGGGAGATTGATTCCATCAATTTCCTAGTTTCCGGTAGTTCACCTGTTTATATAATAAACTGTCAATATTATCTTGTTATAATCTAACCTTGGACATCGGACTATAATCTGAATTGGACATCGGACTTCTGACCTGACTTGGACATTTGACTTCGGACTTTGGACATCTAACTCCTAACATCTTAATATTATTGTCATTTCGTTCCATTGTCATTTCGTTCCATTGTCATTTCGTTCCATTGTCCTTTCTTTCCATTGTCTCTAACTACTAACTTTAAATTTCTGTTTTCTTTCCATTGTCCTTAACATTTCATTTCCATTGTCCTTAACATTTCTTTCCATTGTATACTAACTACTAACCTATAATTTTGTATACTAACCCCTAACGTTTATCAGCCTAACCAATATTTCTGTCTTTCTATTTTATTACTAACTAATTTTGCAGCTTCTGACAAACCACAAGTTATCTTCTGTGCATGCCAAACACTCGAACCCACTGCGGTCCACCACCAATCAGTCCGAGCCCCGAACCCGAGCGTACTTTATTTCAAGCACAGAGAAACCTGAGAAACCAAGCCATGGCCAATAACGAAGTTATAAATGAAATGGACCATGCAATTCAACCAGAACACCGTGCCCTATCTGATTATCACAACCTAATACCGAAGGAAGAGCATCAGCTATAGTTCTCCCTGAACTAACACCAGAAGAAGCCGGACGTTGGGTTTTCAAAACCCACTACATCACCGCCGTCCGGTATTTAGGCAAGTTTAGTGGAGCGAACCCAGATGAAGCCCCAAATCATCTGAGTCTCTTCCTAGACTTCTGCAATTCCTTTAGTCAAACCGGCATCGTCAAAGAAAGAATTCGACTCCAACTATTTCCTCACTCATTATCGGATTCAGCAAACCGGTGGTACCGAAGCCTTCCCTCCCGATCAATCACCACATGGCTTCAAATGGCCCAAAAATCCTTGCCAAATACTACCCAACCAGTAGAACAAGGCAATTGATCGGTGAAATCAACACTTTCTGTCAAGAGCCGGGAGAAACGTTGTACGACGCATGGGGACAGATTCAAAGATATGCTAATGAAGTGTTCCCACCATGGTCTTGACGATCAATCCTCTGCCTTTCATTCTTCAACGGTCTGGATGATGGGAACCGACTACTCGTCAATTCCTCTGCAGGAGGAAGTTTCATGATGAAATCTCCTAAAGAAGGAATGGACCTTCTCGAAACTATGACGAGCAACACGAGACAGTGGACGAGATCCAAAGGACGAACACCACGAGCAGCAGGCCTACTCCATGTTGAGCCTACAGATCATTTATCGGCTCAGATCTCGTCCCTTGCAAAGATGGTGGAAAAGCTAACAACATCACAAAACGAAATTGTAAAAAAATAGCTTCCCCCCTACAAGTTCACCACCAGCTCCACCTACAGAAGGATGTTCATATGCGCCGGTCCTCATGAAACTCATCAATGCGAAGGCAAAGGCCAGTACGAGGAAGTACAATTCATAGGAAACCGCCCCGGTAATTCCTACAACAACATCAACAACAACTATCCAAACAAAATCACCCGAATTTCTCATGGAAAAATAATGATCAGAACCAAGGAGGGCAGAACAACAACTCCAATACCTATCAGGGGAACCGACCCCAACCAAATTCTAATATGGGTTACAAAGCACTAGGTGCCCCTCCAGGTTTCCAACAACAAAAATACAACAACAAACCATCATCATCCTCTTCTGATCCAAACGTAGAACTCAAAGAGATGATGAAGGTTACATTTCCATGACTCAGAACCAGCTTTCTGCACAAGAAGCCTTCAACCAGAAAATCGAAGGTAAAATCAATCAACTTGCGGAACATCTTGCTCGAAGACCGCCAGGGGCTCTCCCCAGCCAAAATGAACCAAATCCAAGAGAGCAAGCCAAGTGCATCTATGTGAAGGAGCACGATGAAGAAAAGACGGAGGTGGCTAAAACAGCTAAAGTTCCAGAACTACACCCTTCCCTCCAAGAATGGGTTGTAGCAATTGAGACTTCCAAAAGGAATGTAGCTGAATTGGAAAGCACCGCCAAAGTCTATAAAAATCGCATTCAATCTGAGAATACCTACCTCGAGAACTTGGTAGCCGGTTATGAACATGAGAAGCTCGAATTTGAAGAAGAAGGAGAAGAGGTTAAGGCGATAACCTTGAGAAGCGGTAAGAAAACCGACGAGATTCCCATCCCGCAACAATCAGAAGAATCCAAAGAGGATAGTGAAGAAAAAGCTGAGGCCCCAGCAGAGAAAAGAATCTCCAAACGTCCTCACTCTTCCACCAGCTTCAGAACCTCCTTCACAAGAACCGCCTATACCATTTCCTCGCCGACTCCAGAAGCAGAAATTCGGATAATGAATATGGTAAGTTCTTGCACTGCTGAAGCAGCTAAACGTCAATGTACAGTTTGTAGACCTCATTGCCAAAATGCCAAACTACGCCAAATTCCTCAAACCCCTCATATCCAACAAAACTAAATTGGCCGAAGTCGGTACGGTACTCTCAATGTAGCTTGCTCAGCTACTCTACAAAACCACTACCTTCCAAATGCAATGATCCGGGCAACTTCACCATTCCAGTCACAATTGGTAGCACCTCATTTCATACTCCTTATGCGATCTGGGTGCCTCCATTATTTGATGCCCTCTCCACTTTCAAAAGCTGGGAATGGAGGAGATGAAAAAGACTAAGATGACCCTGCAACTGGCAGATGGTTCGGTTAACATACCCAAGCGGAGTGGTGGAGGATGTTATCATTAAAGTGAGCATTTATACTTCCTGCGATTTTGTCATTCTAGACATCGAAGAGAACCCCACTACACCTCTCATCCCTGGACGACCATTCCTTGCCACAGCCGATGTGCACATTTGGGTAGCTCAGGGGAAGATCACCCTTCAAGCTTATAACGAAAGCTGGAGTTTGCATCAGGAAGATCTCCAGATAGCAAATCTAAGGATCTCAATTTGTGCGGGACGCTCAATCACCATCATCCCCACTTCTGTTTATCACCTTCCAGACGGCATGTCTATTACAGAAATACCACCACCAATCCCGGACGAAGAGCGGGATAAGAAAAAGAAAACATGCATCCAGGTGGACTCTCAAAAAAACCATCGAGTCATGCTTTGGATCTCCTCCTCATAACCACCCCCCAGGATCGATCTAACGAAAAAGCGTCTAGCTAAAGACGTTAAAGAAGGGCAGCTTTCCGGGAGGCAACCCGGACGAACTTATCTTTTATATGCTTTTATGCTGTTTTAATTTTCAGGTTCCCTTTAATTTTATTTTTGCTAACTATTAACCCGTTTATAGTATGGTTGCTTCTAGTGTCTTATGCAGGTGCAATTTCATGACTACACCGCAACCAAGCTACGCTACTTGAGGCTAAAGCTCAAGTGTGGGGAAGTCCAATACACGCTAGCAAAAATAAAATCAGGGGAGTACTAGTTTCTTTAAATTATGCTTTTATTTTCAATAAATATGCAGAGGAGAATTTTTAAATGCTTCAATGAATATTCGTGAGCTTCGTGTTCTCTCTATTTTATCTACTTACCGAAAAGGTCTTCTGAATCTTTCCCTTGTTTTTCTGGTGAACAATGAGGACATTGTTCAAATTAAGTGTGGGGAGTGTGCCCTTTCGTGACATTTTATGCTTGAATGCTTAATCTCTCTGCTTATCTTGCGTTTGTTCAAATTCAATATTGTGGACCCTGTATATGTGGGTTGTTCTCTTTAGGAATAAATATTGTTATGAATTGTGGGATAAATGGTACAAATTTTAAAATTTTGATTACTTTGTGCGGTAGCATTTTATGCGGTGTGACCAAGTGATCTGAAATGGATGGATTTTTATTGCTCAGGGGTTCTTTCTGTCTTCTTTCTTAGGGATTGCTAAGGGGTACTTCTCTGTCATAAAAATAAAAAAATAATGAGGTACTTGTGAGACACCATCGGTAACCAACAAAGAGAGTGAGTGTTCTTAAAACGAAGGCTTAATGCCTACTTATTTCTTTCTCATCTCTTATGCAAAAGTGAAACAAATGCATAATTCTATTTTTCCTTTTGTTTTCTCCTCAATACCATTCTTGAGAGAAGTTGGCCATGGTAAAAGTTCTAAAGTCACCTTAATCAGTAGCACTTGAAGTATCCGGATCATACCCCGAACTCTTATTTTATTTTTGCCCTGATACACCTATGCCACCACTGGATCACCCCGAAACACTTTTTTAAGGATTGACATTTTAAGTAAAAGGTATGCCCTGCCAAATCACTCCTTAAAAAGTTTAAGATCATGTACTATTGACTTCTTTATCCTACCCTTCAAAATAATATTTATTAATATTGAGCATTCCCTACTTGTTTGGGTACATGGTTTTGCTTGAGGACAAGCAAAAGGTAAGTGTGGGGGTGTAATAAGTGTCTAATGAGCATGTTTTATGGGTGTATTTTATATATTATATCAGCACTTTTCTACTCATTTCTCACTTATCTTATGGTTTTCCTCTAGTTTATGTTTTATTGATTATCTCACAATTTATTGGTTTAAACATGAGGAACAAACAAGCTAGGAGCAAAGTACACGAAGACACGAACGTATAGGCGCAGACGGCTCAGAAAACGGACTTATAACGAAGAATGTAGAGCCGGTTGAAGATTGTTATATATATATATATATATATAATATATATATATATATATATATATTATATATGTATAATATTAATATCGCGTGCACAAAAGGCACGACCGCCCATAACTAGCGGACGTCTCACATGCGACCGCGAGGCGGTTGAAACAGAGGCGACCGCCTCATACGAGGCGGACAAGACAGAGTGAACCGCCTCTTAAGGAGGCGGACGTGCTCGCGGTCACCATAGAGGCTACCGCCTCTTAAGGAGGCGGACGTGACACACACAACCGCCTCTGAAACAGGCGGACATATAAGAGGAGACCGCCTTTGAAACAGGCGGACACATAAGAGGAGACCGCCATTTATTAGGCGGACAGCAGGCGGTCATGAATTAAATCAACGCCGCGACTAGTTTTCTTCGCCCGTCTTCGCCGTCTTCTGCAACTTGAATCGATTTATCTATCTACTCCCGCACCGCCTACCATTAATCTCTCACGCGTGCAGCTCTCTGTCCCTCTGCAATCAATGAAGATAGCAATCAACTCTCCTCTTCATCTGCAATCAAATTAGTACGGAGCCAAACCTCTATATAAACTCACCACCTTAGCTGCAAAACACACCACACACACGACGGGAGTCTGAAGAATTCGCTCACCACAAATATCCATCCGCTTTCCATTTAATTCTCTCCCGTAACACCATATCAGTCCACACTCACGCAGTAACTAAAATAGAAGAGCAGCAGTGAGAGGAGAGCAGACCAGTTCCTCCTCTGAAATAATGTCAAAACTATCTGTGTAATCTTCTTATCTACGGTTATGTCTGAGTAATTTTCTTTTGTATCCTAGGATGGGGGTTTATTTCTAATATTACCTAAATTAATATTTATTACCTGTCTCACTTGTTATCTCGTTTTAATTCCTTTCAACTATATTGTTAAATGCTTATTCTGACAAATACTGCATTTATTTGGTAAATATCAACATATGATTTTGAGATAGTCTAGGTACCACAAAGGAATTAATCTTAGTATTTACACTCCGGACTGAGCAGGAAAATACTAAGGCTTTTATTAAGAGTTCGTAACTGACAATTATTAACTCTAATAGGCAATAAATAATTGAAACATGGTTATATATGTTTAAGTATTTTAGGAAATTCCCCCGCTATCCTAGGATACATTTTCCATCCACTTCACTTAATTCACCTGTTTTTACTGTTTTTATTATATTTGCACTGATCAACCAACAAATCAAGCTTGCCTCCGGCTAAACCCCTTTTTACAGCTTTTAAGTAACTACCAAGACTAGGGTAAATTGAACAATCTCCCTGTGGATACGACACTCGTTATACTACTACGACCGGGAATTGTTTGCAGCCCGACGTTTATAATTTGAGTTTTTAATTTCCTTTCTTTTATTTTACACCACTTTAACCACTCAGAAATACAGTCTGCAGGAAACAAGAAAGAAGTTTGAGAGGAAAAGAGGTAAACAAACTATCTCAATGTAGTTTAAATGCCTTAGGAAAAATGAGCTTGATTTGCTTAATAAAATACCTAAGGAGCCAATGGTGAATGACCTAGTAAATTGCTCTCAAGGAAACTATTAAGGGGCATATGTGATGTTGAGTGTATTTGCAGGTTAAAGGCAATATATTATGTGGAAATTCAGTGTTTATGATTTATGCAATTTAAGGGCCTAAGAGCCATGTTATTTAAGGGCCAAGTGCCAAGCAATTTAAGTTTATGCACTATATTGTGATGTAGTGTAAAATTTGTGTGAATGTTGTGTGTGAGAAGTTCTTGATGGATTTTAGGTGTTCTTGAATGAAATAAGGTAAAAACCTAAGTGTTTGGATGTGAGTATATACAAGAGAAGCTATGGCAAAATTTGGAAAATGTGTAAAAGTTCTAAGTGTTTAAATAAGTTTTGGTGAACTAGGAAGTGTTAAAGGTGAACAAGTGATTTACTAGGGAAGAAAGCATGTATTAAGGTGGTTTAGTGTGATAAAAGGATTTAGGTATTATCTTGGAAGTTCTAGGAATTCAATGAGTGTTTTGAGGAATGTATTAAGTCTTGGAGAAGTTTGTTTAAGGTTTAGGTAAGATTGAAAAGGAGATTTAGTTAGTAAGAAAAGAAGCTTGAGAGATGATGTTAAGGTGTAGAGAAACACCCTTGGTCATTATAGGTGCAATACCACCTAGAAATCTTAAGGAGAAAACATTCCAAGTGCTAGGAATTTTGTAAGGAATTTGTGAATGATAAGATGGTTTTGGTGTGTGATTTAAAGAGTTTAGTACATGGCTAAAGGTGTGTTTGATGTGCCAAATGATGTTAGAACACATTAAGAGGCTTGAGGAAAATTTGGAGAAAGTTTGACAATGTATGGGAAGTTTCTGCAGCCGACCTACCCAGGGGACCGACCCCAGTCTGGGTCGGTCGGGCTGAAACTGTGAAGTTGGATGTTCTCTGCAGCTGACCTACCCAGAGGGTGGGTCGGTCGGACCTTAAAAAAAATTAATTTTAAGAATGTTAAGTGGTATCAGTGGTATGCCATTAAGAGAGTATTGATGATTAGAAAAATAATTATAAAAGGACTTAAGAGAAGATTAAGTTAAGTAAGATGATTTAATGTTAAGGTTTAAAATGATATGTAATGATGGGGATTGATTAGTAATGTTTATAAGGTTTTTAAAGACATGTTAGGTGAGTTATAATGACAATTTGGTGAGGGGGAAGTTGTGTCAAAATGTAAAAGTAAAACAAGTTTAAAATGTAAAGTAATGTAACTAAGTTAACAGGGAGAAGTTATAAGCATTAGACTTAAATAAATCATGCTACCCCGATGTTAATAAAAGTACATGTAATGGTTTTCAGTTGTTCGAGAATTGCTCGAGGAACATAATTGGACATGGTAAAAAAGTGACTCCGGTGACAGGTATGGTTTTCTTGCACCTGTGTCCTACTGGATTACACCGGTTGTATGCCAATGTGTTTTTTTTTGTGTGTTTGCCACGTTATAAGATAAATCATGAAACGAGGTTACAGTCGTTATTGTTGTTGTATGTTTACGTGCCGATACCGGTAACCTCGAATGCGCTTGCAAATAGATAAATTGATCTACTAAAACTAAACAAATTAATCTAGAAAATAATAAATCAATAAGTCTGTCGGGTTGCAAAAATCCCGGTCACTATAGTATAGAAAGTTAAGCAACCAAGTATCGAACCGTGGGACTTGAATAAATTAGCCTAAGTCCTATCCTAATCCTAAGAAAACTGGAAACTCAGGGGGGTTGTGAATTGTTTTTGAAACTAAATCAAATAAATGCGAATCAGAGTTAAATTAAGCAATCGGTAAAAAACGAATGATGAAGTTGAAATATGAGTAGAACTCCGGGCTCGGGTTGTTCTTTTCTGATTGAATCTAGTAGCTCCTACAATTTAATTATGAGAAACGGAAAGGCCAATTTCTTTCTATCTCTTACAATGCTAAATCCTAGTTCATTGAAGAGCTCACCTATCAGAACGTGTCAACTCTAATTAGCAGTTGGCAAAACACATATAGGTGGAATAGCACAAAGAATTGTTAGCGTTGTAGGAAAGATTATCTATCCGACTAATCCTTCCCCAAATTCCCAGGTTAATTCGAACTCCCTATTAATCACCTTTCTGATCTTAATAGGTTCGCAAAACAACTCTATAACTCGCGAAATTAATAGAGAAGAAAATTGATAATCATTAACCTGAAAACAATCCGTCACAATCTCATAATCAAACTGCAGAATCTTTAACTACATTTGAATCCATCTTGAACAAACCCTACACCCCAGAGTTAAATCCCTACTAGCCAGACATTGCCAAGAACAGATAAATACAGTCAACATAGAAATCATCTAAGGGAAGAAACCCTTTTGTTGAACAACTATCCAGTGTCGATGGCTGCAGGTGTAAGGTTGAAGATGATGGCCACACTCCCTCTGTCGATGCTCCTCTATAATGATGGTGATATGCTTGGTGAATGTGAATGGAGGTGAACTGATGCAATTGGCGTGGATGAATGGAGAGCGTGTGTGGTAATGATCGATGATGAGTGAATGCCTTCTCCCTCTGATTAGGTCATTTAAATATACCTTTTCCTCTCTTTTTCCCTTCAAAACGCCGAGTTTATGCTGTAATTTTCGTGCCGTCCGAACATTGGTCCGAACTTCAAAGTTCGATGTTCGGACCGAAGTTCGGACATCCCATCAGGCGCAGCAATACAAACTCTCGACTTGCGTCCGAACTTGGAAGTTCAGACACAAGCTCGGACAGACCTTCAAAAATCCTCTAAATTCTTCATTTCGACTCCGATTCGACCCCCGTTTGTTGCAATATCTCCCTCGTGAATTAATCTAGTGTTTCCCTGGCTTTTCTCTGCATTTAATCATAGAAAAAGGTATCAAGCCTTACCAAACAACAAACCAAAGGAAAACGGAAGATAAGTGTGGAATATTATCGATGTTCGTATAAAAATTAGGCAATAAATATCACTAAAAACCATTCATATTTCACACTCATCAGCGCTTGAAGGGCTAGTTAACCACTATTAGGTAAAACGTAAGAGACGGCATCCGGTGATAATGTTTTCGGACCTAAGGAACGTTCTAACCACGGCTATGCGTGAGTTAGTTATGTGATGTTTGTTGTGATTTTGTGTGTGAATGTATGATTCTCCCTTCCCTTGTGTGTGTCTAACAAGACTTAACCCTATGTTGTGATGTTTAATTAAGTTCTATGTTGAACTTCTAACAAGTGCTAACGGGGGAAGTGAGGAGTCCGGTCTGTTCCGGCCACGCGTGTGAGTATGGGGGTCGTTGTCATATCAGGTTCGATCCTCTCCGTATGTTATGGTTGTTTTCCAATTTGGTTTCCAACCTTCCCTTTAGCTTAACCAAGGCTATTACTGACTCACGCCGGGCCACAGGTGGCATACTATGTATGTTTGTTCGGTGTGCTTGGATCACTATATCCGAGACACCTTGTGTTAAGTTATCCGTTCATTTAACGAGACGGTAACGAGTTATGTAAAGAGCTTATCATGAAACTGGCAACATTCTCTAGGCTACAGTGAACTGACTATGTTTGGGCCGGTTCATAAAGGGAACCGTACCCGTTATGTTATGTATTGTTGTTATGATGCAATGTCTATTGCGATGTTATTATGCACACGTTGAAACGTGAAAAGTGTTGTTATGTGTTGTTATGTGATGACTGTTATATGTGTAAAATGTGGAGTATGTGGATCATGGAAATGAATCCCAGTTGTGATAAGAGGCGTTAAGGATAACCCATTAATGGGTAGTTGTCGTCTATTAAGGAAGTAGCTCCATTAGAGGAGAAACACTCTAGGGGTAATGAATACCATGAGTGACTTATCAAGTGTGGATATGTTGTCTGTTTGTTGAGCCCATGGAGCGGAATGATTCGTGTGTGTGTTTTTGAGTTACATGCATGATTTAAATGTAATTAACCGCATGCTAAGACGACAATTAGTTGTACGTGGCCCGTAGCATGTGGGCTGCGGGATTACCATACCAGCAAAGGTGCTGAGCCCCTTGGGGGGCACCCTTTCTCTTCTTTTCTATTTCAGGTACGAAGTGCTGGAAGCCGTTCGAGAGTAGGACGGGTAGTCGTTGTACATGGGTAATCATTTAAGTGTATATATACAGTAGGCGTAGTAAGACCGAAATTGTTATCGGCATCAGTTTGTGAATACTCGGTACAGTTGAAAGGTGTATGTTGTTGTAGTTGTTAATGGAAAGGATAATGATGTTTAGTCGCTCGGGAATCGAGTCCATCAGACCGGTACAATGTTTATGTAATAGCCTTGTTAGCCACGTGGGTGGTTAACGGCGTGTAACACCAACGAGTTAAGTAATGTGAGGTAGTATGTTTTCCGCTGCAGGATGTTGTTGTGTGTTTGTGTGGTTGGGGTGTTACATGAACAAATGCAACACACATCACACAAAACCACACATACAACTAACGCACGGATAGCCGTAGTTAGAACGTTCCTGTAGGGTGGGACGTTAAGTCCGAACACCGGTCTCTTATGTGACTCTAGAGTCGGTTAGTTTCGATTTAACACATATTAGAGGTTCACGGTGTCAGAACTAAATTCGCCACATAAATGAATTACTGTAAACTCATTACATGCTATCTTGCAAGGTGGCCAACAAACAGAAAAACACATTGGCATACAAGCCGGTGTAACCCGGTAGGACATAGGTTGCAAGAAAACCATACCTTTCACCATGAGTTACTCTACCGTGTTCCCAAGGATTCGCTCCAACGCGTCACCTCATGCTTCCCGGGTAGTTTCCAAACAACTGGTATTATTTGAATGTTTTTATTAACATCAAAGTCTTACGGTATGTAAATTTCTATTACTCCCGTACCTAACCCCCGTGTTCCGTTATTCTTACCTTATTTATGTGATTTTAAGTTCACAACTTACACATTCACTCTCACACTTATTTATACTTCCAATGGCCTTTAAAAACTCACCAAACAAGGCCTAATCATCATCTAAAACCATTACCATTCACTTCCTCATCATAACAACACTTTAAAAAACCATTCTTGTAGTTTTTAGCATGGTACGGGTTTGTGTCTGGGTCTACAAACCCGGACCAGACACTGAAAATCGTTTCTGGCCCTTTTTACATGTGGTTCGGGTTTGTGTCCGAGTTTACAAACCCGGACAACCCCCTGGGATGGCCTTCTGGTGCGTTTTTGATGTGGTCCGGGTTTGTGTACCAATTTGCAAACCCGGACCACCCCTGGAACTATCAAAATTTACAGTTTTTGATCAGTTTTAAACTCCTAATTCACCCCTAATCATTTTCTACTCTTTCCACACATTCCCTACATGTTTAAACACCTCAAAACATGCACTAAACCACTTCAAATCCTTGGTTAAATCTTTGCTGAAAATTCTTGCTCAAGTCTCTGTAAAATTCCATCTCCCTGTTACAGTCTCTGCACACTTGTGCATCTTCTACTTCCCTTAGCACTGCGCTTTTCTTCTTCTAACTCCATTTGACCATTCCAGTTCATTCCTAGACAAATGCATTATCTACACTCATTTGCTACAGATTTTACCTCTTCCCTTTCCAACTCTTATATCCACCCAAGAATGGTTAACTAACCCAATAAATCCCTTACAATACCTGTTCATTCCTAGGTTGTTCTCTGCTCATTACAACACCTAGAACACTTCATTTCTACCTAAATTTTGTCATAACCTCCCCATGGACTTTACATATCCACATTCATCAATTTCCACCATTTCCATTCCTTATCTAGCCACACCCATGAAGGGTCCTACCAGAGCATAATATATCCTCAAATTCCCATCAACAACAACATAAGCACTAACATAAAGTTCATGGCTCCAAGGCCTTTAATTCACAATTAACTCACAAATCTACCAATTCTCAACCAAGCACACTATCACACATATTTTGGGTTCATTAATTCATTTCAACCCATCCCAAATCCTTAAGCATTCAAAATAGAATTAGGGTACTTAATTACCTTATTTCTCCATTCTTTGTTTCCAGCTTATTATCTTCTCTTCTTGGTCACAATCAGTCAAATGGGAATGGAGTTGCCAAACTCTATCCCAACCACCCAAGAAACACAAAAATGCATTTTAAGTATTCTTCTAAACCCTTAGAGAACTCTAATTCAATAAAAAGGGCTTATAACACAAGTTAGGGTTTTACCTTTGGAGTGTTTTTGATGGTTTTTCAACTCTTGAATCAAATGGGAAATTTCCACCACCATTTAAGGCTTGGAGAAGTGCTCTGAAATACCCCGTAATTAGAAATAGTGATTAATTAGGCTAATAAATATTTTAGAAGCGTAATTAAGTCTAAATAATCACGAGGGAAGAAATCCCGAAGGAAACGGATCCTTAAAACGGATTAAAAACGCTAACGAACCGTAAAGCGCGTTTTTTCGACGAACCGGGAAAACGTGACTTTAAGCGGATCAATAGACTCGTAAAATTTTTGGTCAACTAAATAGTCATTAATAAATATTAGTGAAGCTTTAGAACCAACAATCAATAAAACGAGAATAAGTAAAAATTGTCAAAAACGTGAAGTTATGGGGTAGAAACATAAATAGACCAAACTTATGTGTCCACTTTTAAAATAAAAGTAAAGTTTGTGTTTGTGATGTGTGGTCCGATTTGGACCCCTCTCTCACACTGTGAGCCTCGATTTTAACCCTATCCTATGTTGTTAAGTTGATTGGGATTTAGTCGGGTTTTAGGTCCACTTATAACCTAAGATTAATAACTATGTCATAAAAACAATAATTATTAAAACCTAAGCTAGCTCACTGGAACCTATTATGAGTCGCCACCTAATTTTAACCTAGATCAATTAGGAAAGGAGAGTTCGGGTTCGGGGGCTTGATATTCGACTTATTTAGGGTTCAATTACTTTCATTACCCTTCCTAGGTCGTTTTTCCTCTACTTGGTTTATTTACGGCTTATTACGTGTCGTTTTAACCTAAGTGCGCGAGCTTCTGCTTTTTTTGTGTTTTTAGCATTTTTGACAGAAATTAAAGTGAACTTAAAGCTACCTAAACTAGGGTTTCGGAGGCAGAATTAGGTCGAATTTTGCTTACGTCCGTAGCCACGGACCCCATGTCCGAGACCACGGACCCCAGTTAACCTAACTATACAGAAGAGTCAAATTTAAAGGAAAACAAAATTTGCAAAGTCCGGGGCCACGGACAGGCTATCCGTGGGCCCGGACATTATTAGAAAACCCTAAATTTTGATTTTTTAATCTCGCCGCCGTCCGTGGGCGTCCGGGCTTACGGACAGGGAGTCCAGGACCCCGGACATGACGTCCGTGGGTGCGGACCGCCCTCGGACGGCGGCGTTGAGGCTGTTCCCGAAGGTTTTTTTGGCTCAAATTTTATGGGTGTGTAGCCTGAAAGATATACAAGACGTTAGTGATTGAAAGAATTCAATTTGAAGTCAAAATTAATACGAAACTTAGTTAACAAGTTATTAGACAGAAACACAAACAAACCTTAATTCAGAAGCAATAAAAAGTCAATTCGATTAGAATTTCACACATAAGTGTATTCTGATCAGAGGGGTTAAGGAAGTCAAATTCCAACCTGTTTTGACTTCGGATTTGATTGTTCTTTCACGTCGGGAATCTTCGAGAGCTTCATTGATGGCCAATCCGGTTCGACTTTGACCCAAGCTTCTGGCTCCTTCTTCCTTGTATTTTTTAGCCACGGTTTGCTTCTGTATTTTTTGTGTGTTGGTGCTAGGAATCTCAATGGGAGAAGAAGGAATGGTTTTTTTTTTTTGGTGATTTCGGTATAGATTCGAGGCTCGGGGTTGCAAAAACGTTGGAAGTAGGTTGACGGCTGAGTTCTCTGACTTTGGGGATGATCTCCTCTGCCCTAGTTCGTTCTTGGGGGGTCCTTTTATAGAAAGAGCATGGTCAAATTGATAGAGCAAGATCTTTATCTTTATCTAAGACTGATTCGTGCTCTAAGGGAATCTGATTTTTTAGAATATGTTGCAAGCCGATAAAATTATGAAAATTTAACTGAAGGTAAAGAATGATTTTTAGGAATTTGAGAGTTGGAATCGGATTATTTTGATAAATAATAGATTAGATAAAAATCGCACAATATGGAATCTCCTATAATTCATAACTAATTATTGGAAAGTCAAATAACGAAATTCCAACGGAATTAGTCTCTAAAATCACCCTCTATCCTGTGTTAAAATTGCATGACACTTTGTTTTGATTTCGGTATTTTCCGAGGAGAGAGAAAATTGCAAAAATGATTGAATTTCTCTTTTAAATTTTGGGATAAGGTTCCCAATAAAATAATTTCAGGTTTATGACTGTATGTAGTCATGGTAACCATGTGACAATTTTATTTTAATTTTGGAAACCTTTTAATTTCTATTTTGAGGCTATTTCATGTGTTAATTATTAAAGAAATTAGCTTATAATATGAATTAAAAGCTAAATTTCCAGAATAAATATTATCAGAGAATCATGAATTACCTTTCATAATGACCATGATATTTGGAAGTGTTTGGAGATAATGAACAAGTCATATGAAAAATAGAAAATCCCGAGAATGTCCTTGGAAAATCCTGCATTGGTGCATTTTGACCATTTTGCCCTTTGTAACACGTATGCCTTAGAGACCACTCCGGGGGGTTGAAATTTTGGGTATAACAGATTGCCCCCGTCACTAGGCTTTGTAATGAAGATGAAAAGACTAGTTGATGCCTGAGTGATACCCCAAAATTTTGGATCTTAAAAGGCCCTATATGCAGATTGCGTCGAGCTATTCTAAGGCGCCGACTACCTATGAGTGAGAATGAGAAGATGTCAAGCGATTCTAAGGTGTTGACTACCTATAAGATGAAGTAATGTCAAGCGATTCTAAGGCGTTGACTACCTATAAGATGTAATGATGTCAAGCTATTCTAAGGCGCTGACTACCTATAATGAGTGAAATGTGCTTAATGTGATGATGAATTGTATACCTAGGTGCATCTAGGACCGGAACCTATTCCGAAGTGTGTGTAAAAGGTTAAGGACTTAGAGTGCCAAACGTGACAGGTGCTAAGGAAGTGGGTAAGACTTATGACAAGCTTGAGGGTGAGTTCTTCTACTCAGGTGAGAATTTGTATCTGTAAAGAATCTGCATCTTCTGTGGTGAATCTGTATCTGAATCTACGGGTGAGAATCTGTATCTCTAAAGAGTGTTCTATGGATGAGAATCTGTATCTCTGAAGAATCTGTATCTTCGTGGTGAGAATCTGTATCTCTGAAGAATCTGTATCTCTGGGGTGAGAATCTGTATCTCTGAAGGATCTGTATCTTCGGGGTGAAACTGTCTTCGGGGTGAGAATCTGTATCTCTGAAGAATCCGTATCTTTGGGGTGAAAATCTGTATCTCTGAAGATCTGTATCTTCGGGTGAGAATCTGTATCTCTGGAGAATTTGTATCTTCGGGTGAGAATCTGTATCTCTGAAGAATCTGTATCTCCGGGGCGAGAATCTATATCTCTGAAGAATCTGTATCTTCGGGTGAGAATCTGTATCTCTGAAGAATCTGTATCTTCGGGGTGAGAATCTGTATCTCTGAAGAATCTGTATCTTCGGGGTGAGAATCTGTATCTCTAGTCTATGATGAGAGTTTCATGCAAACCGATGCAAGGTAAACTTTTTGCAATGACATGATGAATTGATTATGAAAGTGCCAAAAGTGGCTATGATGACGGCAGTCAATTACAATCAAAGTGTATGTAGGAAACTTGTCCAAAACAAGAACGTTGGAAAATGTGCAATGTTAAGGATCAAAAATTGTCCAAAGCAAGACATTGCTAGAAGCGTGCCAAATGTGGCCATGATGAGGTTTATGAAACCGAAGTGTTTAAAGGAAAGTGGTTCAAGACAAGAAATCGTTGAAAGAGGTGCCAAACGTGGTAGTGTTTGAAAAAAAATCTGTTTAGTGAAAAGGATAGTGAAATTATCATCTCCTACTATAGCCTTCGGACTTGTAATTTATCTCCTACGAGATGAACATGCCGCCGGTGGGTAATGGTGTATTGTGAAGTAAGGGCTTATGTGGCCTGTGGTGTTTGATGTGCAGGTAAGGGCTTATGTGGCCTGTTAAGTGGAGGTGTGGAGGTAAGGGTTATGTGGGCCTGTGTGTTTGATGTGGTGGTACGGGCTTATGCCTGTGGTGGGATGGTGGTGCTCAAGCTTTAGGTTTCAATTGGTGTTGTCATGGCAATTGTTTGGAACCAACAATTGCCCCCAGTATTTTTCCTTAGGACAATCTGAGCTAGAGTTCATGGCAATTGATCGGAACGAGCAATTGCCCCCCAGTATTTTCTTTGATTAAACGTGCGAACAAGTCTCATCCTCACAGGGTCGAGGCTTATGCTTTGATGTGGTGCTTCCTATCCTACACTCAACGTGGTTGTGTTTGCACTCTTTCTCGCTCATGGTCATAACCTCTAGACCATTGAATTCGATATTTGATGGATTTACGCATTTGATCTGTTACTTTCACGTGATTGGACACACAACTATCAAGTCGGAAGTCTTGAGAGCTTATAACTGGCCATAGGGTGTGATGAAAGACGACGGGATCATGGAGGGATATTTGAGTATGTGGAGCCTAATGGGTGACCAAAGCTGCAACTTGCGTCTTCTCTCGGATTCATCTTCCTTGTCTTGAAGTCGTCTGGCTGCTTCATGTTGATGTTGTTTTCGAGCTTCTGGACTTGGACTTTGAAGTTGTCCTTTACACCATTTATCTTTTCGTCATTTGGATTTCTTCGAGGCACTTCGGGTTTGCCTTTTTGTTTTATCCTTTATTGACTTTGCCTCCGGGTTTCTTGTGTTTCCCGGTTTTTGAGTTATGAGAGTTGTTTTGATGTGAGCTCTCTAGATCCTGTGCCACTTTGGGACCATTTACGGATCACTCGTCCATGCTGATAGCGGCATCGCTTCTTTGGAATGATTAGATTGTTATCTGAGAGTCGGGCTCCTCGCTTCCTTTGGTCACCGGGTCGGTAATTCATCATTGGCTGGGTGATTCTGTGGAGTTCATAATATCGAAAAGGGATATATGAAAGGCTCAGCGGGGGTGCCTAGGGTTTAATGACAGGGTTTACAAGCTTTTGGCTATGTGGTGCTGTACCTAGGTGCTTCGTCATTCCTGATAGTTGTGTATCCGTTCTTTGTTACTTTTCGCAGGTCTAAGAGTAAATTTACAAATTATCTCCTTCGGTCGGAGTTATGCCATTTACATTTTCCTTTGTATGTGGTCCCACCGGAGTCGTGTAAAAATGACCACGCTCGTTCACTCATGGTTTTTCCGCTCAAGACACTCTCGTGAATTTCACTTAGAGACTAGTTCACACGCTTAAACAAAAGATTAAAGATGATGATCCTGAACTCAGATTGCCCCCAGTATTGACCTTGGGGTTTATGACAACACTTAAATAGATGCGGATTTTGGAATGCTTCGTGGATATTATGGGATAGTCTATGGTGTGTTAGGACGGACATGTTCACCCTTTTAGAAACAAAAGACAAGTCATTTTATTCCATAGTCGGGAAATGATTACTCTGTGATCCCTTAAAAAGAAAACAAATTTTTGTGTTTTTGTTTTGTTTGAATGAATGCACAAAAAATTACGAAAATCGAACTATGCTCTTATTCACGAATGGAAAGATAACATCAAAAGTTGTAATCTAAAATGATAAAGGAAGCTAACTACCATAAAGATAGAAGAATGATTGAGAAAAGAAAACTACTAATCGAGAAAACTTCTGAAATAGTGATGTTGAACAGTCTGATGCCAACGTTTTGAAGACTGGAGCTGTTGACCGTCGGGTTGCCATTGACCATGATTGTCTTCCTTCCAAGCTTCGAGTAGGCCCTGTAAAATGTCTGAACTAGGAATGCCCATGGTTATGTAGGAAGTAACTGGGCCTGAGCCTTCGCCAAACTGAGAGTGAAGTGCATAGATTAGAGTGATTCCTAGACTGGAACGGACATGTAGGCCTGAATCCAGAAATTGAGCAAACAAGCTGAAAGAAATCACACGGACCGTGAATGGGCCATTGGGCCGAGGGATAATCCTTGAAGTCTAGATTTGTTTGATGCTCTTGTTGGGCCTTGAAGCCGAAACTGGAATGAACGAATTATGCAAACTATCTTGGATTCAAATGCTTTATTGGCCGAATTATGGATTGAGAGCGAAGCTCATGGGCAAAACTATGAATTGGTCTATGGGCTCAAATGGAATGAGTTATGAGTGTGGTACTTTGGCCAGAATGATTGCTCTATATGTGTGAACTGGAATTTGGGCCGAGTGATTTTGGTTGGGCCTAACAGATGGCACCTAGATCTAAGGTTTTGGGTTAGGGTCATGATAAGAAGTCTACCTAGACTAGAATGAGCCCTTGGCCGGAATGTGTTTGGGCCTGAAGTAAAGCACATGAGCTGGAATGGTCCCTAAATCACAAATGGGCCTAACTTTCTTCGGGCCAGAGAAGATGGTTGCTAAGCCGAAAAAGATTTTATTTTCAGGACTTGTGAGTTATTTCAAGTTCAGGTGGATTTCCTTTTATGGGCCTAGAACTAATTGATAATTAAAATGGGCCAGAAGAGAAATCACCTAAGTCTAGGCTTTTGGGCCGAAGCCTGAACGACTCACATGTTAAACCAAACAGGGCCTCTGGGCCGCAAACAAATAGAGCTGCCAATTCGTGTTGGGCTAGGTTGATGTAGGAGAAGTTCCTATCAATCTCTAGGCTGGGTAGTGGGCCGATCATACAAGCAAACAAGGCCCACACAAATTCACATGTCCACTAGACGTTTAAATCAAACCGGGTATGGATCGATCCGGAGAGGTGCTTGGGGCGCGGCCCAGGCCACCACAAAGGAATAGGGCTTGCACGCTATTCTCTTTGGGCTTCCCCACTCTTTTCACATCACCTGAAGGTGTGCGTCTACGGTCGGGTCTTTGACTGACCAAACAAAGGCTAGGTAAGGGCACTTCCAGGAAAACGCTTGGGGCTAGGCCCAAGTATTAAGGGGGTGTGGTTGACGACACCCTCCTCTTTTCCCCCGCTTATTCACATCACCTAAAAGGTGTGAGTCCCTGACAAGGGACCCTAGATGGGTCCCGGGGTGAAACTGGTTTGCGTGGACCCTCGCTCTCATATGATGCAAGGGTGCAAAAATTTAAAGTGCACACGAAAGTAAACAAACAAAGTAATAAAGCCATAAATAAACATTTTTCGAGTTAAGCCCTCTTTCTTAAAATTAAACAAGTTAAAATTAAGAATTTGTCCCATAGAGTCGCCAGTCTGTGAGCCTCGATTTTAAAACCCTATCCTATGTTGTTTAAGTTGATTGGGATTTAGTCGGGTTTTAGGTCCACTTATAACCTAAGATTAATAACTATGTCATAAAAACAATAATTATTAAAACCTAAGCTAGCTCACTGGAACCTATTATGAGTCGCCACCTAATTTTTACCCTAGATCAAATTAGGAAAGGAGAGTTCGGGTTCGGGGCTTGATATTCGACTTATTTAGGGTTCAATTACTTTCATTACCCTTCCTAGGTCGTTTTTCCTCTACTTGGTTTATTTACGACTTATTACAGTCGTTTTAACCTAAGTGCGCGAGCTTCTGCTTTTTTTGTGTTTTTTAGCATTTTTTGACAGAAAATTAAAGTGAACTTAAAAGCTACCTAAACTAGGGTTTCGGAGGCAGAATTAGGTCGAATTTTGCTTACGTCCGTAGCCACGGACCCCATGTCCGAGACCACGGACCCCAGTTAACCTAACTATACAGAAGAGTCGAAATTTAAAGGAAAACAAAAATTTGCAAAGTCCGGGGCCACGGACAGGCTGTCCGTGGGCCCGGACATTATTAGAAAACCTAAATTTTGAATTTTTAAAATCCCGCCGCCGTCCGTGGGCGTCCGGGCTTACGGACAGGGAGTCCGGGACCCCGGACATGACGTCCGTGGGTGCGGACCGCCCTCGGACGGCGGCGTTGAGGCTGTTCCGAAGGTGTTTTTGGCTCAAATTTTATGGGTGTGTAGCCTGAAAGATATACAAGACGTTAGTGATTGAAAGAATTCAATTTGAAGTCAAAATTAATACGAAACTTAGTTAACAAGTTATTAGACAGAAACACAAACAAACCTTAATTCAGAAGCAATAAAAGTCAATTCGATTAGAAATTTCACACATAAGTGTATTCTGATCAGAGGGGTTAAGGAAGTCAAATTCCAACCTGTTTTGACTTCGGGATTTGATTGTTCCTTCACGTCGGGAATCTTCGAGAGCTTCGTTGATGGCCAATCCGGTTCGACTTTGACCCAAGCTTCTGGCTCCTTCTTCCTTGTATTTTTAGCCACGGTTTGCTTCTGTATTTTTTGTGTGTTGGTGCTAGGAATCTCAATGGGAGAAGAAGGAATGTGTTTTTTGGTGATTTCGGATGATTTCGGTATAGATTCGAGGCTCGGGGTTGCAAAAACGTTGGAAGTAGGTTGACGGCTGAGTTCTCTGACTTTGGGGATGATCTCCTCTGCCCTATTTCGTTCTTGGGGGTCCTTTTATAGAAGAGCATGGTCAAATTGATAGAGCAAGATCTTTATCTAAAGACTGATTTCGTGCTCTAAGGGAATCTGATTTTTTTAGAATATGTTGCAAGCCGATAAAAATTATGCAAATTTAACTGAAGGTAAAGAATGGTTTTTAGGAATTTTGAGAGTTAGAATCGGATTATTTTGATAAATAATCGATTAGATAAAAATCGCACAATATGGAATGTCCCATAATTCATAACTAATTATTGGAAAGTCAAATAACGAAATTCCAACGGCATTAGTCTCTAAAAATCACCCTCTATCCTGTGTTAAAATTGCATGACACTTTGTTTTGATTTCGGTATTTTCCGGAGGAGAGAGAAAATTGTAAAAATGATTGAATTTCTCTTTTAAAATTTGGGATAAGGTTCCAATAAAATAATTTCAGGTTTATGACTGTATGTAGTCATGGTAACCATGTGACAATTTTATTTTAATTTTGGAAACCTTTTAATTTCTATTTTGAGGCTATTTTATGTGTTAATTATTAAAGAATTAGCTTATAATATGAATTAAAAGCTAATTTCCAGAATAAATATTATCAGAGAATCATGAATTACCTTTCATAATGACCATGATATTTGGAAGTGTTTGGAGATAATGAACAAGTCATATGAAAAATAGAAAATCCCGAGAATGTCCTTGGAAAATCCTGCATTGGTGCATTTTGACCATTTTGCCCTTTGTAACACGTATGCCTTAGACCCCACTCCGGGGGGTGAAATTTTGGGTATAACACACACCCTCTCATAACTCCCCTCATATTTACAAAACAACAAAATAATTAAAAGCCAAAAGTAACTACTTTACTACTCTACCTCTCACTCTCTCTCTCTCCTATCCTCTATTCTCTTCTTTCACGTACAGACCCCCACCCCTTCTCCTCTCTATTTCTCTTCTTCCTCAACCGGCAACAATGGAGAAATAGCAAACTCACAAAAATACTCACTTCTCTCCTCTTGTTACTCCCTTGGATCTCCTCCAAAAATTATAAAAATTACACCATTGTGTTCCTCTCATCAAGGAGAGTATTTCCCTCCTTCCTTTCAAAATTCGAAAACAACAACTTTCATCTCCATGGGTGTGGAGCATTTGGAGCTTCAAGACTACCATTAGAACCCCCCCCTTCTCCTTGTCACCTTGAGGTAAAATATTCTTGAAACCTCATTGTTTTTCTAGCCTTGTGGGCAAACGAAATTTGAAGCTAAACCCTTGCTTGCTTCTATGTATTCTAGCCGATTTTGGCATTGTTGGAGAGTGGGAAATCTTACTCTTGAGCTATCCCAAGCATTACTATACTCTCGCAAGGTAATGAAATTTCTAAACCCTAAAACTTACATTAAAAGCTTAAAGATGGTTAGGGTTAGTTTTGTATTGAATGGTGTATATGTGAATGGGTTGTAGTGTTAGAGAATTGAATTACCAAAACCGGAGAGAGAGAAGAAAAGAAAGAAGAAGGAAAGAAGAAAGGAAAGCTAGTAAAGCAACAAGGTAAATCACACTCTTTTGTGTAGGCTTATATATATTGTTGTAACAGATTTTAGTAACTTATTAAATGTGTATTGAATTTAGTAATGGGTATAGTGTAATGTGTAAGAGAATACAAATGTTTTTAAACCTTAAAAGACATGTAAAACTTGTGTAAACATAGTTGGGATTGGGATGTTAAGTGCAGAATTTTTAAGAGTGTTTTAGTGTTGGTAGTTGTGTAAGGGATCTTGTATATCAATGATGTTGTTGAAAACAGGTGAGATGGATGACAATGTGAGTGTAAATGATGTGGTGAGAGTATAAAAATATAGGGGAGACTATGGCAAAATTTACCTAGGATTAGACACTTAGTGAACTAGAAACTAGGTGAATAATATATGTTGTAACAGATTTGAATGGAGCTGATTGGTGGGTAGATTAAGGGAGGTAGTTAATGTATTGTAATGCACTAGAAGTGTTAGAATTACATTAGAAGAGGAAGCAATAGATGGAGATAGTGAGAGTAAAAATCTGTAGCATAATGCAATTAGAGGAAAAGAATATAAGTGCTGGAATGAGAAACTTAAGAAAATAGGTGAGTGAATTAGCATAAAAGGAGTAATAGGTTAGCAATGGATTTAAACCTGTTTAGGATCTTAAGTAGGTGCTAAAATATTGGGATTAAGTATAGGAACAATGGGGGATTAATAGGCAAGTTTGGTTTGTAACAGATAAAGAAAACTGTAAAATCTGTAAAACTGATAGCAGGGTCCGGGACTTAAGTCTAGGACTAAGTCCCAGACCAGTGGAATAAAATGGCCGAGAGTTGCAGTAAGATGGTGGTCCGGGACTTAAGTCCAGTGCAAGGACCCGGACCACCCTACAAACATGCCGAGAGTTTGGTGCTTGAAAGGTCCGGGACTTACCTTGAGGACAAGGACCCGGACCATGTATGGAAAAATAGCCGAGAGTTTCAACTGCCTCTTGTCCGGGATTCAAGTCCTGTATGAGGACCCGGACCATACCATTAAAAATAGCCGAGAGTTGGACCATGTGTTGGTCCGGGACTTAAGACCTGGACAAGGTCCCGGACTAACCAAAACTTGTAAAACTAAGCTTATTAATGGGTATTAAGGTAAGGAAGTGAATGGTAATGATAGTATAAGGTAATTAGGACTTAATTAAGGATGTTTAAAGGTATTAAGAGTATAAACAAGTTTTTAAAACTAAGGAAGAATAAGTAAACCATATGTAAGTATAAGGATTGTAAAAGACGTAGTAAGAATGAGTTAGGAAAAGCAAGAGTAATCGAGTTAAGTTAATGATAGTTAGATTAATCACTCGGTTGTATGTATATCATAGGATTTGATTTGTGAACACCGGAGGAACGTCGGATACAAGTACAACGGTGAACGGTATGAATTCTCATGCCCCGTATGCTACCTTGGTTGCTCTGATTTGGTGTGTTGTGTGCTAATTGATCACCAAATAAGATAAATGCACGAATCGGAGTTATTATGCTTACTTGTGAATATGTCTTGTTGTATGTTTTGAATATTGTCTTTAACTATAGTTTGTATAATTCATGAAATGTATGGATGAATATGAGTGTGTATGTATGATGCATCGTACTGTGACCGAATGCGTTGTGATTGGACTTCTAACTGATTCCTAACAAGCTAACCATCTAACTTAAAATTGGTAATTAAATTGGAATGAGTAGAAGTCTGATATAGTTTCGGCCACGCGTGAGGATGCGGAGTCACAAGAGGTTGACTCCAATTCCTGACTCTTAAACTGGTCCACGGCCCAAACCCCTTAAATGGGTAGCATCCTGGATTAGTGAGTGAGTCAGCCAAACTGTTTACGGCTTATTGTAGTAGAGCAATAGTAAGCAAGCTAAATAGTAAAGTATGTAACTATAAGAGAAAGAGAAGTAAAGTAGAATATGAAAGAGTAATGTAAGTAAGTATTCTAACTGATGTAAGTACTTTGTGTTAATGTGTAATGATGTAACAAGCATATTAACCTTATGCGAACTTGGCTACCTTTGTGACGTAAGTACGTTGTTATTGCAATGTTGCCTTGAATTGTGAAATGTATTGTATATGCACGTATGTTGTATGCAAAGCATGTTTGTATGGAATTAATGAATCGCATGTTTAGTGGACGTCAAATAGTCGCCGTGCCCTTGTTAGCACTCGGTATATGCGGAGTTCATGCGCAGCTTTTGCTGAGCCCCTTGGGGTGATGTTTTTAATATGAATGCAGGTACACGAGAAGGGTGAGGATGTTGAAGACTTAGTTCTATTCCTTTTGTCTTCTTTTTGGATTGTAATTAATGAATTATGAATGGTGTACTAAGTAGTACACGGCTATAGCTTTTGATAGCCGTGTACCATGGGGTGCACCTTTTTGGATATTGATAGGATGGAGATTGGGTATAGATGAGTAGTTGGTAGAAACTCATTCTTTGGAAGGATTGGTAAAGGATGTAATTCGATACTTTAAAATACTCGGTAATTCAGCAATGCAAGTATGTTATCTTTTGTAATTAGTAAGTAATTGTAGTAGTTTGGTATACTATGATCATCGGACCGTGACTGTAAGTAAGGTAAGCCTAGCTAGCCGTATGGGCGGTTAGCGGCGTTGTACCACCCGCCGTAAGTAGTAGTAGTCTTTCCGCTGCGAACTGATAGAATTAAGGGATGATTGGACGGTAAGCATAGGATAACGGTAGGGTGTTAAAAAGTGGTATCAGAGCGTAGTTACGCTCTGATGACCTAATTATCGAGCATAGGGATTACCGAGTTAGGATTTCAACCGTCTTAAGAACGGATACTTAGAAACCTAACTAGGAACTACCGTGTTAACAACGGATACCCTTGACGTTCCTAGGAACGATACCTTGTTTAAATTCCATGACCTTTGAGCCATATCTTGCGGAGCCTAATGTAAATGTTAAATATTCAGATGTCAGGAAGAGGTCCAGGTCACCGAGGACCAATGACGGACCGGCGCGCAGACGATAGCAGAAATCATCGCCGCCACGGTAGCGCAGCGGATGCTACCACAAGTAATCACACTGCGATGCAACAGAACAACAGAATCAAACACAAGCGGGACCAATCCCTCCCCCTCCACCCAGAGAAGCCAACTGGATAAAGCTGTAGCGGAACTCCGTCCTCCTTGCTTTTGGGGCGAGAGCGATCCGGCTAGCTAGAAGCCTATATCTCCGAGATGGAGACGGCGTTTGAAACCCTCGAAGCTCCCTGCTGGAGTTCGAGTTAGAGTGGCGGCTTACTATCTAAGGATGCAGCTATGGATTGGTGGAAAGCTAATCAAGAATGAGCACGTCAAATGATCCTACATTCGATTGGGAGTCCTTTGCATCCCTCCTCCGATCCAAATACTACCCGGAGCACACGTGAAAACCAAGAAAAGGCTAGAGCTGGATGCCTTGAAAATGACAGACAAGATGTCTGTGGATGAGTATTACCGCACCTTCACCTCATCCTCCGTCTCCTACCCGACCTAGATACACCGGCCAGGTGTTGGTCGATCGCTTCTATGGCGGTCTGAGCCATCGCCTGTGGTACGATATGGGCTACCACACGATTTACCTCCCTTCAGGTAAATACCGGTTAACCCTTAGTACCATTTCAATTCCTTAAATTCCTTGAATTCCTTAATACTCTATCTTTACCTCTATCTCTCTTAAGTAAGAATCCCGGCTAATACCTGAAACTTCAGGAGTGTTATCACGCGCGCTTCTCGCGTTGAGATCACTTGCCAGCTAAGGATGAAGAAACCGCGCTTAAGCGCAAGGCCAACAACAAGAATACAAGTGCTGAGGAGCAGAACCAAGGTAAAAGTGTAAAAAGAAGAAGGGGAATTTCTTTCAGCAATCCCAAAAGAAATTCCCAAGTGAGAGCAGTGCCCATGCTGAGAAGGGCAACCCGGTTGAGATTCTTCAGCTAGGGTCATCTGCACCGGCGGCTGCGAAGCCACTGAGATCACACCCACCTAAGGGTAAACTTCTAATCCAAATTCGTATTCGTATAAGTACCATATCTAGTATGTCCATGCACAAATGTGCTAACCTTCTAAACCTTAGGTTCTGGCTCCTGTTTCCCCAAGAACTACCCTGACGGCCGCAGCTACATGTGCCGAAGGTGCAACCAAGACCATCCCGGCAAGGATTGCCAAGGGAGAGAATCCGGTGCTACAACTGTCAGAAGCCCGACACCGAGCCAACTTTTGCCCCGAAAATGCCAAACCAAGAGGAAATTTCCAGAGCTACAAGCAGAGGGAGGGCAAGGGGTCGCATCTGACGATGCACCAGCCCAGCAGGCACCACAGGGACAAGGATCCCGAAGTCCTCAGAGGGGCGCACCCCAAAGGCAGCCTGTCTTGCAAGTGATTGACCGTGACGAGTCCGGTTCTAAGTCCGGCCCAGGTAATTATCCGACCTTTAATCCTTGAAGAAGCATACTAAGTAGTAGAGTAACTGTTTGAATGAATGCATGATTGAATGAATTGGAATATGTAATGAGCATGAAATGAAGTAGTTGAAACTAGTACTCACCGTAGATGAAATTTATAACCATAGGAAGCTTTAGTATCTGCTATCCGATACCGGTAAACCCGAATCAAGAAGAGACCGACATCACCAATCACTACTACACACAACGAACATTGTCAGGTCATCCGACCAGGTATGATTCTATTAAGGGATACCTAACACCCGAAGCACAAATTTCAATCATTCGACGATACAACGAACTAGGAACGGGTCAAAGAGGATTTTATACATACACCCGAATTTCCCGGTGGAGCGAAGATGAAGCTGAAGATGATGTGCTTAGGAAAGGATTGGAATCCTTATACCAACATACCAAGAGACGTAAACACAAGACGGAGCGACGCCACCGACAATACCTCCAGAATTTCAGACACTTGTCACACACAAGCAGTAGAACTTGCACAACAATGCGAACATGATCCGATCCCCGCACTTGAAGCAGACCTCTGTATCGTCAACTTCTATGAGAAAGAAGGACGAATTGGGTTACACCAAGACAAGGACGAGACAGCGGATCTCTTGAACAAGGAGTGCCCGTAGTGTCTTGGTCCATTGGTGATGACGCCGTATTTATGTATAGCGAGCAGAAGCGTGTGGACCTCGCAGAAAAATTTGTATTGAGATCAGGAGATTTCCTAATCATGGGTGGGAACTCTAGGATGTTGTATCACGGATCAACAAGATCAAGTTGAATACGGCACCGCCGCAGTAATCAATGCCACACACACATGAAACCAGGACGCCTAAACCTCACTCTTTAGGAAGTATTAAATTCATAATATCATGTAATGTGTTAGTAACGTGTATTAGAGACACGGTATGTATGATGGTTGGTTTATCAATAAAGAGCAGTGTTGATTTAAATTCCACTTGTGTCCACCATCAATACTTATCCAATTGTGACTTCAATAGGTTGTGGACTCGGTACTGAAGGTAACCTGAGCATCCTCACCGAAGCACAAGCCGGCAAGAGCAGCACCATCTTAACGGGAACCTTCCAGTGAACGGCATTGATGCCACAGTGCTATTAGACTCCGGCGCCTCTCACACCTTTGTGTCACCATCTTTTGTGAAGAGGTTAAAGCTAGATGCGGATGAGCTACCGAACTTCATGGTACTCTCCCATCGAAAGAGCGAGTACGATGTACCAAATACTATAAAGAAGCCACAATCCAAATCAAAAACGAAGCGTTTCCCATTTCCTTCATTGAGTTTAATGGATTGGGATTCGACTTGATTATCGGAATGAATTGGTTGGAGCGGCACAAGGGTAGAATCCTCTGCGCCGAGCATCGATTACTGCTCAAGAGTCCTTCTTTCTGGGTTACAGTATCTTACCGCCAGAGACCGAGAGAGCCTTCGACCACACTCATCTCCGCTATGGCTATGTACCGGGAGCTCAGAAAGGGCCATGAAGTATATTTGTGTTATGTGCAAGACCTGGAGAGGATCCAGAGTTCAATCCTGAAGTGCCTATCGTATCTGAATTTCCTGATGTATTCCCTAAGGAGCTACCGGGCATGCCATCTCAGAGAGCGGTAGAATTTGAGATTGATCTTTTGCCAGGTACCGGTCCCATTGCTAGGGCACCGTACCGTATGGCACCTGCTGAAATGACAGAATTGAAAGAGCAATTACGAGACCTTCTTGACAAAGGGTTCATACGCTCGAGTGTATCACCCTGGGAGCACCCCCGCCTTCATATTGGCTCGGATCTGCTGAACTTCAGCTTGCACTTGCTCAAGATACTCCGGTCCTATGATGACCGCTTCACTCGACTCATCCCAACACAAAGGTGTACGGCAAGGTCTACCGTATAAAGCTTGAAAGGCGACATCTTAATCGAAGCATGATAGCTATTATTGTAAGAAAATTCGATAAGATGAAGCTTATCTAACCAACTCCCCTGAAAGTCTAAGGCACATGCCCTAAGCATGTCTCCAGTGTCCTGGATGGCCCTTTCTGTCTGACCGTCGGTCTGAGGATGGAAGGCGGTACTCAACTTCAATTCTGTACGCAATGCTTCCTGTGTCGCTCTCCAGTATCTCGAAAGGAATCTGGTGTCGCGGTCAGATACTATGGTCTTCGGGACTCCATGATGTCTAATAATCTCCTTGTTGAATAGCTCAGCTAGCTTCGCTACCTTCCAGGTGTCCTTCATCGGTATGAATCTGGTAACCTTGGTAAGGCGATCGACTACAACCCAGATCATGTTGAGTCCTCTCCTAGCAGGTGGGAGTCCAACAACAAAATCCATGGAGATATCATGAATTTTCATTCTGGAAATGGCATCGATTGTACCATTCCGCCCGGCCTACGATGTTCGAATTTTCACTTTCTGGCATGTCAACATCATCTCAATACATATTCTGTCACATCCGACTTCATCCCAGACCACCAGAAGTAACCTCTTCATGTCTTTGTACATCTTGGAGGCTCCTGGATGGACTGACAATGTGGAACTGTGTGACTCCCGCAGGATGCGATCCCTTAGCTCAGCATTGCTTCGGGGGACGCATAGCCTGCCATTCAGCCGAATCATACCATCTTCATGCTACTTAAAGTCATACTTCTTCTTCTTAAATGTACCATTTTTGATCTTTTGTCTGATTTCGGTTAGGTAAGGGTCGCTCAACTGAGCGTCTCTCACCTTGTCACCAAGCTAGAAGAGGCGAGTAGTGAATGAAGCGAGTGTGCTCGACGGCTCAGGGCGTCGGCCACAATGTTTGCCTTCCCTTCCTTATACTGTAGGTCGATGTCATAAATCTGAAAGAAATTCCATCCACCTTCTCTGTCTCAAATTCAGTTCTTTCTGCGTGAATACATACTGTAAGCTCTTGTGGTCGGAGTAGATGGTGATGCTTACCCCATAGAGATAGTGTCGCCATATCTTCAGGCGAAGACAATGACTCCTAACTCTAAGTCGTGAGTCGGGTAATTCTCCTCATGCTTTTTCAGCTGGCGGGAGGCATAAGCTACAATTTTGCCATGCTGCATGAGCACGCATCCCATTCCCTTGCCTGATGCATCACAATATACCTCAAATCCCTCTATGCCCTCTGGAAGAGTAAGGATGGGCGCTGAGGTCAATGAGTCTTTTAGGCTCTGAAATGATAACTCGCACTCGTCCATCCATCAAACGGTGCATCTTTCTTCATCAGTGTAGTCATGGGCTTAGCGACTTTTGAGATGTCCTCACTAGTAGAAAAAAGGCCATTTTCGGCCCCCCATTTTCGGCGGTTTATAAATTTCGTCGAAAATGTGTGTGGGACATGCTATTTTCGGCGGTTGTATATAGAAACCGCCGAAAATAGCCAACTAAAAAGACCATTTTCGGCGGTTGTATATAGGAACCGCCGAAAATAGCCAACTAAAATGACCATTTTCGGCTGTTGTGTATAGGAAACCGCCAAAAATGGTCTTTTTAGTTGGCTATTTTCGGCGGTTCCTATATACAACCGCCGAAAATGAGTCTTGTTTCTAATACCCTAGCGCCCCGACTCGACATATTGTCGAAGCTCTGCTGCCTCTGTTCTTCCTCTCGACGCTCTCACTCTAGTTCGCCCCTCAAATCGCCCTATCTTCTTCTCCGTCGCCGCCGCGCCTCGCCTCGCCGCCGTCACCGCCCGCCGCCCTGCCGCCTCCTGCCGCCCCAGTCGCACCACTACCCCCGCGGTCTGCTGCTGCCCAAATCCGACGCCAACAGAGAACGGGTTAGTTGTTCTCCAATTCGAAAATTATGAGATTTTTGTTGAATTTGGTCCTAATTTGTTGTTATATGTAATTGTTGATTGATATATGTATTCTGGAGTGTAATTGATTGATTGGTTTGATTGGAAATACAATATGTGGGCAATTTTAGAAAATAAACTATACGCTCGCAAGGTGTTCGATGAAATGATTTAACCAATTTCAGTGATTTTTTTTGCTATCTTACCATTGTTTATGTGAATTTTTGAGAAGTAAACGACCTTGGTGAATTGACGTTTCAATTGTACTGTGTTTTCTTCATTTAGATACTACACAAGATTGGCAGTAGTAGTCGCGTTAGCTAGCTCCTCGTGTCTTCACTCGCCACCCGCTTCCGTTTGATCCTCGTCCATCCAAATACCGGTTAGTTTTTTTTTCAACCTAAATCAATTTCAATTTATCATGCATAATTGTTTGTATAATTTGTTGATTTATATAAATAGTTAGTTGCAGGATTATATATATATATATATATATATATATATATATATATATACACGATAGAATAACCACAAAATAATGTATATGCCAGCAAGCTAGGTGTTCTATAAAATGTTTGTGTAGTTAGTTTATTTATATTTAGTAGCTAGTTAGTTGAGTAGATGTACATATATAAATATAACAAAATAAAATAACCAACTATATATATATATGTATATATATATCATCAAGTAGTATATATATTATAGATGTGTATATACATATATATAATATGCATATAACACAACCAAGTAGTATATATAAGATAGCGTATTATATATATTATACAGACTCGCCGTGCGAGAACCATATCGAAATATATCCTTTTTCCGAAGATAGGTTAGTTATTGTTATTTTTTTATATTAATATTTTAAATGTTAGTTAAGTTATTGTACATTATAACACTTTTTTCTAAATATTTTTTAAATTTTGACTGGTTGTTTGTAGAATGGACCGTGAATGGATGTACGGTCTGCGAGGGAATTATTTTGAATCGAAAGTGGAAAATGAATTTTGCAAAGCAGCTCTCTATCATCAGAAAAGGATGAACGACACTCACATTCCCTGTCCATGTGCACAGTGCGAACTTCGCAACAAATTCCCTAACCTACATGCTACTATCAGATTTCATCTATCACGACGTGGATTTATGCCACACTATAAGATATGGTTTTTTTGCATGGCTGGTGGAGAATATGTGACTACTTCTTACCACCTTAGGCAGTGTACCTAATCGTTTTGCGGGATAGTGGATTCGTGGGGTTGTCGTACTCTTGGGGACCTCGCTTGGATAACTGACAATGAATTAAATTTACTGAGACTTCTAGTAAATAGATTTTATCAATTTTAGGAGAAGAAATAATTACAAACTTAACTTAAACAAATAATAATAAAAAAAAATTAAATAGAAACAAGATAATAAAATAGGAATTATAAATCTTTTGTTTTTGAGAAAGCATCCCGTTGTTCTGCTCACCTATTTTATTAATTATATTAATATTAACTTTACCACTTAAGTAATAAACTCAGAAACTATAAATAATTCGTTGACGACTAAATCTAACGAACCCTAACCAGTTGCTAGAACTAGCAGCAGACTAATGCTCTAATCCGGACACAACCGATCGCATAAAGAACAGCTTCTATTTGAGACTAATTAACCTATAGGTCGGATCAGGCTTCTAGCTGTTAATCAGGTTTAATTCCTATGTCTTGTTTACTATCTCAGCTCTCGCGTGTTGATTAGAAAACTACAAATATTACTTTAATAATTGATCAGAGAATTAAAGCAGATGAATAACTGGAATTAAACTATTACTTTAGATAAATCATAGTGGAAAGCTCAACATAACATAATTATATAAAATAGGCTCGCATCCCAAACCTGGGAGGGCTTAAGTTTATTAATTAAACATAACTATATATAAACAACGTTTCAACAAATAATAGAAAGGGTAGAGAAAACTCCAGCTAGCAAGTTGACTCTGAATCCTAGCTCCGCCTCTGTATCCACGTCGTACTAATAATAATACTAATTAATGGCAGTGATGTGGTGTGGTGGAAAAACAAATAAAAATGGAGAAAACGGGGAGAAGAAAATGGATGTGGAGAGCGAGTGTGGGGTCGCTCCGGAGAGCTGATGTGAACGAGTGTGGTGGGCGTGAACGAGGTGATGGACTGGTTTTTGGATTTAAGAAGGGATTACTAATACTGAAGGAGGGCGTGGGTTTTTTATAGGCTGAGAAATAAGAAGCAAACAACGAGGGACGGTGCAGTAGGTGAGTAGATGGCGCTGGAGTTGATTGAGCAGATCCGCGAAGATTTGCAGTCAAGAATTGATTGCAGACAGACAGAGCCGGCGTCACGCGTGCAGAAATTAAGGTGGGCGCCGTCTGTAATTAATGAAGTAGCAGTTCGAGTGCGGCGCTGATGTCCATGTCTCCGCCTCAGTGTCGTCGCCAAAACAGGCGGTTATGCCTTGTCCCGTCCGCCGATAAGAGGCGGTCGTCTCTGTGCTGTCCTCGCGAAAGGAGGCGGACACCTCTGTGCTGTCCTCGCGAAAGGAGGCGACACCTCTTTGCTGTCCTCCTTGTTTGGGCGGACATATATATATATATATATATATATAATATATATATATATATATATATATAATATATATATATATATATATATATATATATATATTGTTGCAATCTTCAACCGGCTCCAGATTCTTCGTTATAAGTCCGTTTTACTCGCCGTTTGTTGCGTTGGAAAGCTCATGAGATCATCTATCCATTAACATGATTTTTTCCTACATTTAACACATAAAATATATCATTCATATCAAAACATAAATCTAGGAAAATCATATGATAAGTGAGAAATACGAACCAAATTGCTATGAAATAGGAAGAATTAAAGCCCTAAAAGTAGATGTATTTCTCGCTTATCATGGCGAGTCTTTAGAAGGTAGTAGCAGGGTGCATACTTCCACCCAGCAGAACAGTGAAAACAAGAAGGTTACTGATGATACCACATTTCCTAATAATGAGTGTGATCAGAGTGACACTGAAATCAACGATGATAGTGAAAAGATTGAACAACTGAACTCTATGCTGCAAGATGTTGAGGATAATTTCACAGACAAGCCCGATGAATATCAAAGATTAGTTGACGCATCACGGTCCCCTTTGTTCCCCGGATGCACCAAATTTTCAAAATTGACATCCGTGCTACACTTGTTCAATATGAAAGCAGATTCGGCTGGAGTGATAAGAGTTTTTACGGCAATACTAGAACTATTCCACGACATGCTTCCAGATGATAACAATCTTCCTACATCCACTTATGATGCAAAAAATTTGATGTGTCCTATGGGTGTGGAGTATGAAAAGATACACGCATGTCCAAACAGTTTGTATTATACAGAGGAGAGAATAAACATTTGAATCAGTGTCCAAAATGTCATTTGTCACGCTATAAACATAAGGACGGCCAATCATCCAATTCTAAGAAAAAAAGTCCTCCAGCAAAAGTCATTTGGTATTTACCCATAATACCAAGGTTCAAACGTCTGTTTGCAAATGTCAGAGATGCCCAAATTTAAGATGGCACGCAGAAGAAGGAAAATGATGATAAGCTGAGACATCCAGCTGATTCACCACAGTGGAGGACTATCGATAGAAGATTTGAAGATTTTGCCAGTGATAATCGAAATTGAGACTCGGGCTATACAGATGGGATGAATCCCTACGACACTCTAAGTAGTCAACACAGCACTTGTCCTGTTCTATTGTTTATTTACAATCTTCCTTCGTGGTTGTGTATGAAGCGAAAATACATTATGTTATCATTGTTGATTTCTGGTCCTAAACAACCCGACATAATATCGATGTATATCTTGCCACCGCTGATTGACGATTTGAAATTGCTATGGAATCAGGGGACAGTGAGGGTTTATGACGGTTACGCTAGACAAAATTCACACTTCGTGCCATGTTGTTTTGCACAGTGAATGACTTTCCAGCGTACGGGAATTTATCTGGATACACGGTGAAAGGCACATTGCTTGCCCAATATGTGAGGACGACACTTGTTCTGATCGTCTAAAGTTTTCTGGCAAAAACGTGTACATGTGTCATCGTAGTGTTGCCAGCAGCACACACCGTACCGTAAAAAAAAGGAAGTTATTCAACGGAAAGACTGAAACACGTGTTGCTCGTATACCTTTGAGTTCTCAAGAGATCTATGAAAAGGTGAAAGACATTGAGAATGTTTTCGGTGTTCCGTCCAAATCTACCCAAAAAAACATCTGGAAAAAATGTTCAATATTTTGGGAACTTCCATATTGGAGACATTTATCTGTTAGGCATTGTCTTGATTTTATGCATATTGTCAAAAATGTTGGTGAGGCTGTTGTTGGGACTTTGCTTAACATACCTGGGAAAACAAAAGACGGAATAAAGGTTCGAAGAGACATGAAGCTATGGGCATACGTGAGGAGTTGCATCCTCAAGAAAGAGGCAAACGAACATATTTACCTCCAGCATGTTACACTTTGTCTAAGAATGAGAAGATCAGCTTCTGCAAATGTCTTCATTCCCTTAAGGTTCCTACGGGTTATTCATCCAACTGGAAAAGTCTTGTGTCAATGAAGGACTTGAAATTGGTCGGGTTGAAATCTCATGATTATCACGTTCTGATGTTGCATCTCCTTCCTGTTGTCATTCGAGGTATATTGCCGAAGGATGTCCGAAATGCAATTACAAGACTATGTTTCTTTTTAAATGCAGTGTGCAATAAAGTCGTGGATGCTGATACACTTGACAGTCTGCAACGTGATGTTGTTGTTACGATCTGTCAACTTGAAATGTATTTTCCACCCTCTTTTTTTGACATCATGGTTCACTTAGTTGTTCACATTGTTAGGGAAATCAAATTATGTGGTCCCATATATTTGAGGTACATGTATCCGTTTGAGAGATACATGGGAATTTTGAAGGGAAGGATGAAGAATAGATATCGACCTGAAGGAAGTATTATAGAAGGGACAATAACCGAAGAAGTGACAGAATTTTGTACTGAATACTTAAAGGGTGCAGTTGCTATTGGAGTACCACAACCTAGACACACGGGAGGGACAGAAGGTCAAGGTGTTACTGGGAAAAAAATTGTGGCAATTGATTCATCCTCAATGGAGTTAGCACATTTGTTCGTTTTACATCACCTTGAGATTATTGAGCCATTTTTTGAGAAACACATGACTACACTAAGAGGTCAATATCCTGGGAGGAATATTGTTTGGTTGACAAAAGAGCAAAACAAGACCTTTTGTTCATGGTTTAGAGACCATGTTATGAAACTTGCATCACTAGCGCCTGATAATGTAGGTGAAGAGCTCCGTTGGTTAGCTTTGGGACCTGGTTCCACTGCTGTATCTTACGACGGGTATGACATCAATGGGTTCACCTATTGGACAAAACGACAAGATGATAGATGTTTAAACCAGAATAGCGGGGTGAAAGTAGAAGCAGCAACAACTCAGTACACCCGAGGTGATCCAGCTTCAGCGATTTCAACCTCGAGGTTGTGTTATGGATGTATTGAAGATATTTGGGAACTTGATTATCAGTTTCAAAAGTTTGTTATTTTCAAATGCAAGTGGGTGGATAACAGAACGGTTATCGGGTTCATGATGGGTTTAATTTGGTTGATTTATCAAGTCTTGGTCCTACACAAGAGCCGTTCATATTTCCCAAGGACTGTGAACAAGTATTTTACATAGAAGATCCCATCGATTCCAGATGGTCAGTAGTTTTACCAGGGAAAAGATTTGTGATCACAAATGTTGATCAAGATGTTGATGACGATGAATTATTATTTGATGAGACACCACCCTTTTCTAACAGTGTTCCTGCCACCAACATTGTTGATATTCCAGACGATGTAGTGTATACTAGGTCTGATCATGATGAGGGTCTATGGGTCGAAAAACCATAAATGATGTGTTTGTTTGTTAGGTAATTAAATATTAATTTTTATGATATCTGATTACGTATTTTTTATATTATTTGTTTTGTTGTTATTAATATCATATTGTTTATTGTGCAGACAGTTAAATGGATGATATGGACGACCCGGTCGGCGAGATTCTGAGTGACGCAGCCCGACCGAGGAAGAGGCAAACACGTGGAGGGAAGGGCCGCACGTCACGGGCCCGAACTGATGAGGGGGGTAGTGGCACCGCCGAGATTATAGTGTCTGATGTGCCAGCTGCAGACACACAAGCTGGACCTTCTGGGTCACAGATCCCAGAGAGCAGGACCGTAAAACCTCGAGGTCCTACAAAAGCTCTGAAGTCAAAAAAGATTGAGTCGAAGCCGCTGCAGTTTAATGAGTATCTACAACCGACTGGGGAATGGGCTGGAGACTTCACTACTGAGCTGGGCATCATAGTGCGAGAGTATTGTGATATCACTCTCTCCTGGCCTCAGGTTGACGAAGGATTGAAGAAGCAGATGTTTGAGATCGTACAGGTAAATAAACAATAGTTGCAGTATTTATTGATACGATTTATAAGTATGCATAACTAACATCCTTTTCATTTATGATGATATGCAGAAAACGATATCGATACCTGAGAAATCCGAGTACTACACCATGGTAAAATCGATGATGCGCAAAAAATTTTCAGATCATAAGCATGATCTGGTCAAATGGTTCATCACCAAGAAGCTTAAGCGGCCTGACGGCGACACACGCCAGCCTTGGGAGATCTACACGCAATAACCCAAGAGTGCAGCAGTTTTATGACAAGAAGATGGAGACGAAGGTACATACTAACTATTAAATAATTAAGTATTGTATATACATACAAAAGGTTTACATATGTATATGTTTTTATCAGCATCGTGTACTTTGTTTACTTGATAATAGGAGTATCGTGAGGCCCAGTCAGCGAATGCGAAGAAGAATGAATATCGTCACTTGCTGGGTGCTAAAGGGTTAACAGAAGAGTTCCTCGTGGGTGGCAGAAGGGGAGTTGCCATCGGATGTGAGCACTCTAGATGAGCACCAGAAACGGGGTACATTTTGGAAGCTTTCACGCACTAAGAAAGACCCAAAAAACTGGAGAGCGTCTGTATCCCTTCGAGAAAACGAAGGAAATTGTTGATAAGATGGTAAGTACTTTTGTTTAATCCTTATTATTTTTTCAAATTCAATATTTCAATCAATCCTATAATTTATTATAAATCCTATATGCATTTACTTCTAAAGGCTGAAATGAACGAGCAAGTAACCCAAGGGACTTGGGCTCCTGATCGACATGATGACCAGCTGTCTCGGGCGCTAGGAAAGAAAGATCATCCAGGCCGAGCAGTGGGGTTAGGGGGGATTAACATAGGGATAAGAAAGTTTTGGAAACCCCGGGTCGAGGAAAGGAAGTAGTAGTCAGGAGAGGATGATCCCGTATGATGAGCATTTACGTGTCCTCCAGTAACTTCAAAGATCAGTTGAGGGATGAGATCCTTGCTGAAGTGCGTCAGGGGACTGGTGCACCCCAGCCATATGCTCCTGCTTCTGATCCTTCTTATGGATATGCCTCTTCTGATCCTGCTTCTGATCCTGCTGGACTGCACACAAGCACAAAGTCTAATGATCCGTATCCTTACGCATATGTACAGGTAAATTTTTATCTTTAACTGTTTTATTACTTGTCATATCGTTTATTACTTATTTATCAGTTCAATCATCTACTAATCTGATTAAATTGTAGGATCCAATAAACTGCAACCTCTTGCTCCCGTACAACAATCAAAATATACCAGTTGCAGAAGGAAGAGTGTACACATCACGCTCGAATGACGTGGTCCATGGCATGCCATTACAGCCGTATCACGGGAGAGTGTCTGTGGACGAACCGATTTACACGTGTCCTGATTTAGAACTCCCTGTACCTACGGAGGAGTACAGCACGGTTCGGTCCGCAAAGGGTGCATTTCTTCAATGGCCTGTTCGCCTGATTAAGAAGTGTATGAAGGTACGCCCAATACAACCTTTAATATAGTTATTGTAGTAAATATAAGTGTGTGGATGTTCAGTTCATGATTAGTAATGTATGTCGATTGCAAATAGGCATTAAAGGAGAAATCAAAGTCTCCTGAAAAAAAGAAGTCAAAGATTACATCTTCTGGATACAGAGCATCCACCATGTCGTTACCAAAAAACTTGGTGGATGATTCAATATATGCACGCTTGGGGCCAAACATGAAAGTGTTGCATGATGTGATCCGTGACTTCCCAGCTGATAAAGATTCTATCCTTCTTAGCTTTGAACCTGACATTCTTCACTATGAAGAAGTTTAGAAGTCGACTTGTGGACAACGACGTGCAGGACATCTGAAATCTGACTGGGTGCCTATCACTGTTGTCCACTCATTCATTCTGTAAGTATTAGTCTTTTTTGGTAATTAAGTTATAAAGTGATGCCCTGAAACAATGTTAATTACTATATCTTTTAATTAATGAATAGGTTTTTGCATGAGAAAATGCAAACTTTTTCACTTACCAAGTATGGATTTCTATGTCTTGAGAGAACGTCATACACTGCTGTGACGTCTGATGTACAAGGTAGTAAGCTCTACTTACAGCGTGCAATTGCTAACAGCATCAATGCGAGAAAGAAATATCTCCTGCTGCCCTACCATCAAAGGTAATAACTTGTGTTTATCATTTTAATTCCATTAAATGTTGTACTTGTTGATTTTGACATTATACTGACATATTAGTGTTTTGGTATTACATAGTGGTCATTGGGTCCTACTACTGGGTTGTGTTTGGATCGTGCACGTATACTATATCTTGATCCGCTTCGGCATACATTGCCGAATAATATCAAGATAAAGCCACACCTTAACATGTAAGTACATTATAAACCACTTCTTTATGCATTTCAATTATTTTAATTTAATTTTGTTGTGCATGGATATCCTAATTTTATTAATATACATTTATGACATTTAATGTGCAGTATATATCAAAGTGTTATGATTTCACATCTTGGTATAAGGATAAAAGGTGTTGTCCCCTGGACTGCAGTGAAGGTACATGCATCACTTGTTTTTCATTGATAGAACAAATGGCTTATGTAATTAATCCTTTTTCTTTTCTCTGTTTAAGTGTCCACGTCAACCCGGGGGTTCGGAGTGTGGGTATTATGTCATGAGATATATGCATGACATAATCACCCTTTTGGTGATATGCAGGATCAATTAGAAAACGTATGTTGAAGTCATATATATATATTTTTTAATTTTAATGTATTTGTTTAATGATTAACTCATTTGTATTGTTTTGTTTTTCAAAAGGTTTTCCCTAATGTTGGCGAATACGACAGACAAACGATCAACGCTATGTTGGAGGATTGGGCGGAGTTTGTCTATATGACTTTAGTTTGATTTTCACTTTGTTTTTTCGATCGAATTGTTATTAGAACGTTAATGTTTAGAATTTATGGCTAGTTAGATTGTGAAAGATGACCGGTTTGAGTACAATGAATATCTTGGTAGTTGTATATCTATATGGTCATTTGTGACCATTTGAAATGGTTTGTATATGGTCATTTGTGACCATTTGAAATGTGTTGGTCATTTGTGACCATTTCATCATTATTTTGATTTTTTGACAATTCTCTTACAAAGAGTGATTGACATCCTCTACAATATGACGTAGAGAGATGTTTGGATATATCTGGATGTTGTATCTGTATATTTTACAGGTTTGTTGACATATGTGGGATTGTAAACTAAAACGAAAAAAACCAAAAAAAAAATATAGACATTTTCGGCGGTTCCTAGTAAGAACCGCCGAAAATGTCTGTTTTTTACCTCATTTTGAGCTGGGACAGACGTTATTTTCGGCGGTTTTGGCGTTTGGAACCACCGAAAAAGGTTGTTATTTTCGGTGGTTATAAAACCGCCGAAACTTTGGAAGGGGGCCTTTTTCGGCGGTTGTAATATTCGGCGGTTTAAAACCTCTGAAAAAGGCCCAAAAGAACCGCCGAAAATGACCCTTTTTCTACAAAGGCCTTTACCAATCTCCGGTAATAACCGGCTAGACCAAGAAAGCTCCTAATGTCGGTAACAGTCTTGGGTCTAGGCCATGATCGTACAGCTTCAATCTTAGAAGGGTCAACTGAGATACCTGCGCTCGAGATGACATGACCAAGGAATGATACCTGATCTAGCCAGAACTCGCATTGGAGAACTTCGCATACAGCTGGTTCTCACGTAGTGTCTCAAGCACTTTCCTCAAATGAATTTCATGTTCCTCTGCTGATTTTGAGTATACAAGGATGCTATCAATAAATACTACAACTGAGGTGTCCAACTGCTCACTGAATAGACGGTTCATGAGGTCCATGAATTTTGTTGGTGCATTTGACAAACCGAATGGCATCACTGTGAATTCATAGTGGCCATATCTGGTACGGAATGTCGTTTTCTCTCGATGTCTTGCTCTTTGATAGCAATCTGATGATACCCAGAGCGGAGGTCAATCTTGGAGAAGACTGAGGCTCCTTTCAGCTGATCAAATAGGTCGTCGATGCGTGGCAATGGGTATTTATTTTTGACTGTGACCGCATTCAACTCGCGGTAGTCAATACAAAGTCGGAGACTATTGTCCTTCTTCTTCACAAAGAGGACCGGTGCTCCCCAGGGTGATACACTCGAGCGTATGAACCCTTGTCAAGAAGGTCTCGTAATTGCTCTTTCAATTCTGTCATTTCAGCAGGTGCCATACGGTACGGTGCCCTAGCAATGGGACCGGTACCTGGCAAAAGATCAATCTCAAATTCTACCGCTCTCTGAGATGGCATGCCCGGTAGCTCCTTAGGGAATACATCAGGAAATTCAGATACGATAGGCACTTCAGGATTGAACTCTGGATCCCTCTCCAGGTCTTGCACATAACACAAATATACTTCATGGCCCTTTCTGAGCTCCCGGTACATAGCCATAGCGGAGATGAGTGTGGTCGAAGGCTCTCTCGGTCTCTGGCGGTAAGATACTGTAACCCCAGAAGGGACTCTTGAGCAGTAATCGATGCTCGGCGCAGAGGATTCTACCCTTGTGCCGCTCCAACCAATTCATTCCGATAATCAAGTCGAATCCCAATCCATTAAACTCAATGAAGGAAATGGGAAACGCTTCGTTTTTGATTTGGATTGTGGCTTCTTTATAGTATTTGGTACATCGTACTCGCTCTTTCGATGGGAGAGAACCATGAAGTTCGGTAGCTCATCCGCATCTAGCTTTAAACCTCTTCACAAAAGATGGTGACACAAAGTTGTGAGAGCGCCGGAGTCTAATAGCACTGTGGCATCAATGCCGTTCACTGGGAAGGTTCCCGTTAAGATGGTGCTGCTCTTGCCGGCTTGTGCTTCGGTGAGGATGCTCAGGTTACCTTCAGTACCGAGTCCACAACCTATTGAAGTCACAATTGGATAAGTATTGATGGTGGACACAAGTGGAATTTAAATTCAACACTGCTTTTATTGATATAACCCACCATCATACATACCGTGTCTCTAATACACGTTACTAACACATTACATGATATTATGAATTTAATACTTCCTAAAGGTGAGGTTTAGGCGTCCTGGTTTCATGTGTGTGGCATTGATTACTGCCGGCGGTGCCGTATTCAACTTGATCTTGTTGATCCCGTGATACAACATCCTAGAGTTCCCACCCATGATTAGGAAATCTCCTGATCTCAATACAAATTTTTCTGCGAGGTCCACACGCTTCTGCTCGCTATACATAAATACGGCGTCATCACCAATGGACCAAGACACTACGGGCACTCCTTGTTCAAGAGATTCCGCTGTCTCGTCCTTGTCTTGGTGTAACCCAATTCGTCCTTCTTTCTCATAGAAGTTGACGATACAGAGGTCTGCTTCAAGTGCGGGGATCGGATCATGTTCGCATTGTTGTGCAAGTTCTACTGCTTGTGTGACAAGTGTCTGAAATTCTGGAGGTATTGTCGGTGGCGTCGCTCCGTCTTGTGTTTACGTCTCTTGGTATGTCTTGGTATAAGGATTCCAATCCTTTCCTAAGCACATCATCTTCAGCTTCATCTTCGCTCCACCGGGAAATTCGGGTGTATAAAATCCTCTTTGACCCGTTCCTAGTTCGTTGTATCGTCGAATGATTGAAATTTGTGCTTCGGGTGTTAGGTATCCCCTTAATAGAATCATACCTGGTCGGATGACCTGACACTGTTCGTTGGTGTAGTAGTGATTGGTGATGTCGGTCTCTTCTTGATTCGGGTTTACCGGTATCGGATAGCAGATACTAAAGCTTCCTATGGTTATAAATTTCATCTACGGTGAGTACTAGTTTCAACTACTTCATTTCATGCTCATTACATATTCCAATTCATTCAATCATGCATTCATTCAAACAGTTACTCTACTACTTAGTCATGCTTCTTCAAGGATTAAAGGTTCGGATAATTACCTGGGCCGGACTTAGAACCGGACTCGTCACGGTCAATCACTTGCAAGACAGGCTGCCTTTGGGGTGCGCCCTCTGAGGACTTCGGGATCCTTGTCCCTGTGGTGCCTGCTGGGCTGGTGCATCGTCATGCGACCTCCTTGCCCTCCCTCCCTCTGCTTGTAGCTCTGGAAATTTCCTCTTGGTTTGGCATTTTCGGGGCAAAAGTTGGCTCGTGTCCGGGCTTCTGACAGTTGTAGCACCGGATTTCTCTCCCTTGGCAATCCTTGCCGGGATGGTCTTGGTTGCACCTTCGGCATGTAGCTGCGGCCGTCAGGGTAGTTCTTTGGGGAAACAGGAGCCAGAACCTAAGGTTTAGAAGGTTAGCACATTTGTGCATGGACATACTAGATATGGTACTTATACGAATACGAATTTGGATTAGAAGTTTACCCTTAGGTGGGTTGATCTCAGTGGCTTCGCAGCCCCGGTGCAGATGACCCTAGCTGAAGAATCTCAACCGGTTGCCCTTCTCAGCATGGGCACTGCTCTCACTCTTGGGAATTTCTTTTGGGATTGCTGAAAGAAATTCCCCTTCTTCTTTTACAACTTTTACCTTGGTTCTGCTCCTCAGCACTTGTATTCTTGTTGTTGGCCTTGCGCTTAAGCGCGGTTTCTTCATCCCTTAGCTGGCAAGTGATCTCAACGCGAGAAGCCGCGTGATAACACTCCTGAAGTTTCAGGTATTAGCCGGGATTCTTACTTAAGAGAGATAGAGGTAAAGATAGAGTACTTAAGGAATTCAAGGAATTTAAGGAATTGAAATGGTACTAAGGGTTAACCGGTATTTACCTGAAGGGAGGTAAATCGTGTGTAGCCCATATCGTACCACAGGCGATGGCTCAGACCGCCATAGAAGCGATCGACCAACACCTGGCCGGTGTATCCTAGGTCGGGTAGGAGACGGAGGATGGAGGTGAAGGTGCGGTAATACTCATCCACAGACATCTTGTCTGTCATTTTCAAGGCATCCAGCTCTAGCCTTTTCTTGGTTTTCACGTGCTCCGGGTAGTATTTGGATCGGAGGAGGGATGCAAAGGACTCCCATCGAATGTAGGATCATTGACGTGCTCATTCTTGATTAGCTTCCACCAATCCATAGCTGCATCCTTTAGATAGTAAGCCGCCACTCTAACTCGAACTCCAGCAGGAGCTTCGAGGGTTTCAAACGCCGTCTCCATCTCGGAGATATAGGCTTCTAGCTTAGCCGGATCGCTCTCGCCCCAAAAGCAAGGAGGACGGAGTTCCGCTACAGCTTTTATCCAGTTGGCTTCTCTGGGTGGAGGGGGAGGGATTGGTCCCGCTTGTGTTTGATTCTGTTGGTTCTGTTGCATCGCAGTGATTACTTGTGGTAGCATCCGCGCTACCGTGGCGGCGATGATTTCTGCTATCGTCTGCGCGCCCGGTCCGTCATTGGTCCCTCGGTGACCTGGACCTCTTCCTGACATCTGAATATTTAACATTTACATTAGGCTCCGCAAGATATGGCTCAAAGGTCATGGAATTTAAACAAGGTATCGTTCCTAGGAACGTCAAGGGTATCCGTTGTTAACAACGGTAGTTCCTAGTTAGGTTTCTAAGTATCCGTTCTTAAGACGGTTGAAATCCTAACTCGGTAATCCCTATGCTCGATAATTAGGTCATCAGAGCGTAACTACGCTCTGATACCACTTTTTGTAACACCCCTACCGTTATCCTATGCTTCCGTCCAATCATCCCTTAATTCTATCAGTTCGCAGCGGAAGACTACTACTTACTACGGCGGGTGGTACAACGCCGCTAACCGCCCATACGGCTAGCTAGGCTTACCTTACTTACAGTCACGGTCCGATGATCATAGTATACCAAACTACTACAATTACTTACTAATTACAAAAGATAACATACTTGCATTGCTGAATTACCGAGTATTTTAAAGTATCGAATTACATCCTTTACCAATCCTTCCAAAGAATGAGTTTCTACCAACTACTCATCTATACCCAATCTCCATCCTATCAATATCCAAAAAGGTGCACCCCATGGTACACCGGCTATCAAAAGCTATAGCCGTGTACTACTTAGTACACCATTCATAATTCATTAATTACAATCCAAAAGAAGACAAAAAGAATAGAACTAAGTCTTCAACATCCTCACCCTTCTCGTGTACCTGCATTCATATTAAAAACATCACCCCAAGGGGCTCAGCAAAAGCTGCGCATGAACTCCGCATATACCGAGTGCTAACAAGGGCACGGCGACTATTTGACGTCCACTAAACATGCGATTCATTAATTCCATACAAACATGCTTTGCATACAACATACGTGCATATACAATACATTCACAATTCAAGGCAACATTGCAATAACATACACGTTACTTACCTTCACAAAGGTTAGCCAAGTTACGCATCCGGTTAATCGGAATGCTTGTTACTCCTTAACTCATTACACAATACTTACACATTCTCTTTCATACTTTACTTACTTTCTTTCCCATACTCATTTACTTGCTCTTACTTACTTTCTCTTACTCATGTTAAGCCGGTATGGCCTCTGGGAAGGGACTACACCGTCCCACCACCAGGCTTTGGGGTGACTCACTAATCCAGGATGCTACCCATTTAAGGGTTTGGGCCGTGACCAGTTTAAGAGTCAGGAATTGGAGTCAACCTCTTGTGACTCCGCATCCTCACGCGTGGCCGAAACTATATCAGACTTCTACTCATTCCAATTTAATTACCAATTTAAGTTAGATTGGTTAGCTTGTTAGGAATCAGTTAGAAGTCCAATCACAACGCATTCGGTCACAGTACGATGCATCATACATACACCACACTCATATTCATCCATACATTTCATGAATTATACAAACTATAGTTTAAAGACAATATTCAAACATACAACAATACAATTCACAAGTAATCATAATACTCCGATTTATTGCATTATCTTATTTGGTGATCAATTAGCACACAACACACAATCAGAGCAACCAAGGTAGCATACGGGCATGAGGAATTCATACCGTTCACCGTTGTACTTGTATCCGACGTTCCTCCGGTGTTCACAAATCAAAATCCTATGATATACATACAACCGAGTGATTAATCTAACTATCATTAACTTAACTCGATTACTCTTGCTTTTCCTAACTCATTCTTACTACGTCTTACAATCCTTATACTTACATATGGTTTACTTATTCTTCCTTAGTTTTAAAACTTGTTTATACTCTTAATAACCTTTAAACATCCTTAATTAAGTCCTAATTACCTTATACTATCATTACCATTCACTTCCTTACCTTAATACCCATTTAATAAGCTTAGTTTTACAAGTTTTGGTTAGTCCGGGACCTTGTCCAGGTCTTAAGTCCCGGACCAACACATGGTCCAACTCTCGGCTATTTTTAATGGTATGGTCCGGGTCCTCATACAGGACTTGAATCCCGGACAAGAGCAGTTGAAACTCTCGGCTATTTTTCCATACATGGTCCGGGTCCTTGTCCTCAAGGTAAGTCCCGGACCTTTCAAGCACCAAACTCTCGGCATGTTTTTGTAGGGTGGTCCGGGTCCTTGCACTGGACTTAAGTCCCGGACCACCATCTTACTGCAACTCTCGGCCATTTATTCCACTGGTCTGGACTTAGTCCTAGACTTAAGTCCCGGACCCTGCTATCAGTTTTACAGATTTTACAGTTTTCTTTATCTGTTACAACCAAACTTGCCTAATAATCCCCCATTGTTCCTATACTTAATCCCAATATATTTAGGCACCTACTTAAGATCCTAAACAGGTTTAAATCCATTGCTAACCTATTACTCCTTTTATGCTAATTCACTCACCTATTTTCTTAAGTTTCTCATTCCAGCACTTATATTCTTTTCCTCTAATTGCATTATGCTACAGATTTTTACTCTCACTATCTCCATCTATTGCTTCCTCTTCTAATGTAATTTCTAACACTTCTAGTGCATTACAATACATTAACTACCTCCCTTATCTACCCACCAATCAGCTCCATTCAAAATCTGTTACAACATATATTATTCACCTAGTTTCTAGTTCACTAAGTGTTCTAATCCTAGGTAAATTTTGCCATAGTCTCCCCTATATTTTTATACTCTCACCACATCATTTACACTCACATTGTCATCCATCTCACCTGTTTTCAACAACATCATTGATATACAAAGATCCCTTACACAACTACCAACACTAAAACACTCTTAAAAATTCCTGCACTTAACATCCCAATCCCAACTATGTTTACACAAGTTTTACATGTCTTTTAAGGTTTAAAACATTTGTATTCTCTTACACATTACACTACTACCCATTACTAAATTCAATACACATTTAATAAGTTACTAAAATCTGTTACAACAATATATATAAGCCTACACAAAAGAGTGTGATTTACCTTGTTGCTTTACTAGCTTCTCCTTTCTTCTTCCTTCTTCTTTCTTTTCTTCTCTCTCTCCGGTTTTGGTAATTCAATTCTCTAACACTACAACCCATTCACATATACACCATTCAATACAAAACTAACCCTAACCATCTTTAAGCTTTTAATGTAAGTTTTAGGGTTTAGAAATTTCATTACCTTGCGAGAGTATAGTTATGCTTGGGATAGCTCAAGAGTAAGATTTCCCACTCTCCAACAATGCCAAAATCGGCTAGAATACATAGAAGCAAGCAAGGGTTTTAGCTTCAAATTTCGTTTTGCCCACAAGGCTAGAAAAAACAATGAGGTTTCAAGAATATTTTTACCTCAAGGTGACAAGGAGAAGGGGGTGGTTCTAATGGTAGTCTTGAAGCTCCAAATGCTCCACACCCATGGAGATGAAAGTTGTTGTTTTCGAATTTTGAAAGGAGGGAAATACTCTCCTTGATGAGAGGAACACAATGGTGTAATTTTATAATTTTTGGAGGAGATCCAAGGGAGTAACAAGAGGAGAGAAGTGAGTATTTTTGTGAGTTTGCTATTTCTCCATTGTTGCCGGTTGAGGAAGAAGAGAAATAGAGAGGAGAAGGGGTGGGGGTCTGTACGTGAAAGAAGAGAATAGAGGATAGGAGAGAGAGAGAGTGAGAGGTAGAGTAGTAAAGTAGTTACTTTTTGGCTTTTTAATTATTTTGTTGTTTTGTAAATATGAGGGGAGTTATGAGAGGGTGTGTGTGTTATACCCAAAATTTCAACCCCCCGGAGTGGTCTCTAAGGCATACGTGTTACAAAGGGCAAAATGGTCAAAATGCACCAATGCAGGATTTTCCAAGGACATTCTCGGGATTTTCTATTTTTCATATGACTTGTTCATTATCTCCAAACACTTCCAAATATCATGGTCATTATGAAAGGTAATTCATGAATTCTCTGATAATATTTATTCTGGAAATTTAGCTTTTATAATTCATATTATAAGCTAATTTCTTTAATAATTAACACATAAAATAGCCTCAAAATAGAAATTAAAAGGTTTCCAAAATTAAAATAAAATTGTCACATGGTTACCATGACTACATACAGTCATAAACCTGAAATTATTTATTGGGAACCTTATCCCAAAATTTAAAAGAGAAATTCAATCATTTTTACAATTTTCTCTCTCCTCCGAAAATACCGAAATCAAAACAAAGTGTCATGCAATTTTAACACAGGATAGAGGGTGATGTTTAGAGACTAATGCCGTTGAATTTCGTTATTTTGACTTTCCAATAATTAGTTATGATTATGGGACATTCCCATAGTGTGCGATTTGATCTAATCGATTATTTATCAAAATAATCCGATTCTAACTCTCAAAATTCCTAAAAACCATTCTTTACCTTCAGTTAAATTTGCATAATTTTTATCGGCTTGCAACATATTCTAAAAAATCAGATTCCCTTAGAGCACGAAATCAGTCTTTTAGATAAAGATCTTGCTCTATCAATTTGACCATGCTCTTTCTAAAAAGGACCCCCCAAGAACGAAATAGGGCAGAGAGATCATCCCCAAAGTCAGAGAACTCAGCCGTCAACCTACTTCCAACGTTTTTGCAACCCCGAGCCTCGAATCTATACCGAAATCATCCCGAAATCACCAAAACACATTCCTTCTTCTCCCATTGAGATTCCTAGCACCAACACACAAAAATACAGAAGCAAACCGTGGCTAAAAATACAAGGAAGAAGGAGCCAGAAGCTTGGGTCAAAGTCGAACCGATTGGCCATCAACGAAGCTCTCGAAGATTCCCGACGTGAAGGAACAATCAAATCCCCGAAGTCAAAACAGGTTGGAATTTGACTTCCTTAACCCCTCTGATCAGAATACACTTATGTGTGAAATTTCTAATCGAATTGACTTTTTATTGCTTCTGAATTAAGGTTGTTTGTGTTTCTGTCTAATAACTTGTTTAACTAATTTCGTATCAATTTTGACTTCAAATTGAATTCTTTCAATCACTAACGTCTTGTATATCTTTCAGGCTACACACCCATAAAATTTGAGCCAAAAACACCTTCGGGAACAGCCTCAACGCCGCCGTCCGAGGGCGGTCCGCACCCACGGACGTCATGTCCGGGGTCCCGGACTCCCTGTCCGTAAGCCCGGACGCCCACGGACGGCGGCGGTTTTTAAAAATTCAAAATTTAGGTTTTCTAATAATGTCCGGGCCCACGGACAGCCTGTCCGGTGGCCCCGGACTTTGCAAATTTTTGTTTTCCTTTAAATTTCGACTCTTCTGTATAGTTTAGGTTAACTGGGGTCCGTGGTCTCGGACATGGGGTCCGTGGCTACGGACGTAAGCAAAATTCGACCTAATTCTGCCTCCGAAACCCTAGTTTAGGTAGCTTTTAAGTTCACTTTATTTAATTTTCTGTCAAAAAATGCTAAAAAACACAAAAAAGCAGAAGCTCGCGCACTTAGGTTAAAAACGACTCGTAATAAGTCGTAATAAACCAGGTAGAGGAAAAACGACCTAGGAAGGGTAATGAAAGTAATGAACCCTAAATAAGTCGAATATCAAGCCCCCGAACCCGAACTCTCCTTTCCTAATTTGATCTAGGTTAAAATTAGGTGGCGACTCATAATAGGTTTCCAGTGAGCTAGCTTAGGTTTTAATAATTATTGTTTTTATGACATAGTTATTAATCTTAGGTTATAAGTGGACCTAAAACCCCGACTAAATCCCAATCACTTAACAACATAGGATAGGGTTTAAAATCGAGGCTTCACAGACTGGCGACTCTACTGGGGACCAATTCTTAATTTTAACTTGTTTAATTTTAAAGAAAGAGGGCTTAACTGTAAAAATTGTTATTTATGGCTTTATACTTTGTTTGTTTACTTTCGTGTGCACTTTAAATTTTTGCACCCTTGCATCATATGAGAGCGAGGGTCCACGCAAACCAGTTTCACCCCCGGGACCCATCTAGCAGGGTCCCTTGTCAGGGACTCACACCTTTAGGTGATGTGAATAAGCGGGGGAAAAGAGGAGGGTGTCGTCTAACCAACACCCCCTTAATACTTGGGCCTTAGCCCCAAGCGTTTCCTGAAGTGCCCTTACCTAGCCCTTTGTTTGGTCAGTCAAAGACCCGACCGTAGACGCACACCTTCAGGTGATGTGAAAAGAGTGGGGAAGCCCAAAGAGAATAGCGTGCAAGCCTATTCCTTTGTGGTGCCTGGGCCCGCGCCCCAAGCACCTCTCCGGATCGATCCATACCCGGTTTGATTTAACGTCTAGTGAGGACATGTTGAATTTGTGTGGGCCTTGTTTGCTTGATGATCGGCCACTACCCAGCCTAGAGATTGATAGGAACTTCTCCTACATCAACCTAGCCCAACACGAATTGGCAGCTCTATTTGTTTGCGGCCCAGAGGCCCTGTTTGGTTTAACATGTGAGTCGTTCAGGCTTCGGCCCAAAGCCAGACTTAGGTGATTTCTCTTCGGCCCATTTTAAATTATCCATTAGTTCTAGGCCCTAAAAAGGAAATCCACCTGAACTTGAAATAACTCACAAGTCCTGAAAATAAAATCTTTTCGGCTTAGCAACCATCTTCTCTGGCCCGAAGAAAGTTAGGCCATGTGATTTAGGGACCATTCCAGCTCATGTGCTTTACTTCAGGCCCAAACACATTCCGGCCCAAGGGCTCATTCTAGTCTAGGTAGACTTCTTATCATGACCCTAACCCAAAACTTAGATCTAGGTGCCATCTGTTAGGCCAACCAAAATCACTCGGCCCAAATTCCAGTTCACATATAGAGCAATCATTCTGGCCCAAGTACCACACTCATAACTCTCCATTTGAGCCCATAGACCAATTCATAGTTTGGCCCATGAGCTTCGCTCTCAATCCATAATTTCGGCCCATAAAGCATTTGAATCCAAGATAGTTTGCATAATTCGTTCATTCCAGTTTCGGCTTCAAGGCCCAACAAGAGCATCAAACAAATCTAGACTTCAAGGATTATCCCTCGGCCCAATGGCCCATTCACGGTCCGTGTGATTTCTTTCAGCTTGTTTGCTCAATTTCTGGATTCAGGCCTACATGTCCGTTCCCAGTCTAGGAATCACTCTAATCTATGCACTTCACTCTCAGTTTGGCGAAGGCTCAGGCCCAGTTACTTCCTACATAAACGCATGGGCATTCCTAGTTCAGACATTTTACAGGGCCTACTCGAAGCTTGGAAGGAAGACAATCATGGTCAATGGCACCCCGACGGTCAACAGCTCCAGTCTTCAACACGTTGGCATCAGACTGTTCAACATCACTATTTCAGAAGTTTTCTCGATTTAGTAGTTTTCTTTTCTCAATCATTCTTCTATCTTTTATGGTAGTTAGCTTCCTTTATCAATTTAGATTACAACTTTTGATGTTATCTTTCCATTCGTGAATAAGAGCATAGTTCGATTTTCGTAATTTTTTGTGCATTCATTCAACAAAACAAAAACACAAAAATTTTTTCTTTTAAGGGATCACAGAGTAATCATTCCCGACTATGGAATAAAATGACTTGTCTTTTGTTTCTAAAAGGGTGAACATGTCCGTCCTCACACCATAGACTATCCCATAATAGCCACGAAGCATTTCAAAATCCGCATCTATTTAAGTGTTGTCATAAACCCCAAGTCATACTGGGGGCAATCTGAGTTCAGGATCATCATCTTAATCTTTTTTTAGCGTGTGAACTAGTCTCTAAGTGAAATTCACGAGAGTGTCTTGAGCGGAAAAACCATGAGTGAACGAGCGTGTCATTTTTACACGACTCCGGTGGGACCACATACAAAGGAAAATGTAAATGGCATAACTCCGACCAAGGAGATAATTTGTAAATTTACTCTTAGACCTGCGAAAAGTAACAAAGAACGGATACACAACTATCAGGAATGACGAAGCACCTAGGTACAGCACCACATAGCCAAAAGCTTGTAACCCTGTCATTAACCCTAGGCACCCCCGCTGAGCCTTTCATATATCCCTTTCGATATTATGAACTCCACAGAATCACAGCCAATGATGAATTACCGACCCGTGACCAAAGGAGCGAGGAGCCCGACTCTCAGATAACAATCTAATCATTCCAAAGAAGCGATGCCGCTATCAGCATGACGAAGTGATCCGTAAATGGTCCCAAAGTGGCACAGGATCTAGAGAAGCTCACATCAAACACTCTCATAACTCAAAACCGGGAAACACAAGAACCCCGGAGGCAAAGTCAATAAAGGATAAAACAAAAAGGCAACCCGAAGTGCCTCGAAGAAATCCAAATGACGAAAAGATAAATGGTGTAAAGGACAACTTCAAAGTCCAAGTCCAGAAGCTCGAAAACAACATCAACATGAAGCAGCCAGACGACTTCAAGACAAGGAAGATGAATCCGAGAGAAGACGCAAGTTGCAGCTTTGGTCACCCATTTAGGCTCCACATACCTCAAAATCCCTCCATGATCCCGTCGTCTTTCATCACACCCTATGGCCACGTTATAAGCTCTCAAGACTTCCGACTTGATAGTTGTGTGTCCAATCACGTGAAAGTAACAGATCAAATGCGTAAATCCATCAAATATCGAATCAATGGTCTAGAGGTTATGACCATGAGCGAGAATGAGTGCAAACACCAACCACGTTGAGTGTAGGATAGGAAGCACCACATCAAAGCATAAGCCTGACCCTGTGAGGATGAGACTTGTTCGCACGTTTAATCAAAGAAAATACTGGGGGCAATTGCTCGTTCCGATCAATTGCCATGAACTCTAGCTCAGATTGTCCTAAGGAAAAATACTGGGGGCAATTGTTGGTTCCAACAATTGCCATGACAACACCAATTGAAACCTAAAGCTTGAGCACCACCATCCCACCACAGGCATAAGCCCTTACCACCACATCAAACACCACAGGCCCACATAAGCCCTTACCTCCCACCTCCACTACCAGGCCCACATAAGCCCTTACCTGCACATCAAACACCACAGGCCCACATAAGCCCTTACCTTCACATCATACACCATACCCCACCGGCGGCATGTTCATCTCGTAGAGATAAATTACAAGTCCGAAGTCTATAGTTAGGAGATGATAATTTCACTATCCTTTTCACTAAACAGATTTTTTCTTCAAACACTACCACGTTTGGCACCTCTTTCAACGATTTCTTGTCTTGAACAACTTTCCTTTAAACACTTCGGTTTCATAAACCTCATCATGGGCACATTTGGCACGCTTTCTAGCAATGTCTTGCTTTGGACAATTTTTGATCCTTAACATTGCACATTTCCAACGATTTCTTGTTTTGGACAAGTTTCCTACATACACTTTGATTGTAATTGACATGCACGTCATCATAGCCACGTTTGGCACTTTCATAATCAACTTTCATCATGATCATTTGCATAAAGTTTACCTTGCATCTGTTTGCATGAAACTTCCCATCATAGACTAGAGATACAGATTCTCACCCCGAAGATACAGATTCTTCAGAGATACAGATTCTCACCCCGAAGATACAGATTCTTCAGAGATACAGATTCTCACCCCGAAGATACAGATTCTTCAGAGATATAGATTCTCCCCGGAGATACAGATTCTTCAGAGATACAGATTCTCACCCCGAAGATACAAATTCTCCAGAGATACAGATTCTCACCCCGAAGACAGATTCTTCAGAGATACAGATTTCACCCAAAGATACGGATTCTTCAGAGATACAGATTCTCACCCCGAAGATACAGATTCTCCCCGAAGATACAGATCCTTCAGAGATACAGATTCTCACCCCAGAGATACAGATTTCAGAGATACAGATTCTCACCACGAAGATACAGATTCTTCAGAGATACAGATTCTCATCCATAGATACAGACTCTTTAGAGATACAGATTCTCACCCGTAGATTCAGATACAGATTCTCACCACGAAGATGCAGATTTTTACGGATACAAATTCTCACCTGAGTAGAAGAACTCACCCTCAAGTTGTCATAAGTCTTACCCACTTCCTTAGCACCTGTCACGTTGGCACTCTAAGTCCTTAACCTTTTACACACACTTCGGAATAGGTTCCGGTCCCTAGATGCACCTAGGTATACAATTCATCATCACATTAAGCACATTTCACTCATTATAGGTAGTCAGCGCCTTAGAATAGCTGGACATCATTACTTCATCTTATAGGTAGTCAACGCCTTAGAATCGCTTGACATTACTTCATCTTATAGGTAGTGAACACCTTAGAATCGCTTGACATCTTCTCATTCTCACTCATAGGTAGTCGGCGCCTTAGAATAGCTCGACGCAATCTGCATATAGGGCCTTTTAGATCCAAAATTTGGGGTATCACTCAGGCATCAACTAGTCATTTCATCTTCATTACAAAGCCTAGTTGACGGGAGGCAATCTGTTATACCCAAAATTTTCAACCCCCCGGAGTGGTCTCTAAGGCATACGTGTTACAAAGGGCAAAATGGTCAAAATGCACCAATGCAGGATTTTCCAAGGACATTCTCGGATTTTCTATTTTTCATATGACTTGTTCATTATCTCCAAACACTTCCAAATATCATGGTCATTATGAAAGGTAATTCATGATTCTCTGATAATATTTATTCTGGAAATTTAGCTTTTAATTCATATTATAAGCTAATTTCTTTAATAATTAACACATGAAATAGCCTCAAAATAGAAATTAAAAGGTTTCCAAAATTAAAATAAAATTGTCACATGGTTACCATGACTACATACAGTCATAAACCTGAAAATTTTATTGGGAACCTTATCCCAAAATTTAAAAGAGAAATTCAATCATTTTTGCAATTTTCTCTCTCCTCCGGAAAATACCGAAATCAAAACAAAGTGTCATGCAATTTTAACACAGGATAGAGGGTGATGTTTAGAGACTAATTCCGTTGGAATTTCGTTATTTTGACTTTCCAATAATTAGTTATGAATTATAGGAGATTCCATATTGTGCGATTTTTATCTAATCTATTATTATCAAAATAATCCGATTCCAACTCTCAAAATTCCTAAAAATCATTCTTTACCTTCAGTTAAATTTTCATAATTTTATCGGCTTGCAACATATTCTAAAAAATCAGATTCCCTTAGAGCACGAAATCAGTCTTTTAGATAAAGATCTTGCTCTATCAATTGTGACCATGCTCTTTCTATAAAAGGACCCCCCCAAGAACGAACTAGGGCAGAGGAGATCATCCCCAAAGTCAGAGAACTCAGCCGTCAACCTACTTCCAACGTTTTTGCAACCCCGAGCCTCGAATCTATACCGAAATCACCAAAAAACACATTCCTTCTTCTCCCATTGAGATTCCTAGCACCACACACAAAAAATACAGAAGCAAACCGTGGCTAAAAATACAAGAAAGAAGGAGCCAGAAGCTTGGGTCAAAGTCGAACCGGATTGGCCATCAATGAAGCTCTCGAAGATTCCCGACGTGAAAGAACAATCAAATCCCGAAGTCAAAACAGGTTGGAATTTGACTTCCTTAACCCCTCTGATCAGAATACACTTATGTGTGAAATTTCTAATCGAATTGACTTTTTATTGCTTCTGAATTAAGGTTTGTTTGTGTTTCTGTCTAATAACTTGTTAACTAAGTTTCGTATTAATTTTGACTTCAAATTGAATTCTTTCAATCACTAACGTCTTGTATATCTTTCAGGCTACACACCCATAAAATTTGAGCCAAAAAAACCTTCGGGAACAGCCTCAACGCCGCCGTCCGAGGGCGGTCCGCACCCACGGACGTCATGTCCGGGGTCCTGGACTCCCTGTCCGTAAGCCGGACGCCCACGGACGGCGGCGAGATTTAAAAAATTCAAAATTTAGGTTTTCTAATAATGTCCGTGCCCACGGATAGCTTGTCCGTGGCCCCGGACTTTGCAAATTTTTGTTTTCCTTTAAATTTGACTCTTCTGTATAGTTAGGTTAACTGGGGTCCGTGGTCTCGGACATGGGGTCCGTGGCTACGGACGTAAGCAAAATTCGACCTAATTCTGCCTCCGAAACCCTAGTTAGGTAGCTTTTAAGTTCACTTTAATTTTCTGTCAAAAATGCTAAAAAACACAAAAAAGCAGAAGCTCGCGCACTTAGGTTAAAACGACATAATAAGCCGTAAATAAACCAAGTAGAGGAAAAACGACCTAGGAAGGGTAATGAAAGTAATTGAACCCTAAATAAGTCGAATATCAAGCCCCCGAACCCGAACTCTCCTTTCCTAATTTGATCTAGGTTAAAATTAGGTGGCGACTCATAATAGGTTCCAGTGAGCTAGCTTAGGTTTTAATAATTATTGTGTTTTATGACATAGTTATTAATCTTAGGTTATAAGTGGACCTAAAACCCGACTAAATCCCAATCAACTTAACAACATAGGATAGGGTTTAAAATCGAGGCTCACAGTGTGAGAGAGGGGTCCAAATCGGACCACACATCACACACACAAACTTTAATTTTTATTTAAAAGTGGACACATAAGTTTGGTCTATTTATGTTTCTACCCCATAACTTCACGTTTTGACAATTTTTACTAATTTCTCGTTTTATTGATTTTGTTGGTTCTAAAGCTTCACTAATATTTATTAATGACTATTTAGTTGACCAAAATGTTACGAGTCTATTTGATCCGCTTAAAGTCACGTTTTCCCGGTTTCGTCGAAAAACGCGCTTTACGGTTCGTTAGCGTTTTTTAATCCGTTTTAAGGATCCGTTTCCTTGGGATTTCTTCCCTCGTGATTATTTAGACTTAATTACGCTTCTAAAATATTTATAGCCTAATTAATCACTATTTCTAATTACGGGGTATTTCAGAGCACTTCTCCAAGCCTTAAATGGTGGTGGAAATTTCCCATTTGATTCAAGAGTTGAAAAACCATCAAAAACACTCCAAAGGTAAAACCCTAACTTGGTTATAAGCCCTTTTTATTGAATTAGAGTTCTCTAAGGGTTTAGAAGAATACTTAAAATGCATTTTGTGTTTCTTGGGTGTGGGATAGAGTTTGGCAACTCCATTCCCTTTGACTGATTGTGACCAAGAAGAGAAGATAATAAGCTTGGAAACAAAGAATGGAGAAATAAGGTAATTAAGCTACCCTAATTCTATTTTGAATGCTTAAGGATTTGGGATGGGTGAAATGAATTAATGAACCCAAAATATGTGTGATAGTGTGCTTGGTTGAGAATTGGTAGATTTGTGAGTTAATTGTGAATTAAAGGCCTTGGAGCCATGAACTTTTGTAGTGCTTATGTTGTTGTTGATGGGAATTTGAGGATATATTATGCTCTGGTAGGACCCTTCATGGGTGTGGCTAGATAAGGAATGGAAATGGTGGAAATTGATGATGTGGATATGTAAAGTCCATGGGGAGGTTATGACAAAATTTAGGTAGAAATGAAGTGTTCTAGGTGTTGTAATGAGCAAGAACAACCTAGGGAATGAACTAGTATTGTAAGGGATTTATTTGGGTTAGTTAACCATTCTTGGGTGGATATAAGAGTTGGAAAGGGAAGAGGTAAAATCTGTAGCAAATGAGTGTAGATAATGCATTTGTCTAGGAATGAACTGGAATGGTCAAATGGAGTTAGAAGAAAGCGCAAAGTGCTAAGGAAGTAGAAGATGCACAAGTGTGCAGAGACTGTAACAGGGAGATGGAATTTTACAGAGACTTGAGCAAGAATTTTCAGCAAAGATTTAACCAAGGATTTGAAGTGGTTTAGTGCATGTTTTGAGGTGTTTAAACATGTAGGGAATGTGTGGAAAGAGTAGAAAATGATTAGGGGTGAATTAGGAGTTTAAAACTGATCAAAAACTGTAAATTTTGATAGTTCCAGGGGTGGTCCGGGTTTGCAAATTGGTACACAAACCCGGACCACATCAAAAACGCACCAGAAGGCCATCCCAGGGGGTGTCGGGTTTGTAAACTCGGACACAACCCGAACCACATGTAAAAAGGGCCAGAAACGATTTTCAGTGTCTGGTCCGGGTTTGTAGACCCAGACACAAACCCGTACCATGCTAAAAACTACAAGAATGTGTTTTAAAGTGTTGTTATGATGAGGAAGTGAATGGTAATGGTTTTAGATGATGATTAGGCCTTGTTTGGTGAGTTTTAAAGGCCATTGGAAGTATAAATAAGTGTGAGAGTGAATGTGTAAGTTGTGAACTTAAAATCACATAAATAAGTTAAGAATAACGGAACAACGGGGTTAGGTACGGGAGTAATAGAAATTTACATACCGTAAGACTTTGATGTTAATAAAAACATTTCAAAAATACCAGTTGTTTGGAAACTACCCGGGAAGCATGAGGTGACGCGTTGGAGCGAATCCTTGGGAACACGGTAGAGTAACTCATGGTGAAAGGTATGGTTTTCTTGCAACCTATGTCCTACCGGGTTACACCGGCTTGTATGCCAATGTGTTTTTCTGTTTGTTGGCCACCTTGCAAGATAAAGCATGTAATGAGTTTACAGTAATTCATTTATGTGGCGAATTTAGTTCTGACACCGTGAACCTCTAATATGTGTTAAATCGAAACTAACCGACTCTAGAGTCACATAAGAGACCGGTGTTCGGACTTAACGTCCCACCCTACAGGAACGTTCTAACTACGGCTATCCGTGCGTTAGTTGTATGTTGTGGTTTTGTGTGATGTGTGTTGCATTGTTCATGTAACACCCCATCCAACAACAAACACACAACAACATCCTGCAGCGGAAAAACATACTACCTCACATTACTTAACTCGTTGGTGTTACACGCCGTTAACCACCCACGTGGCTAACAAGGCTATTACATAAACATTGTACCGGTCTGATGGACTCGATTCCCGAGCGACTAAACATCATTATCCTTTCCATTAACAACTACAACAACATACACCTTTCAACTGTACCGAGTATTCACAAACTGATGCCGATAACAATTTCGGTCTTACTACGCCTACTGTATATATACACTTAAATGATTACCCATGTACAACGACTACCCGTCCTACTCTCGAACGGCTTCCAGCACTTCGTACCTGAAATAAGAAAAGAAGAGAAGGGTGCCCCCCAAGGGGCTCAGCACCTTTGCTGGTATGGTAATCCCGCAGCCCACATGCTACCGGGCCACGTACAACTAATTGTCGTCTTAGCATGCGGTTAATTACATTTAAATCATGCATGTAACTCAAAACACACAACACGAATCATTCCGCCTCCATGGGCTCAACAAACAGACAACATATCCACACTTGATAAGTCACTCATGGTATTCATTACCCTAGAGTGTTTCTCCTCTAATGGAGCTACTTCCTTAATAGACGACAACTACCCATTAATCGGGTTATCCTAAACGCCTCTTATCACAACTGGGATTCATTTCCATGATCCACATACTCCACATTTACAACATATAACATTCATCACATAACAACACATAAACACTTTTCACGTTTCAACGTGTGCATAATAACATCGCAATAGATTGCATCATAACAACAATACATAACATAACGGGTACGGTTCCCTTTATGAACCGGCCAAACATAGTCAGTTCACTTGTAGCCTAGAGAATGTTGCCAGTTTCATGATAAGCTCTTTACATAACTCGTTACCGTCTCGTTAATGAACGGATAACTTAACACAAGGTGTCTCGGATATAGTGATCCAAGCACACCGAACAAACATAACATAGTATGCCCCTGTGGCCCGGCGTGAGTCAGTAATAGCCTTGGTTAAGCTAAAGGGAAGGTTGGAAACCAAATTGGAAAACAACCATAACATACGGAGAGGATCGAACCTGATATGACAACGACCCCATACTCACACGCGTGGCCGGAACAGACCGGACTCCTCACTTCCCCCGTTAGCACTTGTTAGAAGTTCAACATAGAACTTAATTAAACAATCACAACATAGGGTTAAGTCTTGTTAGACACACACAAGGGAAGGGAGAATCATACATTCACACAAAAACATCACACACAAACATCACATAACTAACTCACGCATAGCCGTGGTTAGAACGTTCCTTAGGTCCGAAACATTATCACCGGATGCCGTTCTCTTACGTTTTACCTAATAGTGGTTAACTAGCCCTTCAAGCGCTGATGAGTGTGAAATATGAATGGTTTTTAGTGATATTTATTGCCTAATTTTATACGAACATCGATAATATTCCACACTTATCTTCCGTTTTCCTTTGGTTGTTGTTTGGTAAGGCTTGATACCTTTTTCTATGATTAAATGCAGAGAAAAGCCAGGGAAACACTAGATTAATTCACGAGGGAGATATTGCAACAAACGGGGGTCGAATCGGAGTCGAAATGAAGAATTTAGAGGATTTTTGAAGGTCTGTCCGAGCTTGTGTCTGAACTTCCAAGTTCGGACGCAAGTCGAGAGTTGTATGCTGCGCCTGATGGGATGTCCGAACTTCGGTCCGAACATCGAACTTTGAAGTTCGGACCAATGTTCGGACGGCACGAAATTACAGCATAAACTCGGCGTTTTGAAGGGAAAAAGAGAGGAAAAGGTATATTTAAATGACCTAATCAGAGGGAGAAGGCATTCACTCATCATCGATCATTACCACACACGCTCTCCATTCATCCACGCCAATTGCATCAGTTCACCTCCATTCACATTCACCAAGCATATCACCATCATTCTAGAGGAGCATCGACAGAGGGAGTGTGGCCATCATCTTCAACCTTACACCTGCAGCCATCGACATGGATAGTTGTTCAACAAAAGGTTTTTTCTTCCTTAGATGATTTCTATGTTGACTGTATTTATCTGTTTCTTGGCAATGTCTGGCTAGTAGGGATTTAACTCTGGGGTAGGGTTTGTTCAAGATGGATTCAATGTAGTTAAAGATTCTGCAGTTTGATTATGAGATTGTGACGGATTGTTTTCAGGTTAATGATTATCAATTTTCTTCTCTATTAATTTCGCGAGTTATAGAGTTGTTTTGCGAAACCTATTAAGATCAGACAAGGTGATTAATAGGGAGTTCGAATTAACCTGGGAATTTGGGGAAGGATTAGTCGGATAGATAATCTTTCCTACAAACGCTAACAATTCTTTGTGCTTATTCCACCTATATGTGTTTTGCCAACTGCTAGATTAGAGTTGACACGTTCTGATAGGTGAGCTCTTCAATGAACTAGGATTTAGCATTGTAAGAGATAGAAAGAATTGGCCTTTCCGTTTCTCATAATTAAATTGTAGGAGCTACTAGATTCAATCAGAAAAGAACAACCCGAGCCCGGAGTTCTACTCATATTATCAACTTCATCATTCGTTTTTACCGATTGCTAATTTAACTCTGATTCGCATTTATTTGATTTAGTTTCAAAAACAATTCACAACCCCCCTGAGTTTCCAGTTTCTTAGGATTAGGATAGGACTTAGGCTAATTTATTCAAGTCCCACGGTTCGATACTTGGTTGCTTAACTTTCTATACTATAGTGACCGGGATTTTTGCAACCCGACAGACTTATTGATTTATTATTTTCTAGATTAATTTGTTTAGTTTTAGTAGATCAATTTATCTATTTGCAAGCGCATTCGAGGTTACCGGTATCGGCACGTAAACATACAACAACAATAACGACTGTAACCTCGTTTCATGATTTATCTTATAACGTGGCAAACACACAAAAAAAACACATTGGCATACAAGCCGGTGTAATCCAGTAGGACACAGGTTGCAAGAAAACCATACCTGTCACCGGAGTCCACTTTACCATGTCCACTTATGTTCCTCGAGCAATTCTCGAACAACTGATAACATTACATGTACTTTTATTAACATCGGGGTAGCATGATTATTTAATGTCTAATGCTTATAACTTCTCCCTGTTAACTTAGTTACATTACTTTACATTTTAACTTGTTTTACTTTTACATTTTGACACAACTTCCCCCTCACCAAATTGTCATTATAACTCACCTAACATGTCTTTAACAACCTTATAACATCGTTACTAATCAATCCCCATCATTACATATCATTTTATAACCTTAACATTAAATCATCTTACTTAACTTAATCTCTTAAGTCCTTTATAATTATTTTTCTAATCATCAATACTCTCTTAATGGCATACCACTGATACCACTTAACATTCTTAAAATTAATTTTTTTAAGGTCCGACCGACCCACCCTCTGGGTAGGTCAGCTGCAGAGAACATCCAACTTCACAGTTTCAGCCCGACCGACCCAGACTGGGGTCGGTCCCCTGGGTAGGTCGGCTGCAGAAACTTCCCATACATTGTCAAACTTTCTCCAAATTTTTCCTCAAGCCTCTTAATGTGTTCTAACATCATTTGGCACATCAAACACACCTTTAGCCATGTACTAAACTCTTTAAATCACACACCAAAACCATCTTATCATTCACAAATTCCTTACAAATTCCTAGCACTTGGAATGTTTTCTCCTTAAGATTTCTAGGTGGTATTGCACCTATAATGACCAAGGTGTTTCCTCTACACCTTAACATCATCTCTCAAGCTTCTTTCTTACTAACTAAATCTCCTTTTCACATCTTACCTAAACCTTAAACAAACTTCTCCAAGACTTTAATACATTCCTCAAAACACTCATTGAATTCCTAGAACTTCCAAGATAATACCTAAATCCTTTTATCACACTAAACCACCTTAATACATGCTTTCTTCCCTAGTAAATCACTTGTTCACCTTTAACACTTCCTAGTTCACCAAAACTTATTTAACACTTAGAACTTTTACACATTTTCCAAATTTTGCCATAGCTTCTCTTGTATATACTCACATCCAAACACTTAGGTTTTTACCTTATTTCATTCAAGAACACCTAAAATCCATCAAGAATCTCACACACAACATTCACCAATTTTACACTACATCACAATATAGTGCATAAACTTAAATTGCTTGGCACTTAGGCCCTTAAATAACATGGCTCTTAGGCCCTTAAATTGCATAAATCATAAACACTGAATTTCCACATAATATATTGCCTTAACCTGCAAAACACTCAACATCACATATGCCCCTTAATAGTTCCTTGAGAGCAATTTACTAGGTCATCACCATGGCTCCTTAGGTTTTTATTAAGCAAATCAAGCTCATTTTTCCTAAGGCTTTAAAACTACATTGAGATAGTTTGTTTACCTCTTTTCCTCTCAAACTTCTTTCTTGTTTCCTGCAGACTGTTATTTCTGAGTGGTTAAAGTGGTGTAAAATTAAAAGAAAGGAAATTAAAAACTCAAATTATAAACGTCGGGCTGCAAACAATTCCCGGTCGTAGTAGTATAACGAGTGTCGTATCCACAGGGAGATTGTTCAATTTACCCTAGTCTTGGTAGTTACTTAAAAGCTGTAAAAAGGGGTTTAGCCGGAGGCAAGCTTGATTTGTTGGTTGATCAGTGCAAATATAATAAAAACAGTAAAAACAGGTGAATTAAGTGAAGTGGATGGAAAAATGTATCCTAGGATAGCGGGGGAATTTCCTAAATTACTTAAACATATTTATAACCATGTTTCAATTATTTATTGCCTATTAGAGTTAATAATTGTCAGTTACGAACTCTTAATAAAAGCCTTAGTATTTTCCTGCTCAGTCCGGAGTGTAAATACTAAGATTAATTCCTTTGTGGTACCTAGACTATCTCAAAATCATATGTTGATAGTACCAAATAAATGCAGTATTTTGTCAGAATAAGCATTTAACAATATTAGTTGAAAGGAATTAAAACGAGATAACAAGTGAGACAGGTAATAAATATTAATTTAGGTAATATTAGAAATAAACCCCCATCCTAGGATACAAAAGAAAATTACTCAGACATAACGTAGATAAGAAGATTACACAGATAGATTTTGACATTATTTCAGAGGA
>CM041778.1:32387423-32487007 GCA_023374045.1 Limonium bicolor
TCGAGTAACCAACTATAGACCAATAAAATCAAGGGAAGAGTCAACGAGACTATCAAATACGAGTGGAAACCATACCGTGAACGGTATAGAAATACCCAAAAACCACCAGTACCACGCACTTGCCACGGCAAGTGCAGTAAGGACAGAGATATGTAAGGGAACACTAACACGTCACGAGTACATAGTAATGTACGGTGACCATAATGAAACAACCACAGGATCACACATCCTAACAACCAGACAAATGAAACCTTGGAAAGGCTTAGCAGCCCGACCACTGCACTTAGTACGTACCCGTCAGCGAGAAGCTAGACTGGATCAAGACCTCAAACATGGCTATGCCATGAGAGACTTCTTTTAACACCGAACCATAATTTTAAAACCCCAAAATCTTCTTTCAAAACCGCAAACCTTCTTTTAAACCTTGGATTTTAAAAACCGAACCAACATAATTACGGTGAGTATCATAGAATGATACAAGAGGAGTTGACAATAGAATACTTCACCTAGGCGTGTGACGAGAGCACCCATGTACCCAATTATGGGATGTGGGACAACTGCACTCCGAAAGAGCTTGCGGGCCTGACATATAGTTGGGTAAGTGGTAACGTATCAACATGGTACCCCACGTATGTATACATGTAGTGTACGACGCACGGGAAGTAGTCAACTCCGTTCTACGGACCATAAGTAAGTTCAAACCTGAACAGCTGGACACCTCAGACGATTAAGTACAAAGGAACTCAGAGAATCCATCTGAAGGTGAGGAATGAGAATTAGGAAGCGCAAGGAGTGCAGACTAGTAAGAATAGACATTGGATATGTCTCAAGATGTCAAACAAACACATGACAGCTGGAAGGGATACCCAGCCCAAACACAGCAAGGCAATCGCCTAACGTGAACACCACGATACTCAACAAACGGGACAGAACTCCCAAGAGCACTCACAAGATTACCACGAAGCCAATCCATCATCGGAGAGGATATTTAAACCTAGTCTCAAGCACTAGGAGCAAGTATAAACGGTCTACCCAACGACAGGAGACGTCATAACCTGAAAGGAGATAGCTTAATGCAATACTGCAAGACGGTATAGAGGACAACCCATGTTATAAACATTAGCCGGATGTAACGGCATAACTACCAACACCCAGGAGCAATCCTTGAAGGGTGTCTGAGATAACAACAATTGAACAACAACGACATGATAAAGGCACAGAAGCTAGAACAAACACTCGGTTAAGACGCCGAAGGGATTTGCCCTAAATTACTAGAAGGCACTAATTAACACCAAAATGCCTAAAGGACCTCCTATGAACGGAAGCGTGATGTCACGACTTACCATGGAGCCCAGCAATACCTCCAACCTATGGGGTACACAAGGAGTGGAAACAGATATAAGCAGCTTGCAAAGAGCATAGCTCGCAGCAATACGGCTTAAAAGCCATCAACCAACTATGTTACGTAAACCTTAAAGGTTGCATAACCCATACCATTTGATAACAAGACTTGCAAGATATATTGTCTCATACGACAAGGAATCAACAACTGGACCATGAATTCAAACCCAACATCCTGAGTGGCTTGGAGTAATGGCCAACTCAATGTCGCTGTCACTAGAGCATCAGTCTAGTATACAGTTGACAAGCTTTTAATCACCCTCATGCCTTCTGTAGCAATGGTAGCACAGAGGCATAAGAATCATGATAACGCCAACAATGGCCTAGTCCACACTTGGACACTACGAGAACCCAAGGGAAAGTACCCCTCGTTAACCGAAGACACCAAGGTGGTGAAGATGTGAATCCTTTAAAAGGCTTCCATCTATTATAACAGTAAGCCTACGCATATAGATGCTGCCAAGAGGCGATCGAACAAGGAAAAGACATTCCAAACCATCCCGACTTAAAGGAGTAAGTATACTTCACATGCACCCAAGCATGTGGGAACCATTGTATAAATACTAACATAGCAAACCTTGGCATTAGACCTATGAGTGGAGACAAACCCCTCAACAAGAAACTTTCACCTATCAGTGATAAAATACTCTTCAATTAGAGAACGGGACCAGAAAACCCTTGAAGTTCTTGGGATGTCCCGGCGATGTACATACAAGTAGAACTACACAGCTGGAGCCTATAAACAATGCTCAGCATGAAAGACATCATGTCAAAACAATCAACGGGAATACACATTGAACACCACGAACGGCCAGCGCTCAAGAGAGTATAACCCGATGAACTATCACATCCCTGGTCAACCAAGATACTTGGTAAATTGTATCACAAATGATGATAGAATGTGAGGTAAGCTAACCTACACATAAAACCTACGTTGAATAAGACATCTCACACTGGGAAATAATCACATTGCGGTATGCTACGACAACCATCATACACACGAACAGGGGAAACCCTCAGTGTACACGCCATAAGGAAATGGTGCCAATGACAATGGCAATAAGTAAAAAGGAACTATCACAGTAACATAAACAGTAAAAACAATGTTGTACAATGAGTAAGAATACGGTGCACAACAAGCGACCGCTATGAGGAAGTAGCAGATAATGACACGGAGTATAAGTATGAGAAGACAGACATAAATATTCTTTCCTATCACATAAGTGACTTACTGCCAAGCGTTTACGCCTCTGCACTCTGTATGACTGAGTGTTTTGGTATTGCACTGGTGCAGCTAATGATCTAATGGGGTAGCTAGGGATATGGAGAACGTAAACCGTAGCGAACCCTTCTTTTCACCAACAAACATAGCATAAGGCCAAAGAAGCATGAAGAGTGTACAATACACTAACAATCACAAAATGTGAATTCCAATGGAATAAAGGTGAAAGGAGACTTAAGAAAGTCACTAGGACCGACGCATAGAAATGCAAGGTCATACAAGTAAAGAACACTTGTACTGAACCAGGAGAACTGGTATGATTCAGAAGCTATTGACAACAGAGGAGGTACTACAACTAAGTAGTGACTTAACCTCACCCGACAATAAGTCGGAGGAACTTACTGAGCAATCGTGAGAGTACGGATAGTATGTATAATAGATTACAACGAAGCTGGTTACAATCTAAACTCGTTGAGTTTAAAGGCGGCAAAAGAATACCACACTTGCTTGTAAACCTTATTCCCACAAAATGGGATAAAAGGCGATGAGTAACATATCTACAATAACCAAAGAGTGAATTAAACACTAAGGTTATCAGGGTCGCGCAGCAGAAGCTAGTGGGCCCTAGCTGAGGAATGTAATACACCCAGTAAGTATGCGAGATTGGTTATTAATGTCTTAAAGCCTAATAGGCTAGAACCAGATTGATTGTGAGTTAAATAAACTCATATAGGAATTCTTGGTGCAAAGACTAAACCATCGGTATGGTTAAGACCCTTGGACCAGAACATATTGTATAGTGTACCGTAGTGAAGCTAAACGCTTCAGATTGCCCAAATGATTAAACCAATGTTAATATAATAACATGGTAGATTACGTGGGCGTAATCCTTTAAGGGGGTAGAGCGAAAACCGCTTAATGTAAGTTTTGTGAATGAAACACATAAACGTAATGTGCATAGCACAAATGAGAATCAAATGGATGATGAACTATGAAATAAACATATTCAGGAATATGTAAGTATGGAACTAGGCCGGATAGACAGCAAATACCAGAGGATGAATATACCATCTTGTAACATCATGAAGAGTAGTAAAAAGAAAAGGTAAGGAGTGGACGGAGGTCCAAAGTGAACCTGGAAGAAGAGCACGAAATGAAGGAGAAGAGAGAGGATGAAGGTCAGAGGGAGGTGATACCTAGGTAAATGATTGGAAGGAATTGAGGACAAAATTTTACAAGATGGTAATCCCTAGCGTAGTGGAGATTGGGAGAGTGATGGATGAAAGCAGTGAAGGTTGATGAAACGAGCAATTAGGTATTGAACCACGGAGTAAAGCATTTGGGAAGTAGAGTGAGGATGATTGATGGATTGATTCCATCCTTTGGAGATGTATGAATTCATATCACGACTAGAAAGAGTAAAAAGATAGAAAATGAAGACAACCAAATTATTTGCTTGTTTGAAATTAATGTGGGAAGTCGAACTTGATCCTGATCAGATCAAGGGAAACCGAACACAAATTGGGGTGGAAAGATAGTTCAACACTGATGCTGATGACATCGGGGTCGAATGATTCTTGAAGCTCCCCTTAAGTGGTCACAAGAATGACATAGGATGGAAGTAACGAATATAAAGTGGAATTTGGAGTTGTGTGTTTTAGAAAGTTTTTAATTGGTGGTAGTGAAAGAACTTCCTTTAGTATGGAGAATGAGGATCTGCTAGAAGTGTGTACCGAAGAAGATAGTAAGGTAGTATGTTGTGTTATTCCAAGGGCAGCGGGACATAGAGGAGTCCCGTGTCTAGATGACCTGAGTGCCTGCGGGATCGGAATGTGTATTGCATTGCTTCGGGAATAGCTTTGCATTGTACGTATGTATAAATTGGTAAGCAGGAACCGGATGGTCGGTAGTAATGCGGATTGAGTAAGTATTGTACTTTGGTAAGGTATGGAGAGTAGGAACCTGGAGTAATGGATTTAGGAATTGTAAGGAGGAAGAATGTGTAACTTTTGGTATTAGACATGTAAGAATGAGTAAGCATTGTAAACCTATAACCTCGAACAACTTTGAGGACAAAGTTCCTAAGGGGGGTAGATTGAAATACCCCGACCTTAAATATGGCGATTAAATTATCCTAATAGGTATTTAAGAGCCTAATAATGATTAAGAAATATTGGTAAGGGAAAATAAATCCAAAAGAAATAAAGAAACGCTTAAAAAGCGAAAAACGCTAAATAGGCGCTAAATAACCACATGAGGTATGAGACCTCGGTTAGCATACTATATGGATTCCTAATGCTTGGTAAGTCCTAAATAATATATGGGAACGACTCCCGAAGAAAACGGATCCAAAGAATGCATTAAAACGCTAATAGAGCTTTAGAGCACGTTTTTCAAGAAAACCCGAAAACGTGACTTTGAGTGATCAAACGGACCCGTAAAAATTATAAATCATTAAATAAACGTTATTAAGCATTTATGGAAGCTTAATAACCAATAAAATCGATAAAACGAGAAAATAGTGAAAACTGTCAAAAACGGGAAGTTGTGGGGTAGAAACATAAATAAACCAAACTAGTGTGTCCACTTTCATAAATAAAATTTTTTTTAAACCCACAAAGGGCTGTGTACAGCCGGTTCCCTTCCCTCTCACACACAACAAATAAGTAAATAAAGAAAGGAGAAAGGAAAGAAGAAAGAAAAGAATACAAAAGGTAAAAGAACACTCTCTTTCCTCACTTTTCTTCTCTCTCTCCTATTCTTTCCTTCCCCCATCGTGAGACTCCTCTCTTTCTCCCCCTTGGCTGGCGATTTTCAGAGCTTCAACAACAACAATGGCAACCTCACTTTATCTTCATGCTCTAGCCATATACAAGCTCCAAATGCAAAATAAATTACATATTTGAACTCCCCTCATTCTCCTCTACACTTCCCTCTTTTCAAAATCTGAAAATGAGCAACTTCATCTCCATGGGTTTTGCCCATTTGAAGAGGAAATGGTACCAAATCGAAGCTTGGAGTCTCCTCTTCCTCCTAAGGTAAAAAGGTTCAAGAAAAATCCATTTTTCTTCATTCTCTATAAGTGGCCGATTTTGCCCCTCCTTGTAATGCCTTGTTTCTTCTTTGTTTGAGCTTGATTCAACTCTCCAATGGTGGAGGAACTCTCCTTTGCATTCAAGGCTTAAAAACCTCCCTTAAAAGCTCCAAGGTAAAAACCCTAACTAATGGTAATTTAAACTCCTTATCGAATTAGTGAAGTTTTAAGAGGTTAGAAGCTTAATTATATTCTCTTTGTGTAATTTGGGTGTTGGGATGGAGTTTGGCAACTCCATCCCCCACATGGCCGATTTTTGCAAGAAAAGAGAGGGAGGATGATTGGAAAGGAAATGAAGGAGATATAAGCTCAAGGTAAGAGCTCTTCCTTAATGCTAAATTTTAATGCATTAGAGTAATCGGGATGGGTAAACCACTTTAAAGAAACCAAAATAATGTATTAGAATTGAAGTTGTGAAAGTTTGGGTATTTGTGAAACGAGTATGTGGATTGTAGGCCTTGGAGCCAAAGAATTGTGTATGTGTATTGATATTGTGTTTTGAGGAAATAAGGATGTATTAAGGTTGCCTTGTATTGCTGGTAGGACCCTTGTATGGGTGTGGCTAGAATATGAATGATTTTAGTGATAATGAGTATGTGTGGGTAAGTGAGAATTGTAGGTGAATTATGGCAAATTTTTGGTAGGAAATGTACACTTATGGATGACTTGGCGAATGGGAGAACCAAGGTGTGTATTGGAGCTAGTGGGTAAGTTTAGTAGTGATGAAGAGGTAGTTGTAGTACGGGAAACAAGAAGTGTGAAAATCTGTAGCAAAGTGCATAAGAATGTATGGAGAAATTAGGGAGAATTAGTGTGTAAGAATTGGTAAAAAGAGTGTGGACTTGGGTATAGATATGGTAGATGTTTGGAGATGAATTGGGATGGTAATTTGGCATTAGAAGAGGGAACTAGGCATGGAGGATATAAGAACCCAAAATCTGTAGCAAACCCCTAGGAGAAATAATGTAAGTGCTGGAATGAAAATGAGGTGAATTAGTATGTGAATTAGTATGGAAAGGAGTAAGGAGTTGGTAGTGGATTTGAACATGTTTAGACACTTAATTAGGTGCATAACCATGTGGGATTAAGTGTGGGAACAATGGGAAATTGAGTAGGCAAAGTTTGGATTGTAACAGATTTTGAAAACTTAAAATCTGTAGAAATTTTAGCAGGGTCCGGGACTTAAGTCCAGGACTAAGTCCCGGACCAGTATATTAAAACGGACCGAGAGTTAGTAACAAAGGGTGGTCCGGGACTTAAGTCCCATACAAGGACCCGGACCACCCCATCAAAATAGGCCGAGAGTTTCAGTAAGTATGGGTCCGGGACTTGACTTATGTGCAAGGACCCGGACCAAATTGAAATTTCGTTCGAGAGTTCACAGAGCATTGGGTCCGGGACTTACCTTATGTATAAGGTCCCGGACCATAAATGAAATCAGGCCGAGAGTAGCGACCACATGTTGGTCCGGGACTTAAGACCTGGACAAGGTCCCGGACCAACACAAAATTGTAAAAATAAGTTGTTTAAATGGGTTATAAAGTAAGGAAATGAAATGTAATGATAGTATAAGATAATTAGTACTTAGTTAATGATGTTTAAGGGTCATTAAAAGTATAAACAAGTTGGAAAATTAAGTAAGAGAGTTTTAAGTATTTGAACATTAAGTTAAACCGAAACAACGGGGCAACGGGGTAAGTACGGGAGTAGTAAATAAGTATGTATTGTAATACTTAGTATTGATTGAACCATGTGGCATGTAGTCATCGGTTCGAGACTAAGACTCAAGGAACAAGTAAGGACTAAGGAACAAGGAGACACCGGTAAAGTAGATTTCGGGAAAAAGGTATGATTTCTTCATGCCCTGTATCCTAATCTGGTTACCCCGATTTGTGTGCTTATTTGATCACCTAAATAAGATAAAAGCATGAATCGGACTATATTGCACCTACTTGTGCTTGATTGTATTGTTCTCGATATTTGTCTTGAACACTAGTTTGTATAATTCATGAAATATATGAACGATGATGAATGGTATTCGAACCTCGTATTGTACTTGTGTAATGTATTGTATCTCGTATGTATGTGTATATGTGTATTGTATTATTGTGGCTTGGATGTTGACTTGTGCCAATTCCTAACTATCTAACTCCTAACTTAAGTGAGTAAATTGGAATGAGTACAAGTCCGATATAGCTTCGGCCACGCGTGAGGATGCGGAGTCACAAGAGGTTGGCTGCAATTCCTGACTCTTAAACTGGTCCGCGGCCCAAACCCCTTAAATGGGTAGCATCCCGGATTGGTGAGTCAAGTAAATCCCGGAGGTGGGACGGTGTAGTCCCCAGGGCCGGAGGTCCCGACGACTTAACATGAGTAAGAGTAAGAGTAAGTAAGTATGGATCCGTAAGTATGTATGAGTATGAGTATGTATGCGTATGTATGAAGTAACGAGTAAAAGAGTAATCTCCACCCGATTAACCCGGGTGGACCAATGAAGCTAACAAGAACTGTGCTTTGTGTATGTAATGAGTATGTGTACTTGGAAGAAGGTAAGTATGTATCGAATGGTTGTATTGTGTTCTTTGTATGTAAGGGAATGTATGTATGTATTTCTTGCGTAAGTATTAATGTATTGTGTATAAGAGCATGTATGCATGTATGTTTGTATGAGAATGAACCGCATGTATCGACCAAGTGTCGGCGTACCCTCACATTACGCGGGTATGCGGTTATCATCTCAGCGAAAGCTGACCCCTCGGGGGAACGTTTTTAGTGTGCAGGTACTCGAAGCGGTGTGGTCAAGGTAAGGACCGGTGGCACCACACCTGTTCAGGAAGCAAGTAGTTGTGAGGAATGGGTATAGATAGACTCTTAGTGAGTATGTATAAATTTGGGAGAAGTATTGTATTTGATTTGGAACCTAGAAAACTCGGTACGTGGATTATTTGTATGGGACTTGGGATATTGTATTGAATGGGGATTGTAGCAATTACTTGGTAAACGGAGTATGTACTGTAGATATGTAGTGCTCGGGATTCCGGTCCATCAGACCGATGCTGTATGTAGAAGTAGTAGCCTTGTTAGTCACGTGGGTGACTAACGGCGTTGTATCACCCACCGTAAGTAAGTATATATCCGCTGCGTGTATCTGATGTGTAAGGAGATTGGACGGTAAGCATTGTATTAATAGTAGGGGTGTTACACTTTCAATCTAGAAATTTTCAGATTTTGAGCTCTTGTTCCCCTCTTGCTCCAGCCGATTTTTAGCCCTTCCAAGAAGTGCTGGAGTTTGTTGCTTTTACTGCTCAAAACTTCATCTAGAAGTTCCTAGATAATATTTCCGTAGAATTTTAAGTACTCACTTGTATATTAGGGTTAATTCTTGAGTTAGGAAACTATTAGTGTTGATTGTTGTATTCCCTGGAATGGCTGCAGCATTAGAGTTTTAAACTCCCCCATAACCGGTTTGTGAACAAGAAGGAAGGAAAGAAGAAGGGAGAAAGAAGAAAGAATGGAAAGAAAAGAAAACTAGAAACACTAAGGTAATGAGTTACCTTGAACATAATTTTAATGCTTGATGGTATGAAATATTTACATTATTTTAGTGTTGAATAATGCTACTGCAGTGGTATGAAAGAGATGGAGTATTTAGGGTTGTTTACATTGTTGATTAAAGGCCTTGAAGCCTAGTTGAATAAGTGTATATGAGTAGGAATTACATGTGTTGTTAGAATAATGTGGCAATTGGGATTGATTGGTGAGCTAAATTGTGTGTGGGCAATGTTAAAATTCTAGGGGAACCTCTGTCAAAATTGTCCTAGAAATTAGATGACTTAAGTGTTTTAGTTGAGGAGAAAAGAACCTAGGATTAACTAGGTGCTGTAGAGGTAAGCTTCAGTGGTTAACCACCTTGGTTTGGGATTAGAAGAGCATTGGGTAATTGAGTAGAACCTTGGGTAAAGATAAGGTAAGTGTGTAGCTAGATGGCATTAATTGAAGGAACATGGAGTAGTAAGAATGAGAACAAAAATCTGTAACTAGAAGAACTTAGGAAACTAGTACAAGTGCTAAAATGAAAGTGAGATATCTATGTGAATTAATCTAGAATTGGATAATAAAGTTAGCAAATGATTTAGGGGATTTGAAAGTGCCAAATTAGTGTTAATGAAATACCCCTAACCTTTAAAAATTAATTAAATGATCTATTAATGATCTAAATGACTAATAAACACCTAAATATTATTGGGGAACAATCTAAAAGATCTCAACAAGGCAAAACACGCCTTAAGATCGGTAAAGCCAAAAATGTGCTTTAAGACACCACAAAGATTGTATGACCTCAAATAGGATCCAAAGTGGATTCCTAAGTATTATAATGAAGTGAGGAACACAACAAAACCATTCTCAAAGAAAACTAAGCTCAGAAACACCTGGCAACCCAAAATGTGCGCTAAAACTCCTTAAAGCACGTTTTTGTGAAATTGCCTTCTAAATTGGTTTTTAATGGCTAAAAGGTTATAATTACCTTTAAATATGATATTATATCACATTATATCATATTAGGAATTTAATTCCAAATTTTACAGATTTTTACAAATTTAATATTAAAATATTAATAACCCTAAGTGGGGCCCGTTTGAGTCAAATTGACCAAGTATGGTCAATGGTAATTAATGACCCATTTGACCCCATGGAAATCGGCAGGCAAGGAGGGGGAGACAGCTCACAATCATTGTTAGACAAATTGATACCTAATACCAATTTGAATAGTAAAAAGTCTTTCTTACTTTTTCAAATCATTAAGCCTTCCAATCATTCCCTTGCTTCTTGCCCCATTCCAGCCGATCCAGCACCCCTTCCAAACTCTCCCACGCCTGGCTCTTGAGTTGGGAAGGCAATTCAAACTCTTAAGCTCTTAACGTAAGCTTTTAAGGTCATTTTTAGCTCTTTTTCTTCATCTCTTCACTACCTACACTTAGATTTCGTGGCTCATCTGTTCCTATGGCTCATTCTCAGTGTTCTAAGGTTAGAACAACTTCCAAACTCGGTTGAGGCAAGTCTAAGGGCCAAGGTTGCTCAAAATTGCATTTTAAGGTAAAACCATACCTTAAGCCTCTCCACTCTACATCCGGTTTTCTTCCTTGAATTTTTATGAGTTTATACACTCATAATCTTCATATTTACATGTTCATTCAGTTGGTTAGCCATTTGGAGCAAGGGTGGCCGAGACCCAAGAGAAATACCCTCTTTTAAGGCATTTTTCCAAGGTAAAATCAATTACCATAGCAGCTTGTTGTTGTCTAGCTATTTCCTATGTTGATATGGTGAATTTAACACCATTAGGTGTGCTTGGTATAGGCCGAATTCACTTGGAACTTCCCTTGCATTTTTAAGGTGATTTTTGCCTTAAATCTTACATTAATTATTCCTTATGGTTAAGCTCAAGCTTGGAGTATAACCATATCTTGTTTTGGTGTATTAAACATGTCTAAATCATGTGGTGAATTTTCCTACAAGTGACCGAGCTCATACAAGGAATAATCAAGGTATAAACACCTTAAACTTATGATTTTTATAATTCTTAGCATATATATATATATTGCCGAGAGTGGAGTAATTATATGGGTTATATTACCTAAAATGGAAAAAATGACTAAGATAAATTAAGCTAGTCATTTAAGATTTAATTAACATAATGGTCAAATTATGACATTATGTGGAAAAAATATAATCTAAAGTGAGGCCGTGAGTTATACTATATTTTGAGACATTTAATGTGTAATTTATTTTACAAGTTCAAGGCTGTAATAAGGCCATGTCATTAGGCCATTTTAATTTAAGTTTATAAGCTTATTTAGTTAAATTTATGCTTATAATTAAGTTTGGGGCCAAATCGTAATTACTGGAAAATTAGAAAGCCGTGGGCTTAATTTAGAAGAGTTTAGGGTTTTTAAATGAATTTAATAAAAATTATAACATTTTATAAAGTTTTGGGTCAAATTTGTAAAAATAGAAAAGTATAGGTTATTATTAGTGATTACTGAAAAATTGGTTCCCATTTGGTATTAGAAGTCAAAGTTGACTATATAGGAGACTTTGACCAAGTTGGAAAAATTTAAGAAATTTAAATACTACCTTATAATAAGAAACTTATTAAATTGTAAAAGATTTATAAGACTTGGGTAGTATTGCTATTTCCGAAAACTTGGGGTACTAAATGGAGTTTAGTACAAACCTTAGGTTATTAGGAATTTTTAGGAATTTATTTGGTTAAATTTGGAGTTTATATGAATTATATAAGTATAATATAAGATATTCTATAACATTGTTACAAATGGGTAACATATGTGGTAAAACCGAGGTTTAGAGAAAATATAAGGTTAGTAATGATGTTTATAACCTTTTGGTATAGTTTGGTGATTTTTGGAATTATATATAAGGTTTATAAGGACATATGTATAATATGGTTTTAATGGATTAGAAAACTATCTGTTATAAGAGGGGTTTGGTAAATATAGAAAGTTAAGTGGTGGAAATAATTAAAACAGTCCTAGGGGCTGTTTGAAAATTATAGCCTTTAAAAAAACTATAGGTTATAATTATTTTAAGGTTAAGGGTTATGATATAAGGTATATGTTATAAGTATAACAATGAAATATAATTGGGGTTGATTTGTGATTTATAGAAGTTTAGTGGTTATTTGAAAACCGAAAATAAAAGGGCTGTTTGGTATTTAAAACAATTTACAACTATGTGTTATAATTGTTTTAATGACTTAAAAGTCATAATATAAGTTATATAACTATAATGTAACATTATATTAATTATGTGTGGATTTTATAATACTTAAGATATAGGTGCTGTTCGAAAATATTGCATTTTAAAATGGAATTTATAATATGGTTTTAATGTTATAAGAATTATAACATTTATAATATAAGAGGTATTCATTAAAAAGAATGAATATATATTATAAGACTTACCATATAAGAATAGTTCCATAATACATGATATAATAAATATATGATTATGGTGAAAAATATAATATGTTTAATGACCATGTATTTCATAATTAAAATGACATGATAAAGGAAAAAGAATTACAAACATTGGATATGGAATTCTAATGTTAAGAGTATACATGTGATAATAGGATTGATATAATTGAAAGTATTGTTTACATATGAATTACCATATTGAACTTGAAAAGAAAAGAAAAAAAGAAAACAACCTTAAAAAAAAGAGATACTAAGGTGAGATGTATATACATGACAAAGAATCATACATGCAATATAAACTATGGATGTACAAATGTACATGCGATAACAAGTTCAACAAAAAAAAAAGAAGTGTAAAATATACGAGACAAGACTACGCATGTAACATAACGTTTTCCAATCTCGAGTTAAGCCGAAAACCACAAACATTGACAGTTTATAACGGGGGTTAACCGGGAGGTATTAGTGACGGTACGGGGTACCGTAGGGTTGTATTTTCATACGGGATGCTAATCAGTAGCATTATGTATTGTTTAGACTGTTAGAGACGACACAAGGAGCATAGGAACTTGCTGATTCATACTCCACCGTAATACATCAGGGTGAACGGTATGTTGTTATGTGTCTCTGATTGTCTCTGAGGGCTTCCTCAGTTCAGACTTCTGTGTGATCTGTGATAAGATTGTTTGTCTGAATGTGTTAATTAATATGCATGAACTGTATATTTATAGCTGCTTATTATTTACTGTTGTTGAGTTAACAGTATCGGTTCGTATATATGGACCTATATATATAAAATGAACTAGCAGCTATGGTGCTATCTTATATGAATATAAGGATCGTCAGAAAAATGTAGCACTAGGATAATAAGATATACATATTATCCGAGACTTTTATACGGAGCATTGGCCTTTTTAAACGCCGCTCTCGTATCTAACACTGGATCCCGAGTTTACAGACTCCGGATTGGACTAATGACCTTAGTCTGCTGTGTTAGAAAAAAATGGTAATGCGATGCGATGGTATAATTAATTAAAGGAATGATAGTAAAGCCAGGAGGATGTGGCTCTTGGTGCGCGCTGTGATCACAAAAACGATACCAGGATGTCCGCGTACGGGTCCGTAAGTATCAAGAAAATTTCCCGTGAGCTAGAATGGCTCGTTGGTCGGAGACTCTACCGTTGGAGTGGCTACTGCCGTGGGTGACCCGCCATAATTTATGGGTAATTAGAGACATGTCGTTTTTAACGAGACATTGTCACTAGATATAACTGAACAATTAATACAGTGGAGATTTGTACAGTGGCGAACATTATTGGTTTCTACACCATGGACGAGAATTAATACTTGTTTGTTGTTCTCGTTGTTTCGCTTGTTGTTCATTGGTTATACTTGTGGTATATTATGTGTGTTGATGGTTGTGTTATTGTATGGATGTTATTGTTAACTGTTTTACAGTTTATATTAAAACGGTATTGCATGTAAACGAATCTCATGCTCTCGACCAAATAATTGAGGGGTTTTTGGGGGCATGACGGGGCATGTGATGACATACTCAGCAGGGGCTGATTCCATACCACAAACCATTTTTATTTTAGGTGATTAGCTGGTGGGTCGCAGCGAGACGTGACTATTGTGTTTTACAGTTGGTTTAAACTTGGTACGGTTGATACTGTTTTGTTTGGACTCGGGTTGTGTAAACCGAGGTGTAATTTGGTTAGATGCTCACGAGTACGGTCTGTAATAGTTGTTGTTGTTGGATTTGCTTTAAATTGTTTAAGTTCTACTGTCTATCTCTTGTGGTCACTGCGGGAATACGTTTCGCATGTTGATTATCAGGTAATTCGTTATCCCCCGTATGGCCAAGTGATAACAGTGACACCATTAGGGCGACAGTCTATTATTTACCGCTGCGATTATATATTTTTTAGGAATAGGATTAGTAGGGGTGTTACAAAAGTGGTATCAGAGCGGAGTACCGCTCTGATTACAAGAGATAGTAGTTTAAGTACCGTGAGCTTAGGTTATTTACACACCAGTACCAAGAAGAAAGTTGTTAACAATTTAAGTTAGAAGATTGTCAGGGACAATGTGTTTTATGCCTTGTAGGGCTATGTGAACTTATGGTTGAGATCAGTACAGTATTTATACCAAGAGCTGACTTTGATTCTGAATTCTCCAGATGTCTTCCGGAAGACGATCAGCTGGCAGAGGCAGAGGTGGTGGAAGAGGCAGCGGGCCTGGAGAAGTTCCTCCTGAGGCCCCAGCCGTGGGCGTTGCTGAGACGGTAGCGGCCGTCTTCGCTCAGCTAGCCCTAATGGGGGGTATCCAGATAGGAGCACCACCAGTAGTCTCACCCGTACCCGCACCTAGAGAGCCTAATTGGCTGAAGAGTGTCACTGACACACGTGTACCTACTTACGACGGGGTAGCTGACCCCACCGTCCTAGAGAGATACATCATCGAGCATGAGAAGGCATTCGACGCCATTCACGTGCCTGCAGAGCACCGGGTCGGCATAGTGGCCTTTCACTTGAGGGACGCCGCCAGCACTTGGTGGAGGTCCGTGAGAGCACATTACATTGCTACTGAGGGTTTTGGATGGACAAGTTTTGTGGAACTATTGAGGGAGAAATATTATCCTGCGCATTTGAAGCAAAGGAAGCGGGAAGAGTTTGAGGCCCTGAAGCAGGGTAGTATGACAGTAGATCAGTACTACACCTCTTTTATTGGGCTCTTGGACTTTGTCCCAGGTGTTGTGTATTCGGATACTGTGAAAGTTGAGAAATTTAAGGGGGGCGATATGCGATCAAGGCCGCCATGGGTGCTGGTTTATACCCTACGATTCAGGTAAAATTTGTTGACAGATTAACCTTGTAACTCAGTTTGTTTACTACAAGTTCGGGAACTCATTGATGCATTAGGAATGCTACGAGGCTGCTTCTCGGACCGAGCTGTTGGTGAACAGCCGGGAGGACAACCAGGGGCAAAGCGTAAGGCCCCCGAGAAGGAGACGAGGTTGCGGCTGGAAGCGGGAGCGGCAAGAGTTGGAAGTAAGATCCACCTTTAAGTTATTTAATCCGTTTAAATTACTTACTTGCTGCCTGCTTTTAATACCTGCTATTCCTGACACTTTGACGATCACAGGAAGAAAAAGTTCTCCTGGAAGGAGAAGAAGAAGGAGCAGGCCAGCCAGAAGGGCAAAGAGAAGGTCCCGATGCTGACCGGGCCTACCTACGACGTCCAGCCTCTTAGATCAGTACCCCCTAAGGGTAAGCGATCTAACCTTGTGAATGAATTGTGTATTATACTATCCAATACCATCCTTGTATTAATCCGAGTGTGATATGATAATAGGTTCTGCACCCCAGCGCCACTTCCATTGCAAGCGCTGTGGTAAAGACCACCCGGGTGTTGACTGCCACGGGCAAGCGGTAGACTGCCACCATTGTGGAAAGAAGGGCCACAGGTCGTTCGAGTGCTTTACTAATCCAGAGAGCCGAGCGTACCGCCCACAGAAGGGGACTCAGAGCGCACCTACTAGGAGGTGGAGCTCAGGTGGCCAGAGGGGGCCGGCGCCCCAAGCCCAGAGGGGACAGCAGCAGCACAGCAGAACCAAACCAGAGAAACCCACCGGGCAACCGTGTGCTAATGCAGCGGGAGCTTCAGGCGCTGGCACTAGTACCCAGCGCGGTGAAGGTTAGCATTCGAAACCTTAACCATTGTATGAAAGCATGACTAAGTGTTAAACGCTTTGCCTTAGCATGAATGTGTGTTAATTACCGTTTTAGATAAACAACTTATCTAGGAAACCTGTTACCTCTTAGGAGATTTCGACATCTGCTATCCCACACTTACAAGACAGAGATCACCTAGACCCGTGGAAGAAAGACGGGAGTACCCTAGTGAGTTGTGTCATGTGGTCAGACCGGGCATCATACTTCTCAGAGAGTTCCTAACCCTAGATGAGCAGATCGCCATAGTGAACGAGTGTAGAGCTTTGGGTAAGGGCATAGGAGGATTTTATACCCCTGTATTTAATAATGGTTCTAGAATGAAACTGCACATGATGTGCTTAGGAAAAGAGTGGGATCCACAAGCTAGGGTTTATTGAGAGGTGAGGATGGTAGGTGGCGTATCTATACCTAGGATACCTGAGAGTTTCCTAAACCTGGTGAGAAACGCAATGGATATTGCTCAAGACTGTGAGGCTTTTCCATTACCCGACATGACACCTGACGTTTGCATCATCAACTACTACGAGCAGTGAGGAAAGCTTGGGATGCACCAGGACAGTGATGAGACGACCGAGTCCATCACCAAAGGAATACCGGTTGTGTCATTCTCCATCGGCGACGATGCTGAGTTCATCTATGGAGACCAGAAGAGGATAGATCTAGTAAGCAAGATCATACTCAAATCTGGGGATGTGTTGGTATTTGGTGGAGAGGCAAGGCTTGTATACCATGGTATTAAGAGCATTAAGCTCAATACCGCACCACCAGCTCTAGTAAATGATACCCACATCCGACCTGGCCGTTTAAATTTGACTTTCAGACAGTACTGATGTAATAACAGTGGCTAAGTGTGTAACCTTGTATAAAACAGTTGAATGAATGAAATAAGAGTCTTGTACTTTCAGGTAAATGTGTTCAGTTTGTTGATACCGTTAATTCATAATTCCAGGCTACGAAGATGAAAAGGAGGGTACCATCTGCATCTTAGATATGGCGCAAGCCAAGGAGTCCGGTAATGTCATCACAGGTATGACAATTCCAACTGACAGTAGATTACTGATTTATTGGGACTCGATGCTTATACGAGAGATGATCTCAGGTACCTTTCCTGTTGATGGTGTTAGTGCTGCTGTATTGTTCGACTCAGGGGCTTCACATTCTTTTATTTCCTCGGCATTCGCTATGAAGCTGGGGGCAGCCCCGAACAGCTTTCAGACTTTTCAGTCACCCTTCCATCGAAGGAGAAAGTAGGTTGCACCAGGCAGTATTTGGGATCGGAGATCAGCATTATGAATGAGACATTTCCCATCGATTTGATTGAGTTTAAGAACTTGGGCTTTGATATTATAGTGGGTATGGATTGGCTACAGAAGCATAAGGGCCGCCTTCATTGTGCAGAGCATCGACTTCTACTGAAGGGGCCGAGCGGCAGGACAGTGTCATACCGCAGTATGAGGAGAGAGCCGACTGTCAAGATCGTGTCAGCGTTATCCCTGATGAAGGACGTTAGGAAGGGCCGACAAGCCTTCCTCTGTTATGTACAGGACACGAGGCAGTGCGACGAGATGGATATAGACATTCCAGTCGTGGCAGACTTTCCTGATTTGTTTCCTGATGAGTTGCCAGGCATGCCGCCTGTGCGTGAGATTGAGTTCGCGTCGACCTATTGCCAGGTACGGGCCCTATTGCTAAGGCACCCTACCGTATGGCACCGGCTGAGATGAGAGAGCTGAAGGTACAGCTGGAGGACCTCCTCGACAAGGGATTCATTCGACCTAGTGTTTCTCCTTGGGGTGCTCCAGTATTATTCGTCAAGAAGAAAGACGGCAGCATACGACTCTGCATCGACTACCGTGAGCTTAATGCGGTCACAGTCAAGAATAAGTATCCGTTGCCACGGATTGACGATTTGTTTGATCAGCTGAGAGGGGCCAGTGTGTTCTCAAAGATAGACCTCAGATCTGGCTACCATCAGATCAGGATTGCAGAGGATGACATAGAGAAGACAGCTTTCAGGACACAGTATGGACATTATGAGTTCACCGTTATGCCATTCGGACTAACGAATGTGCCAGCCATATTCATGGATTTCATGAATCGCCTTTTCAGAGAACACCTTGATAGTTCAGTTGTGGTTTTCATCGACGACATTCTGATCTATTCGAAGACCAGGGAAGACCATGAGTTACATTTGAGGCAGGTTTTAACCATCATGAGAAAGAACCAGCTGTATGCCAAGCTCTCGAAGTGTGAGTTCCGGTTAGACAGCGTGTCATTTCTAGGACACATCATATCAGCAGACGGGATATCTGTAGATCCTGCTAAGATCAAGGTAGTGAAGAGTTGGCCAAGGCCAAAGACAGTTACAGACGTCCGCAGCTTTCTGGGTTTGGCCGGTAACTATCGAAGGTTCGTGAAGGACTTCTCCAAGGTGGCCAAACCAATGACTAACCTCATGAAGAAGGAGTCACAGTTCTTATGGTCTGTAGAGTGCGACCAGTCCTTTCATACACTGAAGGACTCCTGACATCGGCACCCGTTCTTACTATTCCTAGGGCACCGATGGGTTCGAGGTATACTGTGATGCCTCTGGAACCGGATTAGGATGTGTGCTTATGCAGCACGGGAAGGTAGTTGCCTACGCATCCCGACAGCTGAAGAAGCACGAGGTGAATTACCCCACACACGACCTTGAGTTAGGCGCAGTAGTCTGCGCTTTGAAGATCTGGCGACATTATCTTTACGGTGTGACAGTCATTATCTACTCTGATCACAAGAGTTTACAACACCTTTTCTCTTAGAAGGAGCTGAACATGCGACAGAGAAGATGGGTCGAGTTCCTGAAGGACTATGACATTGACTTGAGGTACAAGGAGGGCAAGGTGAATGTGGTAGCCGACGCCCTGAGCCGCAGAGCTCATTCATTATTTGCGCTAGTAGCAAGCAGCAGTATGATTGATGAGATACGAGCTGCACAGGAGAGTGACCAGTACATGGAGAGTATCAAGCAGAAAATGCTAGAGGGTTGCTTTGAGAGCCAGAAATATGACTTCGAACTGTGTGATGATGGCTTGATTCGACTGAATGGCCGGTTGTGTATTCCAGAGACTTCTACAGATCTGAAGGAGAAGATACTCCAGGAGGCTCATTGCTCGTCCTTATCCGTCCACCCCGGTTCTTCGAAGATGTACAAGGACCTAAAGGTCCACTTCTGGTGGAGCGGGATGAAGAAGGATGTAGCTGACTTCGTGACTAGATGCTTGACCTATCAGAAGGTTAAGTTTGAGCATAGGAGACCCGGCGGTTTAGTGCAGTCTATGCCTATTCCTTGCTGGAAGTTCGAGGACATCTCGATGGATTTCGTTGTCGGTCTCCCACCGACTAAGGGAGGACTGAACACGATTTGGGTCATTGTGGACCGTTTGACAAAGGTGGCAAAGTTTGTTGCGATGAAAGATACTTGGAAGGTCCCGAAGTTAGCGGACTTGTTCCAGAAGGAGGTGATCCGGCACCATGGTGTGCCAAAGACCATTGTTTCTGATAGGGACCCTCGATTTTTGTCTAGATTCTGGGGTCAGGTTCAGGAAGCCTTGGGTACGAAGCTGAAGCTTAGTACGGCGTTCCATCCACAGACCGACGGTCAGAGCGAGAGGACCATCCAGACACTGGAGGACATGCTGAGAGCATGTGCCTTAGACTTTCAGGGGAGTTGGATAGAGCGACTACATCTGATAGAGTTCGCCTACACAACTACCACTCCTGATTAAGATGCCACCGTTTCAGGCGCTATACGGTAGACCATGTAGGACCCCCTTATGCTGGGATGAGGCCAGCGAGAATACGCTTCTAGGACCTGAGTACCTAGAGCAGATTAAGGAGGATGTCCTACAGATTCGTAAGAACATGAAAGCAGCTCAAGACCGGCAGAAATCATATGCAGACACCAAGAGGAGAGACATTGAGTTCACTATCGACGATATGGTATTCCTTAGAGTGTCACCCATGAAGGGGATATTCCGGTTTGGGCAGAAGGGCAAGTTGAGCCCAAAATATGTTGGACCTTATGCAATTAGGGAGCGAGTGGGCCCGTTAGCCTACAGACTGGATTTTCCAGCAGAGCTCGGGAGGGTGCACGACGTCTTTCACGTTTCACAGTTGAAGAAATATGTGCCCCACCCATCGCACGTGTTACAACCAGAGACTTTAGAGTTGGACCCCGCTCTACGTTATGAGGAAGTACCACTCCGCATTCTCGATACGAAGACGAGACAGACTAGGAAGAAGACTGTTAGCATGGTCAAGGTTCTCTGGTCGAACCATGAGGTGGAGGAGGCTACATGGGAGTTAGAAGACTCCATGAGAGTGAAGTATCCCGCACTCTTCGAGTAGTAGCTGTGATACTTGTACGGGTTCGTGGTCAAACCCTTTTTAAGGGGGGTAAACACCACACTTGGCTGGCGCATATGTTATGCATTAGGTCTTATTTTGGTGGTGTGTTTTGTTGGTATGCTGCGTCATATATGTTTGTTTGGATGATTGTATGTTAACACATCTTATGTATGTGCCTTAGTGCACCCGTTTGAGAATATATATATAGTACCGCTGAGTACTTTTGTTGATTGGTTGGATGTGCACCTTGTTTAGTGCTGTGATATGAATGAGTTTATACCATGAGTTTGGCTATTTGATATATGCTGTATGTATAGACTAGGTTTGAACCTAGTGGGAGTTACTCCCTAGCGATGGACTGTTTGGTTACTTAGTGGAACTTGATTCCTTAGGTGAACTGTAGAGGATTAAGGACTTCGGGACGAAGCCTTTTTAAGGGGGGTAGACTGAAATACCCCTAACCTTTAAAAATTAATTAAATGATCTATTAATGATCTAAATGATTAATAAACACCTAAATATTATTGGGGAACAATCTAAAAGATCTCAACAAGGAAAAACACGCCTTAAGATTGATAAGTGTGAAACATATAGGCTTTTTAGGGTTTAAATACCTTATAATTTGTAACAATTCAGGCAATGTTTCCCACTTATTATGTGTTTTTCCTAAGATTGATGTTTTGATAAGAACTAACGTATTTGATATGCTAAATACAGGAAAAACCCAGGAAATAAAGATTATACATCATAAGGATTACAACACAACAAACAGGGAACAAATCAGGAGAAGAGACACAAAAATTGGTCTTGTCCGGATCAGTTTTGCCGGACACAAAGCCGGACGTCTCTTGTCCGGATCTGTTTGGCCGGACAAGAGCCGGACGTGACCTAAAAAAATCCAGATCCGGAGTTCACGTTTCAGATCTAAAACTCTGTGTCACGTCCGGATCCGGAAACGATCCGGACGTCACACAGAATTGAAAAAAATAAAATGCACGCACTGATTTTCGGCTAATTATTAGGCGGCGCATTAAGAAGACAGAAGAGCGGCGCATTAATTTACAAACGCTCCATGCTCAATCAATGCGTCAATCAAGTTACCCACTCACCACTTTACCAAACTTCCACTAATCCATGTCTGATTCTAATCCTATATAAACTCAGCACAGCCTTCATTCCAATTCGTACCTGACTTCACAGTCTTCTCTCCCTCTCTGTTAATACACTCCATCTCCAGTCATCAGCCTCCTCCACAAAACTGCATCGTTCACCCACATAATCCGTAATCATTCCAAAACCTTTATAATCTTCACCCCTCACACACACACATCCCGCACTCATACACACCATTTAGCCACGTCCGACCCTTGTCTGGATCCGGACACACACAACCGACTCACGTCCGGACCACGTCCGCCTGGACTTAGCCGGACACACCCATTTCACTAAAAGTCCAGATCGCGTCCGACCCGGCGTATCCGGACATGCCCATTTCATTCACGTCCGGATCGCGTCCGACCAGGTTTAGCCGGACACTTCATAAAATTCACGATAAATTCCACTTTCACCCCATTACACCAATTCACTCCATTATCACCAAGACCAACCTCAAGTCAGCACAGCGCAAGGACAAAGGACGGAGCGAGCAAGAAGATCTTCGTAACAGATGATTTCTCTCAACTCTCTCATTTATGATTATAATCGCTATGTCTAGCTAAGAGGATTTACTCTAGGGGAAGGGATGTTGTAATTAGTTAAACTCTGCATTATTTTGCTGCTTTTGAGACAATTTGGATTGTTCAGGTTAATGCTTTTAAGTGCTTTTAATAAACGTCATGAATTTATTATAAGCCCTCGAATCATGTTATGATCAGATAAGGTGATTAGCATTGACGGTCCTATTAACCTGTTACCTGTGATAATTGCAATCGGATAGATTACACTAGTCACTAGGAGCTTTAGTCCGGACCAAACCAGACTAGTAATTGTGCAATAAAACCATCTAGATATACTTGCTAGGTCTAGACTAGAACTACATGTCCTGTCTAGATGAGCTATCTGGAATTAAGACTTAATACAGAATAGACAATCGAGAATTACAAGCCGATCCAGGTCTCCACTTAAGTAGAAGAATATGCAGAGCCTAGCTAGTGAAACAACTCCCTGAACCTAGAGTACCGTTCACACTCCCAAGACTATCACTTTAATTTATCTGCTATTTACTTTCTTGTTATCTATTGTGAAACCCAAAACCAAAACAAACCCCCCCTTTTTGAGTTAACCATTACCTAAGGCTAGGCTTACTTATCAAGTCCCGTGGATTGACACCTGGTCGCTTCATAATTTGCTATACTATTTCGACCGGGATTTTTGCAACCTGACGATCTATTGAATTATTGAATTCTAGGATTATTTCTAGGCTTTTAATATACCAAATAAATCGTTTGCAAAATGGCGCCGTTGCCGGGGACTTGACTTTTGTCTAGTCCCTAGCCTTGGTTAATTCGTTACTTTATGCAACACACTGTTTATAATTGTTTGTTTTGTAAATATTTATTTTAATTTATTTTGTGTGCCATTTTACAATTGTTTTTCATTACTTTAGTTCTAAAACTCACGCATTTTGTTCCTTTTTCTCTCTGATTATAAGCACCTAGTGGATGCGGGAACGCTTCAACTGGTCCCCGGATACAGACTTCGATCCCGAAATCGAAAGAGTCTACCTCCAAGCTCTGAGAGCAAGAAGGCAGCTTGACTTCAATGGCAGCAAATCATGACCAAATTGGAGGAGGTGCAGTGACCCAATACACATGGGAAGGATAAACAGACCACCAGCCACAAGAAGGGGCCAGTGGTTCTACCAAATCTAACTGCAGAACTTGTAGCCGATTGGCAAAAGGTAAAACCCTCACCAATCCAATGCTGTTCGAAATCACCTGCAGGAACTTCTCAGGTGCCGACCCAGCGGATGCATTAGACCATGTACATCGGTTTCTGGTACTTGGACTCCCTGGGTTATCACAAGGATTGGAGGAGTACGCCAGACTGAGCCTGTTCCAACAGCCTCTGGGGAAGCCTCGAAATGGTTCCATCGATACCGCCAGCATCATTACCACCTGGGAAGATGACGAAAATTCTACGAGAAGTACATCCCATCTCCAGGACACGACAAATGATTGCCGACCTGATGGCATTCAGACAGATGGGTAATGAGACAGTCTGTGAGGCGTGGGACGATTCAAGGAACTACTCGCCAGTGCCTCACCATGGTCAGGACATCACCTCATTGGCTCAGGGATTCTTCCAGGGGTTAAAAGACGAAAACAGAGGCGAGATAAGATCCGCCCTAGGAGGAAACCTGCTAGCAAAAAGTGGGGAGGATTTCATGGCATCTATGGAGTCCTACTGTGAGGAGCTTCGCCAATGGAGCAGGAGGGCGAGTATTCTCAATAGGTCAGTTCTTCCCGAGCTCCAGACCCAATGATGGAACAGCTAGCCGCCGAGCAAGCACAGATAAAGACTACGATGGGAAGCATGGCAAAAATGCTCGAGCAGCTCACCATGGGGCCGACCTCCAAGCAATCCGCCAAGAAAATCTCTACAAGTACCAACGAAGCTTGCTGCTCTCAGTGTGGGGATGCACACGATTATGAGGACTGCCCACTAGTAGCCGAGATGAGGCAAACCGAGGAGGCCAATGTCATAGGCCAGTTCAACAACAGGCAACCCTGGGTGCAGAATCAGCACCAAAATCTGAGGTACGGAAATCCGAACAATGCACTGAATTCACATCAAATGCAACCTCAGAGGACGAACCAGGGGGGACCACCCGGCTTTGTTAGGCCTCAATATAATCAATTCCGGCCACAACAGCCTCAAGCTCAGCAACCATCATTGAGCTCAAACAACGCCAGTCTGAGGGATGGTGGATAACTGATGGCTTCTCAGGAACAGCAAACGGTAATCAACCAGAAGTTAGAGAATGCCATGGTGGAGATGCAAGGAACAATGAGTCAGTTGACTCAATTCCTCTTACAGCAGAGACCTTCTGGATCATTGCCTTCCCAACCAGAAACCAATCCAAAGGAGCAGTTGAAGGCAGTGTCGGTCTCAGACGAAGACTGTGAGGATTCTGAAGAAGCAGCAGCAGTTACCCTGAGAAGTGGGAGGAACTTAATCAAAGACCAAGTGGCAGGAAGCCGTACTGATGAGGAGACCGAGCCTCTTTCTAATACCGCCGGTGCACCATCAGGGCATCCCGCCCCTCCTGAGGTAGTTTCTGAGGAGACCCAGGCTCCTATTCCTTCTTCCTCTCTTTCTACTGCTGTTAAAAATCAAAGGGAAAATATCTGCAAAAGAACTTCCATTTCCAAACCGTCTCAAAGAGCGAGAGCTCGATGAGCAATTTGGAAGATTTTTAGATGTTTTTAGAAAGCTGACTATCAATATTCCTCTTATTGATGCGATTAAGCAGATGCCAATTATGCTAAATTTGTGAAGGATCTGATTTCGAATAAGAGGAAATATAAGAGAAGGACACCATCCAGCTGACCGAAACTTTCAGCAGCTATCCGACAGAAGCTGCCTCCAAAGCGTGGTGATCCTGGTCAGCCCATCATCCCCTGTTCAATTGGAGACATGGATTGCGGATACGGTCTCTCGATCTAGGAGCGAGCATCAACCTGATGCCATACACCATGTTTAAAAAGCTTCATGCGGGTGAGCTCGTTCCCATTCATTTCAGACTCCAGTTAGCTGATAGATCATCGATCACACCAGAGGTATGGTTGAAAATGTAGTTGTTAGTGTGGGTAAATTTTTCTTCCCCGCTGATTTTGTGATCCTTGACATGGATGAAGATGTTGAGGTACCTCTGATTCTTGGTAGACCTTTCCTTAGAACTGCAAAGACTGTTATTGATGTTGACAAGGGGAAGATTACCTTGAAATTTCATGATGAAGAATTAAGCTTTGATATAAATAAGATGATGCAGAAAAACACTTCTTCTCAAGCTGTTTTCTCTGCTGATTTAATTGATAATTCTTATGATCTTGATGATGACTACACCTATAGGAGTATTGATTCTTTTAATTCTTTGTTTAAGTTTTCTGATACTTTAGAGCAGGTAATAAGTCGATCCATTGAGGATGACAAAGACAGTTTGAGATGGCCTCGGTCGTCCAGCAGCTAAATCAAGGGAAATCATACTTTCGTTCCTCCTCTCCTCTGTAGAAAAGTTGGATCGATCCATCCAAAGACCCATACCTTCAATAGAGAAGCCTCCTACCTGGAACTTAAATCTCTCCCTTCCCATCTTAAATATGTTTTCTTGGCAGAGGGTAACACCCTGCCTGTTATTATCTCTGCATCTTTGTCTATTTCGCAGGAAGCTAGACTTCTGGAGGTGCTAAAGAAACATAAAAGTGCCATGGGTTGGACAGTTGCTGATATCAAGGGGATCAATCCGGGTTTCTGTACTCACCGGATTCATATGGAGGAGAATTATAAGGCAGTGAGACAGCCCCAGAAGGTTGAATCCAAATCTAAAGGAGGTGGTCAAGGCCGAAGTACTGAAACTTCTTGATGCAGGTATTATCTACCCGATTTCTGACAGCCAGTGGGTGTCTCCAGTCCAGGTTGTTCCAAAGAAAGGGGGAATAGTTGCAGTGCCCAATGAGAAAGGTGAATTGGTACCTCATAGACAAACCACAGGTTGGAGGATGTGCATCGATTACCGGCGCTTGAATGAAGCCACAAGGAAGGACCATTCCCACTACCATTTATTGATCAAATGTTGGAGCGGTTAGCTGGGAAAGAGTTCTACTGCTTCCTTGATGGGTACAGTGGTTATTTCCAGATTCCCATTGCGCCAGAAGATCAGGAGAAGACTACCTTCACCTGTCCTTATGGTACTTTTGCATACAGGAGGATGCCCTTTGGTCTCTGCAATGCTCCAGCCACATTTCAGCGATGTATGATGGCGATTTTTAATGAGTTTATTGAGAAAAGTATCGAAGTTTTCATGGACGACTTCTCTGTCTATGGACAAAGCTTCGATGTTTGTCTGGAGCAATTAGACCAGATCTTGGCTCGCTTGAGGACACGAACCTTGTGCTGAATTGGGAGAAGTGCCATTTCATGGTACAAGAAGGAATTGTGCTTGGGCATAAGGTGTCAAGGAAGGCCTCCAGGTAGACAAGGCCAAGATAGAGGTAATAGAAAAGCTACCCCCACCAACTTCAGTTAAAGATGTAAGATCTTTCCTTGGTCATGCAGGGTTTTACAGGAGATTTATTCAGGACTTCTCAAAAATTGCTAAACCCCTGTCAGACCTGCTTCAGAAGGATATCAAATTTCAGTTCACAGAGGAGTGCTTGACAGCATTTCAGACTATCAAAGAGAAGCTCTGCTCAGCACCAATTGTGGTCCCACCAGATTGGTCTGAACCGTTTGAGATCATGACGGATGCAAGCGACTATGCTGTGGGCGCTGCACTGTGTCAGAAGAAAGATAAGATGCTGAGGGTAATCACCTATGCTAGCAAGACCTTAATTGACGCACAGAAAAATTATACTACTACAGAGAAGGAGTTGCTAGCTGTGGTGTTTGCTCTGGACAAGTTTCGACCATATCTGCTTGGAAGCAAGGTGATAGTCCACACCGATCATTCAGCCCTCAAGTATCTTTTTCAGAAGAATGAATCGAAACCAAGACTTCTGAGGTGGATCCTACTTCTCCAAGAATTTAATTTAGAAGTTGTGGATAAAAAGGGGAAGCAGAACGGAGTTGCTGATCACCTATCTAGGCTTGATATCCCTGATGATGGAATCCCATCAACGAATTCTTCCCTGATGAGACGGTGTTCAAGATTGGAAAAGTAGATGAACCATGGTACGCTGACTTAGTCAATTATCTGGCTACTGGTTTAATTCCTCATGACTACAGCTATAACCAGAGGAAGAAATTCTTGTCAGAAACCCGCCACTATATCTGGGAGGATCCATATCTGTTTAGGATCTGTGCTGATGGCTTGATGAGGCGATGTCTTCCAGATAAGGAGATCCAGAGTGTAATGAATTCTGTCATGCTAAAGAGGCAGGTGGCCATCATGGTTATACAAGAACAGCTGCAAAGATATTAGTGTGGATTCTATGGCCTACTCTACATAAAGATGTCCACCATTTCTGTTCCCATTGTGACCCCTGTCAGAGGATGGGAAACATCTCAGAAAGCATGAGATGCCTCAGAAAGGTATTCTTGAGGTAGAACTTTTTGATGTTTGGGGCATAGATTTCACAGGCCCTTTTCCTCATCTCATGGAAACCAATATCCTAGTAGCTGTGGATTATGTCTCAAGTGGGTAGAAGCTATTCCATGCCACAATGCTGATTCCAAACAGTGGTGAAATTCCTGAAGAAACACATATTCACCAGATTCGGGGTGCCCAGGGCAATTATCAGTGATGGTGGCTCTCACTTCTGCAACCGAGCCTTCGACTCCTAATGACTAAATATGGGGTGACCCACAAGGTAGCATTACCTTACCACCCCCAAACTAATGGTCTGGCAGAAGTGACTAATCGGAGCTAAATGGATCCTACAGAAGACTGTAAATGCATCAAGGAAGGATTGGTCAGTTAAACTAGATGACGCTCTGTGGGCATATCGGACTGCTTTCAAGACTCCTATAGGGATGTCTCCTTTTAAACTTGTGTATGGAAAAGCTTGCCATCTTCCAGTCGAATTAGAGCACAAAGCTTACTGGGCATTGAAAGCCCTGAATTTTGATCTGCACACTGCTGGAGAGAAAAGAAATTTCAACTATCTGAACTCGAGGAACTCAGAGAGCAAGCCTATGACAGTTCCAGAATTTATAAGGAGCGCACAAAGAGAATCCATGATCAGATGATCCATAAGAGAGAATTCAAAGTAGGGGATCTAGTGTTGCTCTATAATTCCAGGCTGCGCCTCTTTCCTGGTAAGTTGAAATCACATTGGGCAGGTCCATTCAAAGTTGTGGGGATCACTACTTATGGTGCTACGAGCTAGAGAAAGACAGGAGAAGTTTCAAAGTGAATGGTGCTCGACTAAGAAGTACCTAGGCGATACCTTTTCTCAGCCTCCTGCACCAGGTATATCCTTGATTGAAAGCTCCAATTCCATAAATTCTATCTCTGCTATCTGTATTGCAGCACCGCCTCCCAATCCAAGAAGCCACGCCCAATGGTATTTCAGACTGAAGAAAGCTATTGCTAGCTGCTGTGTGGCCCTCCTTGACCTATCTGTAAAGTCTAGCCAGAGACTTTAACTCCGGGCAGCTTGGTGGGAGGCAACCCACCGGTTTGTATCTCTTCCTTTTAGTTTAATTATTTTTTCCTCTTTGTTCTTATTTAGAGGTGTTAATCACTATTGTGCAAATTGAAAGAGCCATGGCTCTTACTTTATACTAATGGTTTTACTGGTTCCACTTGAGTTCTTCTGGTTTTGCAGATTTAATCTTTCAGGTACTTCACTCTAATGCTAAACTGAACTCAAGTGTGAGGAAGAATCATGGCAATGTTCACAAGGATCAGGGAGTCCTTAAACACTCTTGCTATTTAATTTCTGCATTCCTTGTGTTTGTTTTTGTTGATTATTTGTGTAATGTTTCATTTTTATGAATGAGGTGTTTTAAGTAGTGGTTTTTTAATTTAATTTATATATAAAAAAAGAGACATTTTAATGTGTCCGGCTGAACTTAGCCGGACACAAATCCGGTCAGAAAAAAACCCTAGCTACGTCCGGATCCGGACGTACAGCCGGACACGACTGAAACAGATGCGCTCCGCGTCTAAATTTTCTTTCTTCGTTTCTGTCTACTTTCTTCTCCCTCGCGATACCGACGAACCAGACCACCAAACACCCACATCCATTTTCTCTTCCTCCATTAACACCACCGCCCAGCAACTCCACCTCCACCACACCAAAGCCGCGACCACCGGAGCATCATCCCGACGCGCAGTACCACCGACGCCACTGCTTTTACCACCATCTCTTTGAAATCGAAAACCTAATCCAAACAGGTTCTGCACTTTAGTGTTTTTATAAATCTTTGTCGATTTGGGTAGCATAAGGTGTTGCTTTGCGAATTGGATTGTTAAACTGTATTATGATATGCTAAACCGTGGAAGTGTTTGAGGAAATTGGTAAATCTGTGGTTGCGATTGGAATGATTTGGGGCTAAACGCGATTTTTGTTCGCGGCGTGAATTAATTTAGGGTTTATGTTGCGTCCGGATCTGCGTCCGGATAAGTAGGGTCGGACGTGGACCCGGACATGTACAAAATTTGCAATTTTTCTGCAATTGTTCCCTAGTTCTGTTGTGGTGTTTCAAGCTATTGTTTGCTATGTTTAGATGTTTTAAATGCCTTGTTCCGTAAATAAACTGTGTGAAAAAATATGTTCAAATAGAACATGTTTCTCGATTGGTTTTGGGTTTTGGTGTGACTCTTACTTCTCTTTTCTTACTGCTTGTGTTTATATGATAGATGGCTCGCACTAGAGGGGCACACACAGGGTCCTCTTCGAGGAACCCACGACCCGACGACCAGCCAGAGCCGACCCCACTCCGACCTGATGGCTTCCGTTCTGCTACCACCCGGGCTTGGTATGAGCAGGGTGGCGCCTTCGTCATCGAGATGCACATCACTGATGAGGCAGCAGCTGACACCAGACTTACAGCTATATTCGAGGGCATTGGGGCCACCAGCATCCTGCGCATGGGCGTGAGAGTGTTTTCTCCAGAGCTGGTACGCGAGTTCTACGCCAATGCTGTGGCGTCAGACACGACACACAGCATCATTTCCTACGTACGCCAGTTCCAGGTGGAGGTAACCCCTGAGACTTTTGCTGAGATTTTACTTCTTCCGGATAATTCGAACGCATATAGAGATATTTCAGAGGATTCACTTAGGGAGAGTAAGACTAGATGGTTAAGAGAGGTCGGGAGTACTACCCACCGACGGGGTGAGGAGAGTAAGACTGTACTCCCATATGCCATCCTTCCTACCCTTCCCCAGAGGACCCTAGCAGAGATCCTCAGTCATCAGATCTGGCCTCAGGCTGGGAATGATGCTTCTGACGAGGATTGTGTGCTCCTTGATTACCTCCTGGCCTCATCGCATCCACCAGCTCAGCAGATCTCGCTCTCATACATCATGTTCAGACAGCTGCTAAGGTGGTGACATATCTGTGGACGAAGAAGAAGAAGATCACCCCCATCTTTCCTATATTCATCCAGCATCTTCTTGTCTCTACCCTCCCCGAGGAGGTCTTCACTGATATGGCGGTGAGGGAGGGTGAGACACCCATCTCCCTTGCGACCTTCAGGAGATGGGGCTTCTTACGCCTTGACGACGGCAGCTGGGTGAAGGGCAACTCAGGCCTAGGATCGGCTGGTACATATGCGAGTTCCAGCTCTACACCAGCCACTGCTACCATGGCGCCCCCCACGGCCCCTGTGACGAGCGTTCCCCCGGAGATACAGACCTTGATGGACTCCATTCTCCAGCAGCAGCAGAGGATGGAGCAGAGATTCGGGGGTATGGAGCAGCAGTTTGGGGCTATGCAGCAGCAGGTAGGAGAGGTGCAGCAGTTTGGGGACGTCCAGCAGCGCCAGGTGCGCATTGAGGGGCACATTGATGATATCCGCCAGACGCAGGACCACCTCCGGGCAGAGCAGACCGCCATTCGGGACACTCAGGCCATGATCACTGAGCGCTTAGAGCGCAGCGATGGTTTACACAGAGAGGCTGCTAGGTTCATGGCAGAGGCATCCGCTCAGCAGGCCCAGAACAACCAGCTCATGCAGATGCTCATTGCCCAGCTGGGAGCGAGACCACCACCACCACCACCACCACCACCGCCTCAGTGACAGCCACTCTATTTTTACTGCTTTCTTTTCTTTTGTTGGTTTTTCTGTACTTTTCTTTCTCTTTGATTTATTTTACTTTTGTTTGTTCAAACTAACGGTAGAACAAGGGATTGCAGGTGCAGTGGTAATTGTTATATTATGCAGTGTTTTAAAAATTCTTAATTGCTAAATTTCTTTTTTCTCTGAGCAGTGCAGCATTCTAAAATGATTACTTTACATATCACCTCTACTGCGAAACACATGGCTATAAGTACAGGAAATGGAACCACACTACTTGCGAATGTCTGCTAAACTTAAACTATGGGGAGTATTCTTTCTCTAAATATAACTCATTCGATTCAAATATTCTCTGTAGTTCGAGTTAATGCACTTTATTCTGTGGTTATACTTACCAGTGAAAATTTAGCAACTTTTAATCTGCAAACAACGCATACTGTCTGTGACTCATGAGGAATCTCTCGACCCCTGCCAAACTTCAAGTGTGAGGAAGAACATCATCCTCACTCCATAACACCAGGGGAGTCTCAGTTCCACCTTTAACTTATTTAATGTTCCACCTTTGTTGCGTTGAGGGTTACTTATTGCATATGCATCTATTATGAGTATAGCATGTTTTGAAAGCTCTTTTCTCTGTTTTTATTCTTTGATCAATGAGGACATTGCTCCTCTTAAGTGTGAGGAATGAGAGACCTTTCCCTGAAAACATGCTAATTGCTCTTTAATGCCACACTTGCTTTTTGCTTCTCTAATGCCTGTGCACACCGAGTGATGTTAAATCAAAGTGAAGACCATAGGAATCTCTTTGCTTGATGAGGTTTGTATAAAAATAGTTTTATTTAAAAATACTCTCGTTGCACTAAAAATCTGGTAGATTGGCTAATTGTGGAAACCAGATTATTTTAGCTTGGGATTTTGGAAATGAAGTGAATGTTTGTAATGAAAAAGGTAAGGCAAGGTACTCCACTGATCAAAATTTTATTTTCCTAACAATAGCAGGCCTCGTCTATCCGGTTATTAAGTCTTAAGGGTGACTTATCACCTATCTACCTAAGATCTCGTGATCTGGGATAGTTGACCCAACACCGTTACAAGGATAGAGAGAAAATTCTGGGTTACGGAATAACTCTGCAATTCACAATATTTCGTTTGTTTTGTATATAATTCTTGGAAGAAGAATGTTTTTGTATGTGAAAGAAAAATTCATTGCAGTTTAATTTTTGTTTTTGATCACGAGTACGTGGTGTTGAAAGGTATTGTGGAATAAGGCATTACTTCACACCCCTTGTCATCCAAAGGTTAGAGGAATGAAAATGGTGGAAAGTCCCAAGCTAAGTTAACTTGTTTTCTACAATCTAATTTCTCTATGCTTTTACAAAATCGTTCTTGCTTCACTGTTTGTGAAAACCTACCTCTAGAGAGCAAGATTATTCTTTCATTTATCACTTTGTATGATTTCGCTCTGCACTTGTTTAAAATTTGAGATTATTTGACGGTTTTAGAGATATTCTTATTTCTATTTTGCTTGAGGACAAGCAAAAGCTTAAGTGTGAGGAAGTTGATAAGTGTGAAACATATAGGCTTTTTAGGGTTTAAATACCTTATAATTTGTAACAATTCAGGCAATGTTTCCCACTTATTATGTGTTTTTCCTAAGATTGATGTTTTGATAAGAACTAACGTATTTGATATGCTAAATACAGGAAAAACCCAGGAAATAAAGATTATACATCATAAGGATTACAACACAACAAACGGGGAACAAATCAGGAGAAGAGACACAAAAATTGGTCTTGTCCGGATCAGTTTTGCCGGACACAAAGCCGGACGTCTCTTGTCCGGATCTGTTTGGCCGGACAAGAGCCGGACGTGACCTAAAAAAATCCAGATCCGGAGTTCACGTTTCAGATCTAAAACTCTGTGTCACGTCCGGATCCGGACACGATCCGGACGTCACACAGAATTGAAAAAAATAAAATGCACGCACTGATAATTAGCCTTTCGGCTAATTATTAGGCGGCGCATTAAGAAGACAGGAGAGCGGCGCATTAATTTACAAACGCTCCATGCTCAATCAATGCGTCAATCAAGTTACCCACTCACCAGTTTACCAAACTTCCACTAATCCATGTCTGATTCTAATCCTATATAAACTCAGCACAGCCTTCATTCCAATTCGTACCTGACTTCACAGTCTTCTCTCTCTCTCTGTTAATACACTCCATCTCCAGTCATCAGCCTCCTCCACAAAACTGCATCGTTCACCCACATAATCCGTAATCATTCCAAAACCTTCATAATCTTCACCCCTCACACACACACATCCCGCACTCATACACACCATTTAGCCGCGTCCGACCCTTGTCTGGATCCGGACACACACAACCGACTCACGTCCGGACCACGTCCGCCTAGACTTAGCCGGACACACCCATTTCACTAAAAGTCCGGATCGCGTCCGACCCGGCGTATCCGGACACGCCCATTTCACTCACGTCCGGATCGCGTCCGACCCGGTTTAGCCGGACACTTCATAAAATCCACCATAAATTCCACTTTCACCCCATTTCACCCAATTCACTCCATTATCACCAAGACCAACCTCGAAGTCAGCACAGCGCAAGGACAAAGGACGGAGCGAGCAAGAAGATCTTCGTAACAGATGATTTCTCTCAACTCTCTCTCATTTATGATTATAATCGCTATGTCTAGCTAAGAGGATTTACTCTAGGGGAAGGGATGTTGTAATTAGTTAAACTCTGCATTATTTTGCTGCTTTATATGAGACTATTTGGATTGTTCAGGTTAATGCTTTTAAGTGCTTTTAATAAACGTCATGAATTTATTATAAGCCCTCGAATCATGTTATGATCAGAAAAGGTGATTAGCATTGACGGTCCTATTAACCTGTTACCTGTGATAATTGCAATCGGATTGATTACACTAGTCACTAGGAGCTTTAGTCCGGACCAAAACCAGACTAGTAATTCTGTGCAATAAAACCATCTAGATATACTTGCTAGGTCTAGACTAGAACTACATGTCCTGTATAGATGAGCTATCTGGAATTAAGACTTAATATAGAATAGACAATTGAGAATTACAAGCCGATTCAGGTCTCCACTTAAGTAGTAGAATATGTAGAGCCTAGCTAGTGAAACAACTCCCTGAACCTAGAGTACCGTTCACACTCCCAAGACTATCACTTTAATTTATCTGCTATTTACTTTCTTGTATCCTAATTGTGAAACCCAAAACCAAAACAAACCCCCTTTTTTGAGTTAACCATTACCAAAGGCTAGACTTACTTATCAAGTCCTGTGGATTGACACCCCGGTCGCTTCATAAAATTTGCTATACTATTTCAACCAGGATTTTTGCAACCTGACGATCTATTGAATTATTAAATTCTAGGATTATTTCTAGGCTTTTAATATACCAAATAAATCGTTTGCAAAGATCGGTAAAGCCAAAAATGTGCTTTAAGACACCACAAAGATTTTATGACCTCAAATAGGATCCAAAGTGGATTCCTAAGTATTATAATGAAGTGAGGAACACAACAAAACCATTCTCAAAGAAAACTAAGCTCAGAAACACCAGGCAACACAAAATGTGCGCTAAAACTCCTTAAAGCACGTTTTTGTGAAATTACCTTCTAAATTGGTTTTTAATGGCTAAAAGGTTATAATTACCTTTAAATATGATATTATATCACATTATATCATATTAGGAATTTAATTCCAAATTTTACAGATTTTTACAAATTTAATATTAAAATATTAATAAAACCCTAAAGTGGGGCCCGTTTGAGTCAAATTGACCAAGTATGGTCAATGGGCAATTAATGACCCATTTGACCCCATGGAAATCGGCAGGCAGGGAGGGGAGGAGACAGCTCACAATCATTGTTAGACAAATTGATACCTAATACCAATTTTGAATAGTAAAAAGTAACTTTTCTTACTTTTTCAAATCAATTAAGCCATTCCAATCATTCCCTTGCTTCTTGCCCCATTCCAGCAAATCCAGCACCCCTTCCAAACTCTCCCACGCCTGGCTCTTGAGTTGGGAAGGCAATGCAAACTCTTAAGCTCTTAAGGTAAGCTTTCAAGGTCATTTTTAGCTCTTTTTCTTCATCTCTTCACTACCTACACTTAGATTTCATGACTCATCTGTTCCTATGGCTCATTCTCAGTGCTCTAAGGTTAGAACAACTTCCAAACTCGGTTGAGGCAAGTCTAAGGGCCAAGGTTGCTCAAAATTGCATTTTAAGGTAAAAACATACCTTAAGCCTCTCCACTCTACATCCGGTTTTCTTCCTTGAATTTTTATGAGTTTATACACTTATAATCTTCATATTTACATGTTCATTCAGTTGGTTAGCCATTTGGAGCAAGGGTGGCTGAGACCCAAGAGAAATACCCTCTTTTAAGGCATTTTTCCAAGGTAAAATCAATTACCATAGCAGCTTGTTGTTGTCTAGCTATTTCCTATGTTGATATGGTGAATTTAACACCATTAGGTGTGCTTGGTACAGGCCGAATTCACTTGGAACTTCCCTTGCATTTTTAAGGTGATTTTTGCCTTAAATCTTACGTTAATTATTCCTTATGGTTAAGCTCAAGCTTGGAGTATAACCATATCTTGTTTTGGTGTATTAAACATGTCTAAATCATGTGGTGAATTTTCCTACAAGTGACCGAGCTCATACAAGGAATAATCAAGGTATAAACACCTTAAACTTATGATTTTTATATAATTAGCAATATCTATATATATATATATATATCTATATATATATATATATTGCCGAGAGTGGAGTAATTAATATGGGTTATAATTAACCTAGAAATGGAAAAAAAAACTGATAAGATAAATTAAGCTAGTCATTTAAGTGATTTAATTAACATAATGGTCAAATTATGACATTATGTGGAAAAATATATAATCTAAAGTGAGGCCGTGAGTTATACTATATTTGAGACATTTAATGTGTAATTTATTTTGTGCAAGTTCAGGGTTGTAATAAGGCCATGTCATTAGGCCATTTTAATTAAGTTTATAAGCTTATTTAGTTAAATTATGCTTATAATAGTTGGGGCCAAATCATAATTACTGGAAAACTTAGAAAGCCGTGGGCTTAATTTAGAAGATTTAGGGTTTTTAAATGAATTAATAAAATAAACATTAAAAGTTTGGGTCAATTGTATAGAAAAGTTTAGGGTAATTGTAAAAATAGAAAAGTATAGGTTATTATTAGTGATTACCGAAAAATTGGTTCCCATGTGGTATTAGAAGTCCAAAGTTGACTATATAGGAGACTTTGACCAAGTTGGAAAAATTTAAGAAATTTAAATACTACCTTATAATAAGAAACTTATTAAATTGTAAAAGATTTATAAGACTTGGGGTAGTATTGCTATTTCCGAAAACTTGGGGTACTAAATGGAGTTTAGTACAAACCTTAGGTTATTAGGAATTTTTAGGAATTTATTTGGTTAAATTTGGAGTTTATATGAATTATATAAGTATAATATAAGATATTTTATAACATTGTTACAAATGGGTAACATATGTGGTAAAACTGAGGTTTAGAGAAAATATAAGGTTAGTAATGATGTTATAACCTTTTGGTAGTTTGGTGATTTTTGGAATTATATATAAGGTTTATAGGACATATGTATAAATATGGTTTTAATGGAATTAGAAAACTATATGTTATAAAGAGGGGAATTTGGTAAATATAGAAAGTTAAGTGGTGGAAAAGTAATTAAAACAGTCCTAGGGACTGTTCGAAAATTATAGCCTTTAAAAAAAACTATAGGTTATAATTATTTTAAGGTTTAAGGGTTATGATATAAGGTATATGTTATAAGTATAACAATGAAATATAATTGGGGTTGATTTGTGATTTATAGAAGTTTAGTGGTTATTGTGAAAACCGAAAATAAAATGGGCTGTTTGGTATTTAAAACAATTTACAACTATGTGTTATAATTGTTTTAATGACTTAAAAGTCATAATATAAGTTATAGAACTATAATGTAACATTATATTAATTATGTGGTGGATTTTGTAAATACTTAAGAGAATAAGGTGCTGTTCGAAAATGTTGACATTTTAAAATGGAATTTATAATATGGGTTTTAATGTTATAAGAATTATAACATTTATAATATAAGAGGTATTCATTAAAAAGAATGAATATATATTATAAGACTTACCATATAAGAAATAAGTTCCATAATACATGAATATAAATAAATATATGATATGGTGAGAAAAATATAATATGGTTTAATGACCATGTATTTTCGTAATTAAAATGACATATGATAAAAGGAAAAAGAATTACAAACATTGGATATGGAATTCTAATGTTAAGAGTATACATGTGATAATGAGGATTGATATAATTGAAAGTATTGTTTACATATGAATTATACCATATTGAACTTGAAAAAAAAAACAAACCTTTAAAAAAAGAGATACTAAGGTGAGATGTATAATACATGACAAAGAATCATACATGCAATCATAAACTATGGGATGTACAAATGTACATGCGATAACAGAGTTCAACAAAAAAAGAAAGAAGTGTAAAAAAATATACGAGACAAGACTACGCATGTAACATAACGTTTTTCCAAATCTCGAGTTAAGCCGAAAACCCGACAAACATTGACAGTTTATAACGGGGGGTTAACCGGGAGGTATTAGTGACGGTACGGGGTACCGTAGGGTTGTATTTTCATACGGGATGCTAATCAGTAGCATTGTGTATTGTTTAGACTGTTAGAGACGACACAAGGAGCATAGGAACTTGCTGATTCATACTCCACCGTAATACATCAGGGTGAACGGTATGTTGTTATGTGTCTCTGATTGTCTCTTAGGACTTCCTCAGTTCAGACTTCTGTGTGATCTGTGATAAGATTGTTTGTCTGAATGTGTTAATTAATATGCATGAACTGTATATTTATAGCTGTTTATTATTTACTGTTGTTGAGTTAACAATATCGGTTCGTATATATGGACCTATATATATAAAATGAACTAGCGGCTATGGTGCTATCTTATATGAAGTATAAGGATCGTCAGAAAAACGATGTAGCACTAGGATAATAAGATATATACATATTATCCAAGACTTTTATACGGAGCATTGGCCTTTTTAAACGCCGCTCTCGTATCTAACACTGGATCCCGAGTTTACAGACTCCGGATTGGACTAATGACCTTAGTCTGCTGTGTTAGAAAAAATGGTAATGCGATGGTATAATTAATTAAAGGAATGATAGTAAAGCCAGGAGGATGTGGCTCTTGGTGCGCGCTGTGATCACAAAAACGATACCAGGATGTCCGCGTACGGGTCTGTAAGTATCAAGAAAACTTCCCGTGAGCTAGAATGGCTCGTTGGTCGGAGACTCTACCGTTGGAGTGGCTACTGTCGTGGGTGACCCGCCATAATTTATGGGTAATTAGAGACATGTCATTTTTAACGAGACATTGTCACTAGATATAACTGACAATTAATACAGTGGAGATTTGTACAGTGGTGAACATTATTGGTTTCTACACCATGGACGAGAATTAATACTTGTTTGTTGTTCTCGTCGTTTCGCTTGTTGTTCATTGGTTATACTTGTGGTATATTATGTGTGTTGATGGTTGTGTTATTGTATGGATGTTATTGTTAACTGTTTTACAGTTTATATATTAAAACGGTATTGCATGTAAACGAATCTCATGCTCTCGACCAAATAATTGAGGGGTTTTTTGGGGCATGACGGGGCATGTGATGACATACTCAGCAGGGGCTGATTCCATACCACAAACCATTTTTATTTCAGGTGATTAGCTGGTGGGTCGCAGCGAGACATGACTATTGTGTTATTACAGTTGGTTTAAACTTGGTACGGTTTGATATTGTTGTTGGTTTGGACTCGGGTTGTGTAAACCGAGGTGTAATTTGGTTAGATGCTCACGAGTACGGTATGTAATAATTGTTGTTGTTGGATTTGCTTTAAATTGTTTAAGTTCTACTATCTATCTCTTGTGGTCACTACGAGAATACGTTTCGCATGTTGATTATCAGGTCATTCGTTATCACCCGTATGGGCGAGTGATAACAGTGACACCATTAGGGCGACAGTCTGTTATTTACCGCTGCGATTATATTATTTTTAGGAACAGGATTAGTAGGGGTGTTACAGTTAAGATATGCTAGATTACATGTGGGAAGATTGGGGAAGAAATGGGTAGAGGAATGGAGTTGAAGTCAAAATGAGTAAACTGACTTCGACCGACCCAGGGCTGGGTCGGTCGAGTTAGAATTCCATACCCGATTGCTTACTGATTTCGACTGACCTTGAGGGGTTGGGTCGGTCGGGTCAAGGCATTGGGTCGGTCGAGTTGAAGTTCTCGAATCCGCAACCTACTGACTTCGACCGACCCAGAGGGGTTGGGTTGGTCGGGTCAAGTTAGTGGGTCGGTCGGGTCCAAAAAACTATATATACATATATGTATGTATATATGTGGCATTAGTACTAGAGTAATAAAGGTAAGAAAGTTATGCACAGAAGAAAAGGAAACAAGCTTAAGAATTAATGAGGAGTACACGACTTGTGTGATTATGGTGTGAATTGTAAAGGAAATGGTAACTATAAGTCGGGAACATTAAAAGATGAATCAAGCTAGGTTAATTGTAAATAATTAACCGTCTGATTCCATGTATGTTATAGGATTCGAATAGTCGGTTTCCGAAGAAGAGTTGTGATCCGAAAGCGACGGTGAACGGTATGATTTTTTCATGCCCTGTATGCTACCGTGGTTACCCTGATTTGTGTGTTTGTGTGTTAAGTGTGATCACCTAAACAAGATAAATGCACGAATTGGGTTTATTGCACTTCCTTGTGCTTGTAGTGTATTGTTCCTTGTTGGATTGTATTTGAACTTGTAGTTTGTATAATTCATGAAATGTATGATTATGGATGAAGTGTTTGATGGATTTGGTGTGAAGTGTACTAACCAAGTAGTATGGAAAGAATGATTTCTCACTAACTCCTAACTAAGTAACATTTCTAACCTTGAGTAAATTGGTAAATTGGAGTAATGTGAGAAGTCCGATATAGTTTCGGCCACGCGTGAGAATGAGGAAATACGAGAGGTTGTTTCCGAGTTCTGGCCTATTCTTCCTCGTGGTTCAAATCCCTTAAATGGGCAGCAACCCTAGGAAGTAAGCCACCCTAAACCCCGGTGGTGGGATACCATAGTCCTTGCCCGGAGGTCATACCGACTTGACTTGAGTATTAAAGTAAGAAAAGTAATTGGCCAAGTAAGATCATGACTGGTGTAAGTTAAACGATCTCGAGTAAAAGAGTAAAGTACATCCGATTAACCCGGATGAGTAAGTAACTAACAAAGTATTGTGGATGAACTTGAGAAGTGTATCTCAGTGCCTGGGTAAATATGAATGGTTGATTTGTGATTGTCTTCCATTGTATGTATCGGATTGTATGTATGTATGCACTATGGTGTGAATGTATTATTATTCATTATAGCATGTATAAAATAAATGAACTCCATGTATGCGACCAAGTAGTCGGTGTACCCCCGTTAGCACGCGGGGTATGCAAATTTCATACCAGCTATTTGTTGAGCCCCTTGGGGCACCGTTTTTATTTCAGGTACCCGAGATAGTTGAAGTTTAACTTGACCGATATGAACATCTTTTTGAGTAGTTGGTAGGATGAGAAAGATGCACCGAGTTGTACACGGCTTATAGCCTATTTGAGTAGCCGGTGTACCACGTGGTAGGTGGTACACCCTTTTGGATATTTTGGAATTGTGAACTTGGTAGGAATGAGTAGATTGATAAACTCATAGCTTTTGTTAGGCTTGTAAGAAAGGGATGTAATTTGATATTAATTTGTATACTCGGTAATCCAAGGATGTAAGCAAATGTTGGGAATGTTATGGGAAGTAATTATGATTGCTAGGTATGTTTCTATTCATCAGACAGTTACAGTATGTAGTATAAGCCTTGTTAGTCATTGGGTGGCTAACGGTGTCGTATCACCCGCCGTGAGTATGTCGGATTTCCGCTGCGAGTAGAGTAGTAATGGAGACGATTTGAGGATAATAGCAGGATTAGCGGTAAGGGTGTTACAGAGTATGTCTTCACCTCTGGTAAGAGTGAATAGAGTTTTATCGACCTTTCCCCAGAGGAAATTGAAATACCCTAAACTAATAAATTATGACTTGAACATATATTAATGATGTAATAAGGCTAGAACATGCCATAACAATATTGGGTAACAATCCCAAATTAAAAAGAAGCAAAAACATGCTTAAAAATCACTTAAGGTAAATTATGCTCTAAAGAAGCCTTAAGGATTATGTAACTTTGGTTAGGGTCCAAATTGGATCCATAAGCCTTATAATTAAGGTATTAACATAATAAAACCATTACCAAAGAAAATCAAACTCTAGAAAGAGCTAAAACACAAAAAGGAGCACTAAAACTCCTTAAGACACATTTTTGTCAAAGTGTTCAAAAATTTACTTTCAATGGCTAAATAGCCTTGTATACACCTTAATTAACATGTGTACTACTTAGTATCACATTAGTAACTCTAAATCCAAAGATTTACAAAATAAATCCAAAGTTTGGCACCAAGATGTGAATAGTACCCATAGAGGCGGCAATACAGCTGTTATACAGCCACACACAGCAATTAAAATATCTAAACATGAGTCATCATTTACTATGCCTTAAAGTAACATTAACTTAACATAAAAGTAAATTTTGACTTCTTCTCTCACTTACCTCCTTCCCAGTCGTATTCAGAAATTCCAAACCCTCCTTTTCTCCTCCATTGGTGCCTTAAACCAGCCAAGTTCAAAGAAGAACAAAACTTGACTAAGGTAACCATTATTGACATATTAAGTTCAAATTCTTCCTCTTTCTTTCCTCTTTCCATTGATCTAAGTTCCAATCACTTCCATCCATCCATGTAGTGTGTATTGGTGATTAAACGAGGGAGTAATCTCGGCTGAAACAAAGGAAGAAGGAGGGAAGTTCAGAGCTAGTTCATTTAAGGTAAAAAGATGCATTAAGCATGTAACCTTTGATCCTCTTCATTTCCAGTTGCAAACCATAGTTTCCTAAGCTTATTTCTTTCTCTTTTACATGCTGGTTCAGTTGGTGTATCAAGTGTATCAAGTCGTTAGTCAAATCCATGCCAAAAACATCATTTTTGGCATTTTAAACAAGGTAAAACCTAGCCATCTTCCTCCTTGATCATTCGCGTTTTTGCCTTAATTTCAAGAGTGTTTTGACACTCTTCTTGCTGTTGAAAATTATGCGAGAACCTTACTAACCAAGCTAGAGATTCAAAGGTAAAAGTTCATGTTTTTCATGACTTAAATTATTCCTATGGTTAGTTCAAGTTTAGAACCTAACTATATCCTTATCTTGTTAATTTAAACATGTTAAAGAAGTTGTAGAAAGTTACCTCCAAAGTGTCGTGGCCAAACAAGGCTTTGCCTTGGCTAAATCAAGGTATAAAATACCTAAATCTCAACTTTGATAAGTTAATATGCTTTTAAGTTGTTTCTAATTAAATTGCCATGAGTGAACTTAGTGAAGTGGTCAAATTTAACCTTAAATTGACTAAGAAATGAGTTAGTAAATTATCTAAGTAATTAAGTAACATAATTGTCCAATTTAAGACATTATGTGGAAATTTGGTAAATATGGAGAAGATATGTGCAAGGCCTAGAGTTTAATGTATTTTGAGACACTTATGTGTAACTAATTGTATAAGCTAAAGTTTGTAATAAGGCCATGTACCTTAGGCCATTTTATTTAAGTTATTTAAGTTTTAAAGTACATTTAAATTAATTTATATACTTATCATAAAACTTGGGTAGAAACCGTAAATAAACAAAGTTTGGAGGGTTGTAGGTTAATATAGCCGAAAACTAGGTGACAAAAGGAGTTTAGATTAAAATTATAAGATTTTATGAAGTTTTGGGGTAAAATTGTAATTATGGGAAAAGTTGGGGTAACACTTGTAATTACTGGAAACTTGTGGTCAAAGCCATGTCTAGAGGTCAAACATTGACCATGTAAGAGACTTTGACCAAATTAGGTAATCTAGTAATTTAATTACCAACTTATATTAAGTTATGTATTAAATTGTAAAAATTACATAACATTTGGGGAGGAAATGTAATTACCGAAAGTTTCTGGGTAGAAATAGTTAATATAACAGATTATAATACTTTGGTGAAGTTTGGTGATTTTTGGAATAATATAAGAGGTTTTATTAAGAAAAGTGTATAATATATAGTTTTAATAACATTAGAAAGCATATGTTATAAACTGGGGTCAGTTCATAAATATAGAAAGTTAGTAGGCTGGAAAATAAATTAGAACAGACCCTAGGGTCTGTTCGGAAATTTCCAGTATATATAACCTAAAGTTATACTTATTATAAAGTTAAAATGTTATATTATATGGTATATATAACATTGTATAAAATGTGTGGACAAATGGTAATTTAAGAAAGTTAGTGGGATTAGGAAATAATTCTGGATAGAGGTGTGGTCTGTTCAGAATTTTTCAAATATATATATAACCATAGGTTATACAAATATAAGGGTATAAACATCATAATATAAGATATATGATATAAATGTAACAATGTAATAACATTTGGGGTTATTTAGTCATTTCCAAAAGCATGGGTGAAAAAGAATAAAAACCAAAAGACTTAGGGTCTGTTCGGAAATTTATAACACATTATAACTATAGGTTATAAATGGTAAAGGGGTATAAATGTATAAAATATAGTTTATGACTATAATGTAACATTATATAATTAATGTGGTGGTTTTGTAAATGAAAGAAATATAGTGGGCTGTAGGGCAAATGTAATAGGTTGGAAAATGAATTTTAGACTATAGTCTACAATGTTATAAATGTTATAACAATTATATAGTATTAATTTGATTTAAATGGAGCGAATATAAGTAAGGATATTCACATGAAATAATGTGACAAATAATGAATAAATGGGATTTATAAACTAAGGTTTATATTAAATAACTCTAGGAGTTGTTATGGTATAATATAAATGTTACATAATATTAAGATAGGAATCTTAATATAAGTTGTATAATATAATACAACTAGTAAGAATAATCATCTTATATAAAATGACAAAATGTAACATTTAAATACAAGGGTTTTTATAATTCATGAAACTTATATATATATATATAATAATGCATGACACATATGTATAAAAATGTGTATATAGTATGGTTGGAAACCATATAATATTACATGGTGAGTGTTATTACATGAACCTAGTTTATAAAATATAAGTTACAATGTTTTGAATTTAAGTGTAACTTGTTACAAGATTAATGAATTATATAATACAATGTATTATAATGAATTGTGAAACAATAATACCATATGGTTTATTATCACATGTATACATGCAACTATATGTTATATAATTATATACATATATGAATGTGGTTTAAATGTACAAGTGCAAATAACATGAATATATATAGATATAGGTATACACATATGTATATAAATATCATGGGGTATAAGGAGAAAACCCGCACATTAGTAAATACTACGAGTAATGAATTTTCGTAACGAAGCCGACTTGTTTAACGAAACCCGAACCACTTAACTGTTGGAATTCGGGGATGAACTGTCGGGGTTATTAACGTTATTCTAAGATACCGAGTTTAGTTAGTCATGTGGATTGACTCATAGTGATGTAATTATTCCAGATCGTACGTCGGACAAGGGCGCCGGACGAGCATAGGTTTTTGCGCATCCTAGGTCTTGGTGTACGGTATGTGGACGGTGTGGTCTGAATTGTCCTGAGGGCTTCCTCGGGTTCAGACATTATTGTTGTGTTTAAGAGTGATATGTGTGTGCTTATATGCATGTATGTGTGAATTGAAATGTATACCTTTATATCGCATCGTTTTTATTATACGTGAATGTCCATCGTACTAATATTATGTCGACTATAGTTCGACTTATATAAACATACATATACGAGTAATGAAATGAAGTTGTTGCTACGTAATATAGTACATTTAGTAGTATAATTATACATTAACCTAAGTAAAATACTTTGGAACGAGACATGGCTATACCGGTCTCTAGAGCATGGATCTCGAACATGAATATGACCTAGACTGATTCTAGGTATTCGCGTAAGACCTCGAAGGTAGCTACATAAAATGTATTCTCCATAAAACTAAGAGTATATCTTAGGAAATGATTAAGACACTTAATCCTATGAGAGAATTGGTATGAGAAGAGGAGAGAAATCTAGTGTAGTTTACGAACTATCTGATTGCGCATTTGTGATCACTGAGTGGATACCCGATCGGGTCCCGCTCTAGGAAATTCCAACGAGCCTACATAGATCGTTGGTTAGATGGTACCTGCTCTTGGTACACGGCTACGACCTTTTTATGGACGCCTTATTAAGGCACAGTGGAAGACCAGGGGCTTTCGAACCTCTGGCAAACATGAGCACCTTTGTGTGTACGGGAGGACTACTGTCCATTTAAAAGATTAATTTGGGTTGTCCTAACATGACAGCCAACTGGTGATGTGAGTAAACATGGTGATGTTTGATGGGGCCTTGAAGGCTGAATATTAATACAAGTATGAATATCGTTCGCTAAAAGCGATTACGCACTACATTGTAATTATTCGATACCTTCGTTTATGCAACTGTGGCTTGTGAAATGTAGTGATTGTATTGGTTGGATGACTCTGTGTTTATGCTTGATAATTACAGTATTTATTATAACTGTAAACCGGTAAAGCATGTAATGAATCTAATGCTAAGACGGTTAAAATGACTTAAGTGACCGATAGGGTCCAAATAGCATGCCTAGCATACTCAGCGTTTTTTGCTGAGCCTCCACGGTGTTTTACAGGAACTTGACCGCGTTGAAGCCGGAGTGCGGGGCCTCGGGTAGAAAGGACTGTCATTTTAATTACCGCACTTGGTTCTTTGGTATGTAATATATGTTGTAAGTATTCGGGAAATAATAGTTACTCATTTGTCTTGTATATTCGATTTAGGATTTAATATGTTTTAGTGGTTGTAAATATCTCAATCATCACAGTGGTTATAGTTAGGAGTTTGTATTATATGATTGCTTCGTTACTCACGTGGGTGAGTAACGGCATGTGACACCCGAGTGAGACAATGATTAATTAATTTCCGTTGCGAGACGTTTTTAATTATGCTACGAGAGTGAGTACTACGAGTTTAATGAGAGGGGTGTTACAAAAGTGGTATCAGAGCGGAGTACCGCTCTGATGACAAGATATTAGGCTTAAGACAATGAGCTTAGGACTTAGGAAATACGGGAAATGTTTGTGAGGTACCAGACGACTTGTCTTAAACGAAATTATGTTCTAGTAACGCAAACTGCGTGACATACTAGCCTTAAAGGCAATTTAATATCCATTGGTTGTATACGGTAAATTTACCGAGTAATGATACGACAATCTATATTATAGATGTCAAACCGAACTAGAGGCCGTGGTGCCGGTAGAGGGGGTGACAGTGACCCCGTGATGCCAGAAGTTGTAGAGACGGTTGTTGCCGTTCTCACTCAGCTTGGAGCTCATATTGAAGGAGCATCACCCCACCCGCCACAACCCAGGGAGATGAACTGGCTGAAGTCAGTTTCTGAGACCCGACCACCTACGTATTCAGGGGAGCCAGACCCCGTTGCCTTAGAGTGTTTCATAGTCGAGCATGAGAAGGCCTACAAGGCCTTACGAGTGCCTGCTGACCAGAGGGTCATCATCACTACATTCCACCTGAAGGATGCAGCCAACACTTGGTGGAAGTTGATCAAGGACTATCACCTGGCTACGCCCGACTTTGCGTGGGCTGCCTTTGTTGAACTGTTGAGGGGGAAGTAATACCCGATGCACCTCAAGCAGAAGAAGCGCCGTGAGTTCGAGACACTATCCCAGGGAGGTCTAACCGTGGATGAGTACTACGCTCGATTCATCGGTCTGCTAGACTTCATCCCTAGAGTCGACTACTCTAAGACCGTGAAGGTTGAGAAGTTCCGGGGGGATTGTTGTTTCGCATCCAAGTTACGATGGGTGCTACCCTCTACACGACCATCCAAGAGTGCTATGACGCTGCCTCAAGGATGGACCTGATGCTCCAGACTTGGGAAGATACTCTCGGGTAGAAGAAGAGAAAGAACCCGGAGGGACAGTCTGAGGAAGGAGGAACGTCTCGAGGCGAGGGGCCAAAGAAGGGAAATAAATTCTTCAAGAAGAAAGGGCAGCAGGGTCACCGGGGTGCTAAGGGGAAAGAGCCCGTCCCTCGGTTGACAGGCCTAGCTATCGATGTCCAGCCTCTGAGATCCGTGCCTCCTAAGGGCACCGGACAGCCCCAGTGCCACTTTTATTACAAGCGTTGAGGGAAAGACCATCCAGGGGTTTATTGCAGTGGCCGCAAGGTGGAGTGTCGGTACTGCAAGAAAGAGGGCCGCCGGGAGTTCGAGTGTTGGGTGAACCCGGAGAGCCATAACTACAGGCCACCGGAGATAACTCAGAAGACCTCAGCTCGAGGATCTAGAGCACCACGAGGCGGCCAAGAAGGCCAGACATCCACTGATACTAAATCCCATAAGGGGAAAGGAGTCGACAGGGCTCGAGCACCCTGAACTCCGTGAGACCTAGGGTGGAAGACGTTTTGCTTATTTTGCTACCATATGTAGCCTCGGATTGTAGAGTGAAACTGTGCTGTAAGTATGTGGGATTGTATTAGTGACCACTAGTCTTTTATGTACGGATTTTGGACCTAGTTATGTGTACAAGGTACAAGTAATCCTGAAACCTTGACGTGACCGTAAATATATGTATGAACAAAATTTTAACGCTTACACTACTATGGAGCATGTGCGAAATAGAACTTAGATGATGGTCTAACTCAGTTAGCCTAGAAACATGATTTCCATGAGTTAGGAGATTGTTATCTGCATCAGATCGATTTCCATTTTAAATGTACGTCTTTTATTGACGGTGGTTGTGGGGGAACTTGTACACTCGCCCACCGGGATTAAAAGTACCCGATTAAATGTACGTCTCTTTTTTACGGTGGTTAGGGAGTTTACTTTACTCCCTTCGGGTTTAAAAGTACCCGATTCTTTTTTATGCATGAGAGTCTTAATCTTTTCCAATAGGGTTTATTCATACCTGACTCAATATACGTCACAACGACGGTGGTTTTAGAGAGTTTTGTTACTCTTCTAACAGGGTTTAAATGTACCCAAGATAAGCTAAGATATTGACTAAGGAAGTGGCAATCTCATCATGCGGATTGTCCACCATGAGTAACTAAGGTCTTTAACGAGGTACTAATATAATGTCAAGGCCTAGGAATGAATAGCTAACCGACTCGTTATATCGATGTCTCATTATTCTGTTGAGTTGAATTGTTATGATTGATTGAATGAGTGGTATACATCGCATGACGTGTGTTTAATATATATATATATTGCTGAAATTAATCAATTGCATGTTAACGACCAAGTAGTCGAGTGTGGCCCGGTAGCTTGTGGGCTGCACATCTTTCATACCAGCCATTGTGCTGAGCCCCTTGGGGGCCTCATATTATTTTTCAGGTACCCGATGGTGACTTAACCCGACCTAGAGTAGGCGGGATAGATTTTGGACCGGGAGCATTTTGATTACGTATTATTTCGGTTAGTGAAATACCCCTAACTAATTAAAAATTGATTAAACATTTAATCAATTAAATTAAGGCCTAAACATGCCTTAAAAACCAGTTTAATTACAACAATGGTCAACATAAAGCAAATATTGCACCCTTTGGCCATTTAGGGCAAATATATGCCCAAATGAACTCCTTAGGTTCTAAAAAATTAATTCCTAAGCATATTAACACATTAATGAACGTAATGAAATTATTGGACAACACTCCACCATCAATAACAAGCATTAACATGCTTAAAAGTCACCTAGGGCAAATATGTGCCCTAAGAAGCTTTAAAGGTCTTGTGACCTTTGTTTGGTTCCAAATTGGATTCCCAAGTTTAGTAACCATGTAATGAATGTAATTAGTCAACTACCAAAGAAACCCACACTAAAAAACGAGCTTTAACACAAAATGTGCACTAAAACACCTTAAAGCACATTTTTGTGTATAAGTTCAAAAGTATTGGTATTATGTCACTTTAAAGACTATATTACATTCATAATAACATCAATGCGACATTATATACCATGTTATAAGGTCTAAATCAAAATTTTCTAATAAAATCAAAATGGGTGATTTTTGAGTGAATAGTGCTTTTATAACATTTAATTACTTAATATAGTGCATGGCCAACACATACCCTTTGACCTTGGCTATTAATTGCCGCCTAATTAACAGCCTTTTCTCATCTAATAGCCCGTCACAACACCAATAAACATGACTCATACATACCTATAATATAAAGTCACTTTAATACTATTTTATGACATAAATTAACCAAGTCCATCCTTCCACCTTGGCAGCCCTTTCCGGACACTTGAGAGGGATTCCCCATGCTGAAGTAATCTCCTAAATATATATCTACTCAAGCTAATGAGTTATCTCTACTATTCACTAAATTATATTATCTTACTTTATAAGATAATTAGTCGTCTTTGTGTTTGCTTCCTTTCCCAGCCGTAAGTAGTATCACCCAGCCCCTTCTTGACCTCCTTTATCAGCTGCCACCAAAAATATAGCTACCCCCTTATGACTCATCAACATAATACATTTATTTATTAAACTACTTTCCACCGAAAGAGTCATTAGACTTCATCATTTGCCCTATCTTCTTCCAGCCGTGAGCTACCTTCTCCCAACCCTCCTTTCTGCTCCTCCATAACCGCGAGCAGCTGCTCAACTTCAAGGACCAATACTTTGAATTATAGGTAAGCTTTTGGTACCTCCTTATGCTCATTTTCTTCACCTCCTTCTCCTCTTTCCAATGGTGCAACTCACTTCCATTTTCATCCAGCCACCTAAAGAGAGTTCATGCTTAAAGGATAGGGGGTGTTACGGTTCAAAAATCAGAAGAGGAACTTGAGAAGTATTTAAGGTATAAAACATGCCTTGTGCATGATCTTCATTTTCTCTTCATTTACGGTTTTCTCCTCAGCTTTACAAGCTCATTTTCTCTTTCTTTTCATGATTATTCGGTGCACATAACCACACTTGGAAGACCTATCAAGACCCATGCCATACATGCCACTTACGGTAATTTTAACATGGTAAAAGGATGGTCTTTTCTTAACTCATTCATACCGATTCTGTATGCTCCAAAATTCAGGCGTGAAGCAGCCTTATTAAGTCCTCTAATATCAAGGTAAATACATGCCAAAGTATGCTTAATTAAGCCCTTAATTAACCATTGATGTTAAGATGATTAACACCCATCTTTTCTTTGCATATATATATTGCCGCATGGCTGTTGGAGCTTGGGAAAAGTTCTGCACAAAATGTAGAATCCAAATCCAACAATAAACCTAACAAGTAAGGTGGTTACTCCTTAATTATATACTAATTAAGTATATATATGAGTTTAATGTCAAAGACTAATTTAAACATATTTATATGTTAGCCGTGAGCATTGGAGTGCTGTTTGGATGATTGAATTGCTCCTAAATCAAGTAAGTATACTATACTTACATATTATAAGGTTTTTATGTCATTATATTACAATATGATATAAGCCGAGAATTTATGAGGTATAATATGACTTAACTATGCATTATAATGTTATATAACATGTTTGGTAAATTAACCTAATGTTTATGTGACATATAATGTCATAGAAATTAATTACATGATTAAAACACAATTTATAAAATATTGTTATAAAAAAATATATGAAAGCCGTAAGCTATAATGTCTTTTATGACATTTATAAGTCATTTATATTATACATTAAGGTTTGTAACAAAGCCATGTATTTTAGGCTATTTAATTTTATGTTTTATTAAGATTAAACTAAGTTTAGGAATAAATAAATAACTATTAAAAACATTTGGGGTTGATTTGTAATTAAAATAAAATTTAGAGGATGAATAATGAATATAGCCGAAAACCATATTTTAAAAGCTATTAAGATAAGTTTTATAAAGTTTTATTAAATTTGGGGTCAAAAATGTAATTTCTGAAAATATTGGGTCAAAACTATCATTAATTAAACTTGTGGTCAAACTAGAAGTCAACCGGTCAATATAGACCATTTTTGGTACCTTGACCAAATTTAATGTCATAAATAATTAATTTATGAACTTATAATAACATTATAAGCTAAATATTGAATTTATAAACTTTATGGGGTATAACCTGTAAATACCGAAAAATTGGGTGTTCATAAGGTAAATATAACACTTTATAACCTTAGTATAAAGTTGGGTGATTTTGGGAATTTAATAAAAGGCTATATACTAGGATAAGTGTATAATATATGGTTTTTATAATATTAAAAGCAAATTGCAAATATGCAAAATGTGTGGGGTGAGAAAATAAATTAAGATGGCCTTAGGGCCTGTACGCAAATTGATGAAGCCTAAACTATAGGTTATAAAGTTATGGGTATTAGTATGATGTAATATAAACTATATGTTATGTGTTATAATAGTTGTGGCAAAAATGTAAATATAGGAAATAAGGGTGCTGGAAAGAAAATAAACCAAACAGACCTATGGTCTGTTCACAAATAAAATATATATATACATATAAAAAAAACTATAGGTTATATCTTGTAATAAGATTTAAATGTTGTAACATATGGTATATGTAATGTACCATGAAATATGTGATGAATATGTAATTATAAGAAGGTATAATGTATTGGAAAATAATTAAGAATAGCCCTAAGGGCTGTTCATAATTTTGGGGAAATATAACCATAGATTATATTAACCACTAAGTTAAAATGATATAATATAAAGTATATGTTACATTATATAATATTTGTGGTGTAATTGTAATAAATAAAAGTATATGACATGGAGAAAAAATTGAGATTATGATATTTGTGCCAAACTTGCAATAATATAGTTTTTATAAAACTATAAGTTATGTTTATTATAAAGTTAAAATGTTATAACATATGATATGTATGACATTATGTTAAATATGTGGCAATAATGTAATAATGGAAAATGTGGGGAATTGGTGAAAATCAAATTTATAAAGTATATGCCTTACGGCAAGGATATGGTTTTTATTAAAACCATAGGTTATATTTTGTTATAAGTTCTAATGTTATAAAATATAATATTTATAACATGGTGTAAGATATATGTGGTTATATAGTAATAAATGAAAACTATGGGAAATAAAGAAATAACAAGTATGTATATATGGGCCTTTCGGCAATTAAAATATAGTTTCTAAAACTATATATTATAATGTTCCATGAAATATAAAATATCATATTATATGGTATAATGATACAAATGTAACATTGTACAATACTATGTGGTTAAAATATAATTTGTAAGAGATATGTGCAGTAGCACAAATAATAAAAGTTGGAAATGAATTTTAAGCTATGGTTACAATGATATAAATACTATGGATATTATATAGTATTAATGTGATTAAATGAAACAATTATCATTAATAACATTCACATGAAATAATGTGACAATTTATGAAAGTGGAACTTATAAACTAAGGTTAGTATAAAATAAACCTTAGGAATTATAAGTGGGGGTTGCTATTCGCAGTACAAAATTACTAATCACTGCTGTACAATTTTTTTTTAAAATCATATTAACGTTGTAAACATGTAATGATGTGTCCATGTGTTTTTTTCTCAAAAAATGATATCTGAAAGTAATTTAACCCAAGAAGTTTGTAGTTGATTAGTACCGAATTTTGCTAGTTACTTTTTTGTTGTAATCAATACTGAAATCTTTTTTTTAAAAAGTGTTGGATTACATTTTTATGTGTTTACACTATTAATATGATTTAAAATTAATTTATACTGCGATTAGCAAAAACTTTACTATTTGAAATACAAGTTTTTTTTTCACCAAACTTAGTTGAATAAGTTGGAATGTTCTGGGGAGACATTTTTTTCTTAAACAAATGAGAATTGAATGATCAAATTTCAGTCACAATGAGTAAAACAACAAAGTTAGAACAACTAAGTTACAACAACTAAGTTAAAGAAAAACAAAGTTACAACAACTAGTGAGCTCACTCGTGTCAAATTAAGACACTAAGTGAGCTCACGCGTGTCAAATTAAGACACTAATTGAGCTCACTCGTGTCAAATTAAGACACTAATTGGCTCAATTAGTGTCTTAATTTGACAGGAGTTTTGACATTTTGTATTTCCAATACATGTGGATATTCAGTTCTCATGACGTAAACATTGGGTTTATTTCGTTCGGTAGAATGGTTCAACATATAGCGTTTTTCGGTTTCATATAGTGTTCTTTGGTAGATGTTTGGACGTGGAATAAACGTGTTGTTATACTTTTCTGGATTTATAATCTTTGGTAGATGTTTGGACGTGGAATAAATGTGGCGTTATACTTTTGTGGATTTATAATCTTTGGTAGATGTTTGGACGTGGAATAAACGTGTTGTTATACTTTTCTGGATTTATAATCTTTGGTAGATGTTTGGACGTGGAATAAACGTGTTGTTATACTTTTCTGGATTTATAATCTTTGGTAGATGTTTGGACGTGGAATAAATGTGTTGTTAAATGACTGCTGCTCGGAATGAACCCTAACTTTCAATTGTGTGATGCATGGGGTTTGAATTCTAGGACTTTTGTTAGGAGTTTTTACATTTTGATATATTTCAGTTATTGTGACATAAATATTACGTTCTAACCGCTTGGTAGATGTTTGGATTATTAGATAGTTATTCATTTTCAATTCTGTGATTCATGGGGTTTGAATTCTAGGACTTTTGTTAGGGATTTCTATATTTTGATATATTTTAGTTCCTATGAGTGTGTTGATGGATGTGAAATATCCTCCCGAAAGTAGACTGTATTAAACAAGTTCAATAGCTACAATACAAGATTCTTTTTCCTATTCGATACATGTGTCTGCTCTTCAATCATCACGCTACAATCTTGATGGTTTAAAAGCTCTCCAGAAGATTAAAATAGATACTAAGAAAGAAAAAGTGAATGTTTTTCGTTTATATAGCCGATGCTGGTTGATAGTGATGCAAAAGTAAATGAAATTCAAGTGACAAACATAACAAACATCTAAACGAAATACAATAATCTAAAAGAGAGTCAAAAGAAAGATGGAAGTGGAGATAAACATTTAACATAAGTGATTCGACAGAGAACTAACATTTAAGAGCAATGAAAAGCAAAAGAAACGGTGCATTTCTAGAAAATTTTTGGCATAGTCTCCCCTATTTTTCTTCTCTCCCCCGGTTCTAAGAACCTCCACAAAATCAACCAGAAGGTCATCAATAACATCACCAGCAATTTCAGCAATACGGTAACAATCACCAAGTCCACTAGAAAATAACTACATCCATATTGTATCTTAAAACAACAAAAACATAAAATCCTAAACTATGGCCCTCCATACTGGTGATAGTACGAATCCCATATAGTCAAGGTATTGAGAACCTCATCTAACCCCTGCTCAGTTTGCCTCTGTTCCTCGTGCGGCATCTGCTCACGGTAGTAACACCAGTCCCTGCTATGATTCCCAGGAAAGTAAGGCCTACCAGCCTTAGTTGCCTCACTCATGAGCTGTAACATAATATTATAAAGTTAGTCTAGCATTCATAAAATGCTATAATCAACTAAAATTATACAAAAAAAGAGATCAACTTACTAAGGCGGGATCCGACCGATGAACGAAGGTGTTTTCGTATATGTCAGGATTCATGATCTTCGAATGTGTGTGTTTAACGTACCAATCAAGATAATCTCCGTCACATGCATATAGGGCCGCCCGTGAGCAGGTCCACACTCACGTGTGGTGTCCCACACACTATACAGGGGGGGGGGGGGTACATACATCTATAGGGGGTTGCCTTTTTCCCTCTTTTTTCGGATCTAATGTTCGGTCTAATAGGGGGAGGTGGGATACACTGAACATACCCGAATTGGCGAAGACAACGCTCCGGCATATATGGCTCATTCACAGTCATGTACTGCAAGGTACCCCTGTACCAAGAGTGACCCCTGTTCTTATTCACCATCTCGCAACCGTAGGGCTACCAACCAATTTACATTGGATAACAGGGAAATGTAAGCATCAATAATAAACAATAATGTAAATATAAAAATTAAAATTGTTGTACCACTTACATTGTTGTCAAAGCATCTATATGCTTGCGGTAGTTCTCCAGTGAATCTTTATTTTTCTGCTGGGAGGTGGACCTGACCCATCTCATAGCCCACGGTCTATCATCCCCATCACGCCAGTCAGCACTAACTGTTGGTCTAAGAGTGGGGAAGTACGCATATATCCAGCACTACATAAATTTTAAAAAGAAATTATGCCACTTATTAATGTGAATTCATGAAAATTTATTACACATTGTTGTACATTAAAAACTTATCTCGAGATGGGTCAAAGAGCCAGCAATGCTATTACAATCAGCACGAGATGCTATCCCCAGCTGGCGATACAACCACGCAAGAGTACCTGCTCCCCATACAAATCTCTTTAGCTTCGTATGTTTACCCATGGGAGTAAATAACCAGAACGGTAGAGGACTTATGCGTGAAAGCCCCTTGTTAGCAAAGATGGTAGTAGCGAGAGCATAGTAGAGCCAACCGCACGCCTGCTTCATAGGTACCCTCGGGCCGGTCGAACACCACTCTATAAGTGGACATGTCTGAACAGCACCAGAATGCCACATGAATTTCATCATCTGGTCAACGCCGTCCTCAAAATCAAACAACGTAGCCATTGTCTCTTTAAGCTCACTGTTTGACGGATTCCCCACAACCGGATGACCAACGATTGGGATCCTCAGTATCTGCCACACATCATGAAGTGTGATCGTCATCTCTCCAAAAGGTATGTGGAAAGAACTGGTGTCCGGCTGCCACCTCTCCACAAAAGCCGAGATCAATGACATGTTGTTGAAACCCCATGTGACATCTAGCAGATGATCCAACACTGAGTACTTAATCATATTTCTTACCCTCTTGCAAGCAACCCCGCTAAACGGCCAGTTCGTGATTATAGGGTTTTGGGGTTTAAATCCCAAAACACCCCAGTCCTAGACAATTAACACAAATTTTACACACGCAAGAAGAAATAGTTAAATCTACTTGCCAAACTGAAAGATAAGATAGTATATACCTTAGTCATTGACCAAAGGTCAATGGCGACATGCCCACCGAAGCTGGAAATGACACTAGTCAGTAGTGGACCACCGGGTACTGGCACTTCATTAAGCCTCCATAAAGTGGGAATAACGGGCTCCATAGCGAGAACAGCTTCCTCATCAGTCGCGCTCTCCTGATCAGGGTCGTCCTCGTCTTGGCCCTCATCCTCAGATGTCTTCACAGCCTCCTCCTCCTCCTCATCTATGTCCATGGCAATGGGTGCTGCAACATCCGAAGGGGTTCAGGGGTCATGATAGCTACACCCAGCAGAAGTCTGTGCCTCCGCATGCTCCACACAGTGGTCGTGATAGCTACCACCAGCAGAAGTTTGTGCCTCCGCATGCCCCACGTGGTGGCTACTCTGACCCTCTATGTTGTAACTGAAGCTATGGAGCTCGGTCAGATCAACAGATGACCAACCACTTGCAGAGGATGAAGCTTCAGGCATCCTTCTCCTAGGTATGTGTGTGACTGGGTCGGAATCATGGAATGACTGGGTAAAGGATGGGTCCATGATGGGCTACTATTGTGGGTGATATGGCGAGTGACGAGGCGGGTCAGCATGATCCTGCTGTGGCTGGAAAAATGAGTGTCGTGCAGGCTCAGCATGACCCTGCTGTGGCTGGAAAGACGAGTGCCGTGGAGGATCAACTGCGGCAGCGCGCTCATGACAGAACGAAGCAGTCATTGGCTGCTCCACATTCCTGTCCTTCTTTTTTTTTGGTGTAGACGTTTATCAGAACATTCTTTAACTTATCCATCACTGCACAAGTTGAAGCAACCCAGTTAAGATGAGCTACACAAGTAAGTAATAATAAATCAACAGAACAATTATAGTATAGCCCCAAAACTTTCCAAACTCATCATTGTAATCCTTAACTCTTATCTAACTTAGCCAAAACTTATAATATAACATATTAGGTCAATATTATCTCTAAATTACAGAAGACTTTTGGACCTTTACCAATCATACCCCAAACTTTAAGAAAATTACCTTTTTGACATTCGATTTACTACACTTGTTACTTAGTCACTTAACTTTATTTTAAATTACCCAAAACTTGTAAAATAAGTTTATAAGTATTTTTAGGTCAATATGAATAATTTTATACAACAACTACACCCTAGTTCCCTCATTTTACTCTTTAACCCCAAAATTTCATAAACTTGTCATTTAAGTGCTTAAACCTTATTTTAACTTACTCAAACTTATGATATAAGTTCATAAACATAAATATATCATTATAAACAATTTCATATAGAAACAATTCAGCCCTATACATAACTAACCCTTTAGTTTTCAAAAATGGCATTTTAGCCCCTTTTTACTTATCATTTTGTACCTATAAGCCCTTTAACTCATTCTAATGCTTTAACTTTGTTCTAAACACATTATAAACTTAAAATATAGTAAATAAAACAGTAGGCATTCGGCTTTGATTGTTGCAACACCAAAACAATACTCTTTAACCCCAAAATTTCATAAACTTGTCATTTAAGTGCTTAAACCTTATTTTAACTTACTCAAACTTATAATATAAGTTCATAAACATAAATATGTCATTATAAACCATTTCATACATAAACAATTTGGCCCTATACATAAGTAACCCTTTAGTTTTCAAAAATTGGATTTTAGCCCCTTTTTACTTATCATTTTGTACCTATAAGCCCTTTAACTCATTCTAATGCTTTAACTTTGTTCTAAACACATTCTAAACTTAAAATATGGTAAATAAAACAGTAGGCATTCGGCCTTAATTGTTACAACACCAAAACACCATTCAAATGACATTTAACCCTAACGTAAGGAGTTTACCTTCTAATGCCCAAAAGTTGATTTTTCAAAAGGCTTGTAGCTTGAAGTTTTCCATGATCTTCGGGCCTATTTACAGAGGGGGTTCACTTAGATTATTGGTACAAATTTCAAGCTTTACCAACACTTTACTTTCAAGGTTTAGTTTAGAGTTTTTACCTTTACAAAGATGAACTTTTCCACAATTGTTTCCCTTGTTTTTCTTGGCGGTTTCAAGGGGTTCTCAAGCTCCAATCCTGCCATAATACAAGGAAAAAGATAGTTAAAATAATAGAACTATACACACAATTTAAGCATGATAAGCGCAAAACTATACCTTAGCCAAACTTTAATTACCTTTTAGACATTCAATTTACTACACTTGTTACTTAGTCACTTAACCTTTATTTTAAATTAGCCAAAACTTGTAAAATAAGTTTATAAGCATATTTAGGTCATTATGAATAATTTTATACAGCAAGTACACCCTAGTTCCCTCATTTTACTCTTTAACCCCCAAAATTTCAAAAACTTGTCATTTAAGTGCTTAAACCTTATTTTAACTTACTCAAACTTATAATATAAGTTCATAAACATAAATGTATCATTATAAACCATTTTATACAGAAACATTTCGGCCCTATACATAACTATCCCTTTATTTTTCAAAAATTGCATTGTAGCCCCTTTGTACTTATCATTTTGCACCTAAAAGCCCTTTAACTCATTCTAATGCTTTAACTTTGTTGTAAGCACATTATAAACTTAAAATACACTAAGTAAAACAGTAACCATTCAGCCTTAATAGTTACAACACCAAAACACCATTAAAATAACATTTAAACCTAACATAAGTAGTTAACTAACTCTTTACTTTCAAGGATTAGTTTAGAGTTTTTACCTTTACAAAGATGGACTTTTCCACACTTGTTTCCCTTGTTTTTCTTGGCGGTTTCAAGGGGTTCTCAAGCTCCAATTTCTCGCCATAATACAAGGAAAAAGATAGTTAAAATATTAGAACTATACAATGACTACATCATTTATAATTTATAATTATTCTACAATTGTAACTCTTGACTTTAATTGTCAATCTCTTAATATTTGAGTTTTTTATGTACTTGTTAAATTTAATATGTCATGATTTATAATTATTTTAACAAATAAAAAATATTTATTAAAAGAAAAATTAGCTCGCCCCAACAAACGGGGCGACTTTGGACAGGTCGCCTCCGCCGCCTTGGTTAGCTGCGCCTGCTCGTGTCTTCAACAGGGGCGAGTTGGGAGAACACGCCTCTTCATCCAAGGCGAGTTTGGATAGCTCGCCTCCGTCGCCATGGTTAGTTTCGCGTTCTCGTGTCATCCTCCGGGGCGAGCTGGGCGATGTCGCGGCTTCATCCAGGGCGATGTCGACTCGAGTCTGCAGGCAAGGCGAGGCGCCACACTTCACCTTTGCAGGAAAGGTGAGCCCGTCCGTGTCGTGTCCATATTTGAGGCGAGACAAGCCCAGGCGCCCCAACGGTTGAGGCGAGCAGCGCCGTGTAACACCCCATCTCCAAATACAATGATCATCTCCCTAAGTCCATCTCGTACACTAACAACGCAGCGGAAAAGTTCTACTAAATTGGTGTTACCGCCGTTATTCACCCACGTGACTAACTAGGTGTGAGCCTCGATTTTAAACCCTATCCTATGTTGATCAAAGCTGATTAGGATCTAACCGGGTTTTAGGTCCACCTATAACCTAAGCTTAATAACTATGCCATATAACATTAATTATTAAAACCAAAGCTAGCTCACTGGAACCTATTATGAGTCGCCACCTAATTTTTACCTAGATCAAATTAGGAAAGGATAATTCGGGTTCGGGGGCTTAGTATACAACTTATTTAGGGTTCAATTACTTTCATTACCCCTCGAAGTCGTTTTTCCTCTACTTAGTTTAATTACGGCTTATTACGAGTCGTTTTAACCTAAGTGTGCGAGCTTCTGTTTTTTTGTGTCTTTTTTAGCATTTTTTTTGACAGAAAATTAAAGTAACATTAAAGATTTCTAAACTAGGGTTTCGGAGGCAGAATTAGGTCAAATTTTGTTTCCGTCCGTGGCTACGGACCTAATGTCCGAACCCACGGACCCTAGTTAACCTATGTGAACATAAAGTTGAATTAAACAGAAAACACAATTTTGAAAAGTCCGGGAATACAGACAGGATGTTCGTAGGCCCGGACATAGTTTTGCAAAACCTAAATTTTTAAAATTTTAAAATCCCGCCGCCGTCCGTGGGTGTCCGAGGCCACGGACAACCAGTCCGTGGTCCCGAACCATAGGTCCGAGGTCCCGGACCACCCACGGACAGGGGTTTTCTGGTGGTTCCCGAAGGTGTTTTCAACTCATATTTTATGTGTGTGTAGCCTGAAAAGTGTACAAGATGTTAGTAATTTAAAGATCTCAGTTTGAAGTCAAATTCAATGCGGAACTTAACAAATAAGTAATTGGGCAGAAGCCAAAAAAATTAGCAATTTAGAAGCTATAAAAGGTTAGTTTACGCACAAAATTAGACAGAAGACTAGTGAAGTCGTGAAGAATCAAAATAATGAGGTCCCAACCTGTTTAACCTTCGGATTTGAGGTGTTTCTTCACGTCGGGTGTCTTTCGGTGCTCCACCGAAGTCAATTCCGGTTTGGTTCGAGACCAGCTTCTGACTATTAGTTATTGGTGATGTTCTTCACGTTTTGGTGCTGTTTTGGTGCAGGTTTGATGATGGATGATGTTGTGGAAGTTGAAAAAGGTGTTTTGGTGTTGATTTTGTAAGATTTTGATGAAATTTCGGGGCTTGGATGTGTAAAAACGTGGGGAGGTTGTGACGGCTGAGTTTCTTGAGGTGTTAGGGTTCTTGAAGTTCTGATTTTATCAAGGGATAAGGCTCCTTATATAGGCTTCCTTAAAGATAGAAAAATCCGGTAAAAACCGAGATTTACCGACGTTTTAGCTTAAGGGCTTCCAAAAGAAATTTGATTATGAAATTTTACACATGGGTAAAGGATGATATTTCTGATTTTTTTTCTAAAGTGGAATCGAATTTTTTGGATATTGGAATATTTTTAAATTCAATTTCTCGTCAGATTCAATCAGAAATTACTAGAAAATATTGGAAATTCGAAAAATCAAAATTCCAAAGCAATTACGCTTAAAATGTCATCCTCTATCATGGGTTAAAATTCCAAAGCATTTCGAGTTGATTTAAGCCATTTTTGGGGGAGAGAGAAAGCCTATAGGGGGCTTAGGAGCCTTGAAAAAATACGAAAATGCCCCTGGAGATGACTAAGCTGTCCCTAGTACTCTGAAATGTGTCAATCGAACAGGGAACCCTCACCACTAGCCTATTAGTAGAGACTCTCTTCCGGGGGGTTGAAATTTTGGGTATAACAGATTGCCCCCCGTCAACTAGACTTTGTAATGGAAATGAAAAGGCTAGTTGATGCTTGAGTGATACCCCAAAATTTTGGATCTTAAAAGACCCCACATGCAATTGAAATATGGTAAGTTGTGTCGAGCTGTTCTAAGGCACTGACTACCTATGAGTGAAGTGGAAGAATGTCAAGCGATTCTAAGGTGTCGACCACCTAAAGGTAAAAATGAAGTAATGTCAGACGATTCTAAGGCGCCGACTACCTATAAGGATGATACGATGTCAAGCTATTCTAAGGTGTTGACTACCTATAATGAATGAAATGATGTCAAGCTATTATAAGGCGTTGACTACCTAAAATGTGAAATTGAGATAATGTCAAGCGATTCTAAGGCGTTGACAACCTAACAAGTGAAAATTGGGTGGTATGCAAATGCAAGGATGTTGAAATGCTAATGATGTTGATGATGCTGATGATGCTCGGATGCTTCTGGGGACCGAAACCAGTTCTAATGCTCCTGGTAGGTATACTATGGGGACTTATTGTCTCTGCCCACCAACTGGGGTGCTGGGATAACTTCTAGATTACCAAGGGGACTTATTGCCACTGCCCACTAGTTGTTTCTCCCAAGAGGTTGACATGAAGATGGGGACTTATTGCCTCTGCCCTGCCAGCTTAGATCACGCTTTGTCTCGTACTTGTCTCGCACTGAAGATGATACTAGGTCTCATACTGGTCTCGCACTAGATGATGACGCTCGGTCTCGCACTGATGAAGGTGATGGGTCTCGCACTGATGAATATGATGGTCTCGCACTGATGAAGATGCATGGTCTCGCACTGAAGAAAATGATGGGTCTCGCACTGATGAAGATGGTAGGTCTCGCACTGATGAAGAAGATGGGTCTCGCACTGAAGTCTCGTACTAAATGGATGAAGAAAAAGCTGGATCTCACACTGATTCTAGGTCTCGCACTGAATGAAGATGATAGGTCTCGTACTGAATGAGGAAACTGCAGGGCCTCGCACAAATTTTGGGTCTCGAACTAAAAATAAGTTAGGAAGATAATGGTCTCGTGCAAATGATGAAAACTGATTACTAGAGTGCCAAACATGGCAATGATGATAAGATGTATGCAATCAAAATATATGAAAGATACTCGTTCAAAACAGGAAATTGTTGGAAAAGGTGCCAAACTTGGCAATGTTGAGGTGTTATGTAAAATGCAACTAGAGTGTTTGTAGGAAGCTTGCCCAAAACAAGGAACTATTGAAAAATGTGCCAAACATGGCAATGCTTGAGAAAGACTCTGCTGAAAAAGGAAAGTGAAATGATCATTTCCTGACTAAAAATTTCATATCTGTAATTTGTTTCTTGAAAAATGAACATGTCATTGGTGGAAGTGTGTGGTGTTTGTTGTGGTGTTAAAGGGTTTTTCCGGTGTTCACGATTTGTGATAGACCTGGGATTAGGCTGTGTTTTTGGATGGTGGTCAGGGTTATGACGGGCCTGATGTTTTTATGGAGGTAAGGCCAATGACGGGCTTGAGAGTGTGTGTGTGGTGGTAAGGGCTTATGTGTGCCTGTAGTGGGTAGGTGGTGCTCAAGCTTTAGGTTTTAATTGGTGTTGACATGGCAATTGTTGGAACCAACAATTGCCCCCAGTATTTTTCCTTAGGACAATCTGAGCTAGAGTTCATGGCAATCGATCAGAACGATCGATTGCCCCCAGTATTTTCTTTGATTAAGTGCACGAACGAGTCTTGTCCTCACAAGGCCACAACTTAGGTTTCGATGTGGTGCTTCCTAACCTACACTCAGTGTGTTTGATGCTTGTACTTGTTTTCCGCTCACGGTCACAACTTCTAGACCATTGAATTTGACATTTGGTGGACTTACGCGTTCAATCTGTTACTTCCACGTGATTAGATACACAACTATCAAGTCGGAAGTCTTTAAAGCTTATAACGTGGCCATATGGTGTGATGAAAGACGACGGGATCATGGAGGGATATTTGAGGTATGTGGAGCTTAAATGGGTGACCGAGGCTACAACTTGTGTCTTCTCTCAGATTCATCTTCCTTGTCTTGAAGTCATCTAGCTGCTTCATGCTGACATTGTTTTCGAGCTTCTGGACCTGGACTGAAGTTGTCCTTTACACCATTTCTCTTTTTGTCATTTGGATTTCTTTAAGGCACTTCGGGTTTGCCTTTTTATTTTATCCTTTCTTAACTTTGTCTTCGGGGTTCTTGTGTTTCCCGGTTTTGGGCTTCGAGAACTGTTTTGATGTGAGCTCTTTAGATCTTGTGTCACTCGGGGACCATTGTGGATCACTTCGTCATGCTGATAGCGGTGTTGCTTCTTTGGACTGATGAGAACGTTATCTGAGAGTCTGACTCCTCGTTCCCTTTGGTCACCGGATCGACAATTCATCATTGGCTGGGTTATTTTGTGGAGTTCATAATATCAAAAAGGGATATATGAAAGGCTCAGCGGGGGTGCCTAGGGTTTAACGTCAGGGTTCACAAGCTTTTGGCTAGTGGTGCTGTACCTAGGTGCTTCGTCATTCCTGATAGTTGTGTATCCGCTCTTTGTTACTTTTCACAGGTCTAAGAGTAAATTTACAAATTATCTCCTTCTATCGGAGTTATGCCGTTTACCTCACCTTTGAATTTGGTCTCACCGGAGTCGTGTAAAAATGACACGCTTGTTCACTCATGGTTTTTCCACTCAAGACACTCTCACGAGATTTTCACTCCAAAACTCGTTCCACATTTAAACGAAAGATGACGAACTTCAACTCAGATTGCCCCCAGTATTGACTTGGGGTTTATGACAACAATTCAAAAGATGTGGATTTGGAACTGCTTCGTGGGTTATTTTGGATGCTTTGGGATAGGTTGTGGTGTTTGGCAACGCATGTTCAGCCTTTTAGAAACAAAAGACAAGCCGTTCTGTTCCATAGTCGGGGAATGATTACTCCGTGATCCTTTTCCTTAAAAACAATTTGGTTTTTTTTTTTTCGATGAATGAAAAATGGTTGTAAGGAATTGTGAAAATGGAACTATGATTTTATTTATGAATCATGAAAGAAACGTAAAGATTACAATCTGAGGTGACTGAAAACTAACTAAGAAATAAGCTACTAGGAAAATTTGAAGATGCAAGAAAACATGAATAAAACGATCTGCATACTTAGAAAAATTGGACTCCTTGCTCGAGGAGGTCTTGAATCTTGTGCTTCAATGCTCGGCGATTGTCAGCATAATGGCCAGACAACTGATGGTAGTGGCATAATTGATTAAGATGCCTCCCCAAATGAGTGTTCCTTGCCGAGGGCCAGGGCTTGAGCAGTTCTCTCTGAAGCTCTTCAAACGTCTGACTTGGTGCTCGGTTCACTGTTGGTGGAATTCCCTTTGCGATGAGTCCTCGGATGGTAAGGGTACCGTCCTAAGGTTTTGATGCGGAGCTCTAGGTCGTTGAACCACATTCACTTTTGAGACTGCTTTGAGCGCAAGCTACTGTCTGAGATAAGCCTTTTCCTGGTCCTGGCTTAGATAATTTGGACCACTGCCGGAATTTCTTGAGCACTCGAGCTCCAACTCTTCCTTATGAATCCTTTCCCTCTAGAATACCACTTGTCCCATCAACAGTCAACTCGGAAAGTACATAATTTTATCATTGTTGTTTGTTTCGCATGTTTCTCAATTGTATACGGATTTGCTCTTGCTCGTCCATCTTGGTAGGCATGGCTGCAGCCTTTCTCCTCCAACGCTTGATGAAGTCAGACATGTACTCACTCTTTCTATCGAGTTCCTGCCAGATCGATTCGGTGACCTCGATTCTTACATACTCGAAATGATTTTGAAAGCCTCACAAACCTCCTCGTAGGTTTTGGTATTCATCTTCTGAGTGAGATACCAACGATGAGGAATCTCGTCTAGATAGCGTGCGAAAACTTTGGCTTTTTGCATGTCGTTGAGCCCCAAGATGGACATTTCCCTGTCGAACATAGCCAAATGAATCTGTGGATCCGAGGAACCCTTGTACAAAGCGAGTGTGGGCAGCTTCAGCTTTGGGGGAAGTCCAACTTCAGGATAAGATGCGGGGGAGAAATAATCGAAGCCAACTGGTTTGTTGGCTTTCTCTATGCGCTCAATCCTTTTAAAAACCCTTTTAACCTTTACAGCTAGTTGGTTGTCAGGAACATCCTTCCCCACACGTGTTTGAGGATCTTGGGCCCTAACGGAGTCAATCTCGATGTAACTACGGTTAAGATTTTCATCCACAAGCTTGTCCAGAGTGTGCTGATTTGTCCCCTGGAGATTAGCCTTACTCCTCAATTCCTCGACAATGGACTCCAAGACCCTGCACCTTTGCTGCACAGCGGCCAACTGGGCATCCGTGTTGATCAGATTTCCTTCTTCTACTATATCTAGATTCGAGCTTGCCTGTTTCGAAGAAGTCCATTATTAGCTAACAAGTGGGTTGAAAGAAACTAAGGTGAGAATGACACTTCACAAGGTAGATCGAAACAGGCTTAGGCTGAAAGCAAGTGGGCCAGGATACCCAGAAAATGAGGTGTTTGGGCTGAAGTATCTTTCAGACTATGAACTGGAATTTGGACTGAAATCTAAACAGATGGTTTTGATTGGGCCCGAGAGGTGACACCTAGATATATGGTTTTGGGTTAGGGTCATGATAAGAAGTCCACCTAGACTAGAATGAGCCCTTGGGCTGGAATGTGTTTGGGCCTGAAGTAAAGCACATGGGCTAGAATGGTCCCTAAATCACAAATGGGCCTAACTTTCTTTGGGCCAGAGAAGATGGTTGCTAAGCCAAAGAAGGTTTTATTTTCAGGACTTGTGAGTAATTTCAAGTTCAGGTGAATTTCTTTTTTATGGGCCTAGAACTAATTGGATAATTCAAATTGGACCAGAAGAGAAATCACCTAAATCTAAACTTTTGGGCCGAAGCCCGAACAAATAACTAACACATTCAAATCAAGCAAGGCCTTTGGGCCGCAAACAATAAAGCCGCGATATCGGGTTGGGCTGAGTTGATATAGGAAAAGTTCCTATCAATTTCTAGGCTGGGTAGTGGGCTGATCATGCACGTAAACAAGGCCCACGCAAATTCAACATGTCCTCACTAGACGTTAAAATCAAACCTGGTATGGATCGATCCGGAGAGGTGCTTGGAGCATGGGCCCAGGTCACCACAAAGGAATAGGCCTTGCACGCTATTCTCTTTGGGCTTCCCCACTTTTTTCACATCACCTGAAGGTGTGCATCTACGGATGGGTCTTTGACAGACCAAACAATGAGCTAGGTAAGGATACTGCCAGGAAAATGCTAGGGGCTAAAGCCCAGGTATTAAGAGGGTGTGGTTAGACGACACCCTCCTCTTTTCCCCCACTTATTCACATCACCTGAGAGGTGTGAGTCCCTGACAGGGGACCCTCAAGCGGGTCCCAGGATTGAACCTGTTTGTGTGGACCCTCGCTCTCATATGATGCAAAGGTGCAGGAATTAAAGTGCACACGAAAGTAAACAAACAAAGTAGTAAAGCCGTAAATAAACATTTTCGAGTTAAGCCCTCTTTCTTAAAAATTAAACAAGTTAATATTAAGAAGTTGTCCCCAGCAGAGTCGCCAGTCTGTGAGCCTCGATTTGAAACCCTATCCTATGTTGATCAAAGCTGATTAGGATCTAACCGGGTTTTAGTTCCACCTATAACCTAAGCTTAATAACTATGCCATATAACATTAATTATTAAAACCAAAGCTAGCTCACTGGAACCTATTATGAGTCGCACCTAATTTTTACCTAGATCAAATTAGGAAAGGAGAGTTCGGGTTTGGGGGCTTGGTATACAACTTATTTAGGGTTCAATTACTTTCATTACCCCTTGAAGTCGTTTTTCCTCTACTTAGTATAATCACGGCTTATTACGAGTCGTTTTAACTTAAGTGCGCAAGCTTCTATTTTTTTGTATCTTTTTTAGCATTTTTTTTGACGGAAAATTAAAGATTCCTGAACTAGGGTTTCTAAGGCAGAATTAGGTCAAATTTTATTTCCGTCCGTGGCTACGAACCTAATGTCCGAACCCACGGACCCTAGTTAACCTATGTGAACATAAAAGTTGAATTAAACAGAAAACGCAATTTTGAAAAGTCCGGGGCTACGGACAGGATGTCCGTAGACCCGGACATAGTTTTGCAAAACCTAAATTTTAAAAATTTTAAAATCTCGCCACCGTCCGTGGTCCCGGACCATAGGTCCGAGGTCCCGGACCACCCACGAACAGGGGATTTCTGGTGGTTCCCGAAGGTGTTTTCAACTCAAATTTTATGTGTGTGTAGCCTGAAAAGTGTACAAGATGTTAGTAATTTAAAGATCTCAGTTTGAAGTCAAATTCAATGCGGAACTTAACAAATAAGTAATTGGGCAGAAGCCAAAACAATTAGCAATTCATAAGCTATAAAAGGTTAGTTTACGCACAAAATTAGACAGAAGACTAGTGAAGTCGTGGAGAATCAAAATAATGAGGTCCCAACCTGTTTTACCTTCGGATTTAAGGTGTTTCTTCACGTCGGGTGTCTTTCGGTGCTCTGCCGGAGTCGATTCCGGTTTGGGTTCGAGACCAGCTTCTGACTATTGGTTATTGATGATATTCTTCACGTTTTGGTGCTGTTTTGGTGCAGGTTTGATGATGGATGATGTTGTGGAAGTTGAAAAAGGTGTTTTGGTGTTGATTTTGTAAGATTTCGATGAAATTTTGGGGCTTGGATGTGTAAAAATGTGGGGAGGTTGTGACAGATGAGTTTCTTGAGGTGTTAGGGTTCCTGAAGTTCTGATTTTATCAAGGGATAAGTCTCCTTATATAGGCTTCCTTAAAGATAGAAAATCCGGTAAAAACCGAGATTTACCGACATTAAAAGAAATTTGATTTTTCTGATTTTTCTAAAGTAGAATCGAATTTTTTGGATATTGGAATATTTTTAAATTCAATTTCTCGTCAGATTCAATCAGAAATTACTAGAAAATTATTGGAAATTCGAAAAATCAAAATTCCAAAGCCATTACACTTAAAATGTCATCCTCTATCATGGGTTAAAATTGCAAAGCATTTCGAGTTGATTTAAGCCATTTTGGAGGAGAGAGAAAGATAGGGGGCTTAGGAGCCTTGAAAATTACGAAAATTCCCCTGGAGATGACTAAGCTGTCCCTAGTACTCTAAGATGTGTCGATCGAACAGGGAACCCTCGCTACTAGCCTATTAGTAGAGACTCTCTTCCGGGGGGTTAAAATTTTGGGTATAACACTAGGCCTATTCTCTTACAAGTCATGGTCTGACTAACCGGATAATTACTCGAGCATCTATACAATACAAATCATAAACCACAACTTATACCGAGTATCTCATATCCTAATACATCATACTAACATCTCATCAATTTGCTAAACGAGTGTACATGCACAACTCGTGTAACAAATGTAAAAGCAACCCGAAGTACTCTTCCCGCTCCTACTCTCAGGTTGAGTCCTCGTCTGGCACCTACCTGCAAAGTTTAAATCACAGGCCCAAAGGGGCTCAGCACATGGCTGGTACAGAAAACGTGCAGCCCACAAGCTAACAGGGCTACAGACGACTACTCTGTCGTATACATGCAGTTGATTATTCATACAAATAATAATAAAAAGTACGATAACAAACAACACACCCATGTGATACATTCACAGCTCCAATAAATCGAACGTCGTAATGGACGCCCATTAATGAATAAGTTAGATTCCTAACTCCTGAGGCCTGAGAATTGTTTAGTTCTCGTGTTTGACCATACCTTATAAGTGTCAACCGTTCTCTTAAAAGAACTGGTTGTTCTTTAACTGACTTGTTTATTTTTTTCGGGTCAAAGTAACCCTAGCCAATGAGTTATTAGCTCTATTGGGTTAATAAACACAAATTCTTAAGTTATGAGGGATGTAGGCTTGACCCTCCCGTGCCTCCTGAATTTTCCTCCCACCTTGAACTGTTCACTCGAGATGGTCGGGTCTGTTTGTCGACCCTAGGTGACAAGTCGTAGACGAGCCATATGCGGAAGATAGATCTGATACAGATGCCGACCTCCTAACCTAAACATGCATGTCCGGAGTCAGTCCCGGATTCCTCTCCCCCCAAGTTCCAGTTAGTTGATGTCTCATTGACAATTTGTCAGTTAAACCTCTCTCGGTATTAACCAACTAACAACATGGAGTATTTATAACCTTGTACAATTGTTACTAAACATAGTTAATGAACAAGCTCTGAATCAAGTCGTGTTAGTATGCAATGGACACATAATAACAATACAGCAGATCGGTTTCATGCTTAATCTCGTTTAGTCGTATCACAATAACACATAGCACACAAACCGAGGTAGACCCCGTTAGCAAGCAAGCTACAAGAATCCCATATCGTACACCGGAGATTGGCTAGCTCTTAATACCACGTTCGCCTAATCCGCCGAACGCCTCCGACTATCTAGACCTGTAACCAGAACTAGTATTAGTATCCTGTGTCTTAGAACTAATTTGGTTCTCTTTTCAACTTAAACCTCTTCCTAGGTTAACCCGGGTATAATAGTATACCGTTAAACGGGTTCGTTCATTTAGGAGCGTTTTCAAGCTCAATTCTAATTCATTAACATACTAACGTCCTTAGCAGTTATTTAGTTGCACAGTTAGCAACTTTAGACTTATACGGACCTTGTATTAGGTTTTCGTATTTTTCACTATTCATCAGTATTTCACTATTCAATTATACGGTCTCGTATTCTATAATTCATTTATACGGCCTCGTATTTCACTATTTGCCGTATTTCACTATTCACGTATATGTCTTGTATTTTACTATTCACGTATACATCTCGTATTTTACTGCTCACGTATACGTATTTCCTATTCATGTATACGGATACTATTCACGTATACGAGTACTATTCATGTATACCAACATTTTTTGTATACGTCCGTATGATACTCCGTATCATACGTATTTATTTCTTTTTCTCATATAACTTGTATTTTCTTTAAAATACATTAAGTATTGATTTCTCCTATACTTATTAAATTACGGGTATACCCCCCGTATACCTTAAGTTATATACGGGTCTCGTTTAACCCCGTCTTAACTCTGTTTCTTTTCCAACTTGTTTCTAAATTCTTTATTTAATTTCCTTAACCTTCTGACCACATAAAAAATGTGTTATTTACATTTCTTACCCAGTTTCTTTTTAATTTCTATTTTACCCATAATAAGTTCTAAACTTGTTATTTTTATTTCTAATTTCTTCCAAAGTCTTCCTTAATTAATTTCTTCTATACTTTTGGTCAATTACCAAAACATACCCAAGTTTGACCAGCTTTTTATGGTCAAACCCCCTAACTTTCCAAAATTTGCAATATTACTCCTAAAGTTAATTTATCTTAACTTTTTATTCCTTAAACATTTTATTACCTAATCTGTTGCTATAAGTTTTATTACAACTTATCTAAATATTTTATAAACTGTCATTGACCATGTTTGACCATGTTTGACCAGTAAAATTACCATTTTACCCTTGTGGTCTATTCTTTCATTTATTAACCAATTTAACTCCAACTAATTTCTAATTTTCGTAATTAATTTACCTATAGATTTTGAACATCAAAAATCATTTTTAACATCTCTAAATCACCAGATTTAATTATCTAATGTTATAGTATATATATATATATATACCATCCTTTATTAACTTTTAAATATACCAAAAACCTTATAAATTCCTTATAATAATTATAAACTCTTCATAAATTGTAAACTTAATTCTACAATTATTTTCTCATCACCTAAACTTCATAAATTCCATAATAACTCATATATATTTTCGGCAATGATAATATATAACCAAAACTTCTCAAATTTTACATAATATTCTTAAATATACTAATTTCTTTACTTTAACTTAGTTATATAATTTTCCTAACCCACATATGTTATCTTAATTTTCGGCTACCCCATAAGTTATAGTATATGAACTTTTCTTGTATATTATGATAGCTTATATTGTAGCTTATATCATAAGGAGTATAAATCTAATTTAAGATTTACAAAATATTAACATTTAATGTGTCAAAAATTAAATCTAACAAACTTATAATTTCGGTAATAATAAACAAGATGAACAATATGTTAGATCATATATAGATCAATAATTAGAACCTTGAAATAGGTAGTTGTAGGATTTACCTTGTATATTAACCTTTAGCTTAATATTAAGCTTGTTTTCCTTAGAAATTTTGACAGCAATTTGCTAGAGAAATTGGATCCAAGATCATATAATAAGATGAAGAATAAGAAGGGTTAGTAACCCTAGGCACTCGGCCTTGATGAAAAACAAAGAAGGAAGAGTTTCCAAGAAGGCAATGTTTTACCTCGAGAATCAAAGGCACTTCTTCATGGTTTTTCCTGAGAATCTAGGGGATCATGAGCTATGGTTGTAAAGCTCTTTGACATAGGATTCCAACAAGCTATCAAGCTTGTTATTTGGAGTTAGGACGAGAAAGTTATGATTTCTACAAGGCAAGGTGTTCTTTAAGGTACTAATCTAAGAACAATGGAGTTTTTGTGTTGTTTCTTCAAAGAGGGGAGGAGCTATGAATTTGGGAGCTCTCATAATGACAGGTAAGTGTCTGATTAATGAATTACTCAGGGGACAAGGTGATATGGCACTTAATGAAAGTCTTGGTAGGTGTAATAGTAAAATTAAAGCATTTTGTCCTTAATGACTCACCTCTTCAAGTCGGCAGCCTTAGGTCTCTTTTGACCTGTTTTTTTGTTTCTCCCTTATATTTATGTAACATTATATGTATTAATCTCGTTCATAAGGACTTATACCATGTGTTAGGTATGTTACATAGCCAAAAATGCCTTAAAACACCATTTTATGTGCTTTCGGGTTCACATTGATTATGCAATATGTTTTGGATAGTTTAAATATGTCCTTAATATATTTAAAACCTTTAGAAACTTTGTTCATGAAATATCATGTTGCTCATTCCAATTTAAACCAAGTTGTTTAGTGGTTTCTCCTTGACTTTCGTCAGTTTAGTACCTGTTTACTGTGGACTTTGTATACTTAATTTGTGTGTATACGTAATGGCTCCAATGACCATTTAATTGTTGTTCCCTTATTTCTTTATGGTATTTAGGCTCATTAGCCTTTTTGTTCCATGTATACATACTTAAAGCACATTTTTCTTTAAAGCACATTTTTGTGCTCTAAGGTGCGTTTTCGGTTTAAACGCTAATTCTGCTTAATGTGTATTACTACTCTTAGAGGTAGATCACATTTGAAATCTCTTGGGAACTTATTGGTAGTTCCCTAATTTATTTGTGCTCTTTAAAACACCTTTTGCTCTAATTGTTCCTAAAGCATGTTTTGGTGTAAATTGTTGTTTAACACTTCTTCTAATGTTTCTAAGGCACATTCCGCTTAATGTGTATTACTACCGAGTCGCCGTAGAAGGAAGGGTGAGGGAGCTCAGATCGTGTCAACGGGTGAGGCGACTCCATTAATGGAGTTTCAAAGTTTTTTCTCCAGATTTTTTTGTAGATCTAGGCTAATTGAATATGTTTTTCTAAGTTCTAACAACATATTCGAAATCACCACATCAAGATCTATAACTTGCAAAAAAAATTGAAAAACTCACCGGAAAATTTTTCCGGCGGCAGTCCGGCGGTGGTCCGGTGGCGGTCCGACGGTGGTCCGGCGGTGGATCAGGCGAGGTAGTATGGAGGAGAGATAGTGCGTGGGTGAGAAATGAAGGTACGAGACACGTCCCGTTTATATATAACGTGCGCGTTTTGGAGTGTTTTTGCAAAAAATGCTCGTTTTGACTCGTTTTCAACATATTAACGTCGTTTCATAGTAAATACAGGAAACCATCAATATCGTAACATAAAATAACAATTAGAACGTCCAAACACAACAAAAACAGGTTTAACGGTTTTTACTACAACGAGAGCGTTTTTACCCGAACTTTGGATATTCAACTATGTTTTCAGTACGACATTTCTGAAACTGTAACAATGTCTCTGTATACGTAACGTAAAACATCGTTTACCAATGTCAAGTCCCAATTATAACATTCGAACGCAATAAAAATGAGTTTAACGTCTTCTAATACAACGAGAACGTTTTTTACAGTTCACGGTGATGAAATATTTTTTTTGAAAAACAAAATTTACGACACGATGTCACTACATGTTTACAATGTTAATATGATTTTAAAAAAATTTGTACTGCGGTGATTAGTAATTTTGTACTGTGAATAGCAACCTAGATTATAAGTATATGCCATGAAATATTACAAAAAATTAAGATAAGTTCTTAATATAAATTGCATAATATAATGCAACAAATGAAAATAATCATCTTACATTAAGATGATAAAAATATGACATATAATATTAGAGTATGATTTATGATATATATATATATGTAGATATATTAAATGCGCTAGCATATGTGAATATATATAAATAATGAGTATATGTTATAGTTGGAAACTATACAATATAAAAGATTAAATGTTATTACATTACTAAGTTTGTAAAGTACAAGTTAATTAGTTGGAAATTAAATATAACTTGTTACAAGTCTTGAATATTATAATACATTGTATTATAATAAATGGCTAAATAAAAATGCCATATAAACAATAGTGCATGCATTCATGGAACTATATATTATATACCTAAGTTCAAAAGAGAACAATATTAATTCATGGAACGAATTATAAACATTAGGACATGAGCATAATATAAGATGCGAAGTAACGTTGCATGTATAAATGCAACTATACATTAAAATTAAATACTCGTATACTTAACCAGATTGGTTAGAATTAATACTTAAGTATAAGCGTGAAGTATATTTGTATACTCGTGAATAATACGGGATACAATGAAATAAATCCTAACATTCTAAAACGCTATAACTAAGAAGTTTTACACAACCGACGTATTTAATAAACCCGGATGTTAGTAGCTACTATGAACGACGAGTTTTACGTAACGCACCTTAAACAATTAACTGTTGAAATCCGGGGATGAAAGGTCAGGATTACTTGTGTTATTCGGATTTACCGATGTTTAAATTAAGTCATGGGATTGACTTATAGTACCGTGATTATTTAGATCGTACGTCAGACGGAGGCGCTGACGAGCTAGTGGTTTACTGCACATCCTAGGTCTATGGTGCACGGTATGTAAAGGGGTTTGATCTGAGTTGTCCTGGGGACTTCCTCGGGCTCAGATTTGTGATATAACGTGTGTGATTAAATGTATGTATGTGAATGTGTGCAACGTGATGTGATGTTAATTGTTTATTTTCCCGCATTATTTAATTATGCGCGAACGTCCTACGGGACTAATACTACGTCGACTATAGATCGACTTATATAAATCTACATATACGAGCAATGTGTTTGTGACTGCCATTATTTGACATAATACCCTAAGTACTATAAGTTATGTGAATTATAACCTAAGTAAAATACTTAGGAACGAGATATGACATCGTCGATCTCTAGAGCTTCTCTCGAACATGAATACGACCTAGATTACTTCTGGGCATGCGTAAGTGAAATACCCCTAACCTTTAAATAATTTAATAATGGTAAATAAATATTATCTGGGGGATTATTAAACCCTGAGAAAAATATATAAACAGTTAGGCGTTAAAAACGCACCTAAACTCCTTAAGGTCATAAATGAGCGTTAAGCCGGACCTTAAGCAAATCAAGTCATATAGGCTATGAAAATCATATGAAGTTAATCAAGGATCGTTATATGACCCTTAGAACACATGACCTCATCTAAAACTGAGTAAAAGTACAAAATGCCTGGGAGTTCCCTTAAAGGCCCTTAAGGCCCGAAAGTTCCGGAAATACTTTATAAGACGAAATAGAGCATTAAACTTCATTCCAAATGCACCATAACACTTTATTAAACATATAAGATGAATTCCTCATGATAAATTCTCAGTTAAAGACAAAGTGCTCGGAGGTTCCCGATGGGGGCCTCATAAACCCCCGGGAATGCCCTAGAGAGGTGCCGAGGTGGCACAAACTCCTATATAATTCATTCTTAGAGTTCCTATCATCAATATTCATCATTATAAAGAGAATTAATCGAGCTAATTTTTCAATAATAAACAAAGTGCTCAGGGGGAATTCTTAACGCTCCTTTTTGCCCCGGGAGTGTCCCGGTAGCCCGAAAATTGTGTCTTGAGTTGATATAACCCCATATAACTCAATGTAACACCTTAAAATAGTATTATTGACTATAAACAAGGTTTATAAACACTTGGAACTCATAGCGACTACTTATTTTCCAGGATATCCTTAAAGCACAAAAACGCACCTTCGGGTGTCATAAAAACGCGTTTTACGCAATTACCTTGAAGCTTTTGAGGATCCACGAGTTGATAATATTAAAAGGGGATAAATTGACCATATAAATCAATTAATTCCAATGCTAAACTCATAGCATAAGCAGGGCCGAAATTATGATAAAAAAGGTACCTAAAATCAGCATTTTTACCTTAGAACTTTCATCTTTTACCATTATATAAATGTACCAAATAAATGATGGAACCTATTACATGTTATAATATGGTCTTAAAAATATAATGTGACAGGAATAAAATTAAAAAGCAGTCCCATATGGTCATGAGAGTGGGCGCCATTTAGGGTGATTTGGACTTGATTTTTAGCAAAAATAATGCCTTATGGATGGTGCTCACCTTGCACATGCCATGTTATTGTGTCAAATAATATCAGTCAATTAATGCTACCATTACCATATGACCTGCAAGACAACAACAAAGGAATAAGTTAAACAAAAGTAATGAAATTAAATAAGTGACTAGAATCTACTTTATACATGTGCAATGTAAACAAACAAAACAGCCCATGTGCTACCTTATGCTGCCGATTTTTGTGAGGAAAAGCAAGTCTTAATTGCTGTCTATCTAGTCAAATAAAACAGCCACCTAACAATGCATGTTCCTTTGTCAAATATAAACAAAAATCAAGTGTGCCCATACAGCACCTAGATGCCGAAATCAAGCATGGAAGAGAGGCTTAATTGCCTTGTAAAAATCAAAATAAAATACCTACCAACCTAGGCATGTTCTCATGTCTTCAACCACCAAGAACCAATTGCCTACATTCAGTCCATATTGACAAGAATCACAAGGGAAAAGAAGACAACTATAGCATGGTAGACATCTTAGAAAAATCAAAAGAAAACATCTACCTTCCTTGCTCTTGTCCTCTTCTTTCAAATTGTCAAACTAAGCCACCTTATTCCCTTGTCATGTGGCCGAAAGTTAGCAGCAAATATGGACATTTATTGAGCCAAACAATCAATGAATAAACAAAGGGAAAGCCTAGTCAAATTTGACATTGTTTTATCAAAAGAGAAATACTTTCATTCTTTTCCTTAAGGCCTTACGTGAACCATTCTTTCATTTTCCTTCACTCCATCGATTTTGGTAAGCCTTCCTACTCTCTCTTTTCTTCTTCATTTGCTAGTTAATTCCTTAGAGCTTCAAAGCTCCATTAATGGTGTTCTAAGTTCTAACACCATTTCTATGTAATTTCCTAGTTAAATCTACTAAGTCTTGAAGCAAGAATCATCCTAGCAATCCTTGCTATTTTCGCCAAGTATTAGTGCTCCAAGGAGGCTCCTAGATTCAACAACAACACAAGGAACAACAAGATCAAGTTAAGGTATATTTTCATGTTGAAAATCCTAAATAAATTCCTTAAGCTATTACCGAAAATTATAAGCCTTTAAACCTATATTCTCGTCATTATTTCATGAAGAAAACTTGGATCTACAATCATCCCAAGGTGTATCAAAAATACCTTGTCAAATACCTAAGGTAAACTCTTGTAAAACTACTCCAAATCTTATTTAAAAATCCTTGTTAGAAGTCTAACAAATGGATCTCCTAAATATATACAAGGAGACTGAAAGTTCTTCATCAAAGATAGCATTTGGAGAGCTTGGAATTCAAGGAGAAATCAAGTACAAGAATTATCTTGATTTAAGGAGTAAGTTTCTATAACTAAGGTTTATTAAGTTTAAGCTTAATTTAAGCTTCAAACTTTGGTATAAAAATTATGTATGAGCCTTAGTAATATTAAGGCATAAAATATTGGGCTAAAATTTCAAGAAAATAATTTATAACATATAAGGTAAGATTATTACCTTAAGGTATAAAATTGTGTCACAAAAATTAATTAGGATACATATATGTTTAAACCAAATTGTTTAGGGATAAAATGTTCTATTTTGAGTTTATGATCATTCTAAGCCATTAGCATAATTTTTGGAAGTGTTATATGGCTTATATACATTTATATGTACATATTATAAAGTTTAAATCAAGTTTTAAAACTATATGGTAAGACATAATTAAGGCCGAGAATGAAATGTGTTGTTTGGTGATTTTCGAAATATACAAGTATATTAACTTATATTATAAATTTTGGGAATATTAAAAAATAGCTACAAGTATTTAAATGGCTAGTTTATAAAGTTATGTGGCTAAAATGTAAATTTTGAAAAGTATAACGTGTTATATATGATTGTCGAGAACTAAAGGGGTTATTTGGCAAAATTATAATATAATATAAGGTAGGAATTAATATTATGAATTTTGGTGAATTTAAATAAGTGTTAAAATAACATTTTATACAGTTGTGGGGCTATTTTGTAATTATTGGAAAGTTTAGAGGTGAAACCGAATTACTAATGATTTTATGAGTATATTAAAGTATTAATTATGAAAATAGGCTTTGGTCAAGTGTTGACCAAAAACTTTGGGTTAAAATGATTTATGACATAAAATATTAAGTTTATAAAAGTTATGAGGTGAATATGTAATTTATAGAAATTAATATGTAAAACCGAATTGGACAAGGGGTGGAAATGTAATTTATAAAAATATATGGGCCATTTCGGTTATTTAAGAAAACTAAAAATATTAAAACTATAGTTTATAAGTTAATATGTAACTTATATAAAGGTTTAGGGTTAAATTGTAAATAAAGGAAAGATATATATTGGAACCGAAAATTATGTGATCATTTAAGTAATTTATAAAAGTTAGTATATTTGATTTATAATTACCAAAAGTTATAAGGTTATTTGGTATTTATAAAAATTAATGTGTCCAATATATCATTACTGAAAATAAAAGGTTTGCTTTGTAATTTAATAAAGAAAGGAATTAAAAAAGTAATATGGATTATGGAGTATAATGTAAAGTTTATAAAATAATTGCGGTTATAATAAAAATAACCAGATCATATCGATATATGGAATAAGTGGAAATAATTATGAATATAAAATTAATGAGATAAAGATATATCTTAAATTAGAAATTCATTATCACATGTGGTTACCACATAAAATAACGAACTGATGAACTACCTATAACCACTGTTAAATAACAGGGGGAAATAAAGAACATACATAGTTAGTATACTACGAGTATAAACTCTACAGTGACAGTACTGTAATATTTAGAGAACGGTTGTACTAATATTACCCGGTATTGCATATAAATATAACAGCGTACGGGGAGGAACTATTAAGGCGTGAACTGTCAAGCTAGCAAGTTACACGGTGAACGGTATGTTAATTGTGTGGTCTGAATGTTCTAATTATTTTCCTAAGGTCCAGACGTTGTGTGTTTAATTGTTAAGAGCGATATCTATGATTTATGTATATGATATTGTATACTGTATTGCTCGACACCGCTGCGTTTTATTTTACGCGAACGTCTTCTGACTGGAAGTTTATACATCTAAACTGGAACAAGACTAACTGACCTTTAGGTATTATTGAACCTAACTGATGGTCAACTGTTATAGTCTTAACTCAAGGATTGGTTATTATATCACTGACTAAAGGGCTAACTTATAAAGAGAGGAATCCAGACTATTTCGACTTTCTGGTTGCACATCGTGATCACTACGAGAGACTTCAATGGGGAGTCACTCAAGGGAATCCATTGTCCACATTCGACGATGGCGGAGGGCACTATCGTTGGTGCACAGGTTCGACTGGATCGGTTAAAATAATTATCCAGGGCCATAAGGTCAGCTAATAACGGTTCCATTGGAACCCAGGGGACTAACCCAGGGAACTATTGTCCAATATTAAGTTATTAAGGGTTGTCTTGACATGACGCCTAAGGTGGAATTTATCTGGAAAAGCTTAAGTGGTTGGTTAAAAGGATAAGAGTCTTGTGACCTGCTAACAAGTACAGTTAATTAATACGCGTATCTTGTTTGGTTATTGTTATGGATTATTGTTGTTTGATTATCTGGTTGATGTTTACTATTATGTGATGTGATTGCAGGTGAATTGTTATGTGTTTGTTTAGCATTTACAGTTATTACTGTTATTATTGTAAACCAGTATTTCATGTAAAGAATCTAATATCAAGATGGCTAAAACAACTTAAGGAATCTAGATGACTTAGGACTACATTTAGCATACCAGCATTTCGATTGCTGAGCCCTTCAATGGGCAAAACATTTCAGGTTATTGATTGAAGACACGTGCCGGAGTGCGGGGAAACAGGGTAGCTGATGTGTTTTAATAAACACTTTGTAGTTTTATTATGTACTGTATTTTGGAGCTTGTTGTATTCAGTTAGTTGCTCATTTAGTTTGGATTTGGTTTGTAATATTAAGGGTGCTCAGTATCTTGTTCATCACAGCGTGAGGAGTTGAAGTTGTTGGAAGGAGTAAGGATGCCTTGTTGCTCACAAGGGTGAGTAACGGCGTGTAACACCAAGGGTAGATGGTTTTATTTTCCGTTGCGAATTGTTATTTATTATGCTACGACTTGTGACGTTATTACAGGTTTAGGTTAGGGGTGTTACAGTAAGACCCGCAGGGCAGCCAAGTAAAATGTGATTTCTCCATACCTAAAACTGTTCTTGGGTAACTGTCTGACTAAGTCAAACGTTGGAGTGTGATGAGTGTGAATGAGTGTGGATGAGTGTGATGATTTACCTAAACCCAGTTAATCACTGGCTACTGGTTGCGCATAGAGATCTCTTGAGTTAATACCCGGATAGGGTTTACTCTAGTTAAATCTTGATCGAGCCTAGATAGATCGTCAGGCGGAGTGTGCTACCGTTGGCACCAGGCCCTTGGCCACCTATGTGGACGCCTTTAAACAGGCAAAGTGAATAACACCCGGAATCTTCAGATCCTCTGGGCAATGAGCACCTCATGTGTACTTGGGACCACCGTCCATGTGAGTTATTTCGGGATGTCCTAACTTGACTCCTGACAGTGCTAACAAAATGTGTAAAGTTATGTGAGGGCCCGGGGGGCAGTATGTGAAGTTTGTATGAAAGACCGTTACTAACGGCTATATGTTTATCGTTGTTGTGATTGAGTGCTCTGTGTATAAACTGTGGTGAGTGAGTTGTAGTGCCTGTATTAATTGTTTTGTTTACCGCCAATCATGTGTTACTGCTTTAATATACCTGTAAACTGGTAAAAGCATGTAAAGAATCTAATAATAGCGACCATGACTATTAAGTGACCAATAGGGTCCAAACCCGGCATACTCAGCGTTTATCGCTGAGCCTTTATGACATTTGTGCAGGTGGTGTTTACCGTCGAAGCCGAAGTGCGGGAACCGGGTTGTTAGGGCTTAATTTTACCGCATGAGAGTTCATCTTGTAGTAGGACGGTTGTTAGTGTACTATGTTGTAACGTTGTGTACAATCGGGAGAATTTAGACGCTCACTTGTCATTGAGTTTGATTATGGATTTAGAATGGTGTATAGGTTAGTATCTCGTTATCACTGCGGTTATGTATATATTGTCAGTGTTGTTTCCTTATTACTTATTTCTGCTCCTTTACTTGTATGGGCGAGTAATGGCATGTGACACCCATGTGAGGATTATTAGTGTTTTAACTACCGCTGCGAGACATGTTTAATTAAGCTACGTGAGTGACTATGACGTGATTACCGAGTTGGGTGTTACAGTTAGAACTTATGTACTTTGCCATAAGTCGAAATGTATTGTATTTTGGGAGTCGAACTTAGTAGAACTCGGTATGTATGTACATGGATTATGTTCGGAGTTTAGTTTGGAGTATGTATTCAGTTCATCAGACCGTTACAAGTGGAGTTAGTAAGGCCTTGTTTCATGTGGGAGACTAACGGAGGTAACACATGTATTTAGTTTAAGTTTTTCTGCTGCGATTTTAATTAAATATGACGAGGTTAATTACCGTTAATTACGTTTTAAGAGTTGGGGTGTTACAATAAAAAAGAACACAAATATTTTCATTTGGTCGGTTTTATGGAATTTGTTAGTTTGTAGGATTTGTCAACATATATTATTATTATTTTTTTATTATTATTTTTATATTGTTGGTATTTATCTTTTCCAGAAAATTTTCAAATAACTTATACCATTTTTCTTTAGCTCTATTTAGGGTTAAAGGGTTGAAGAACATTTTTCTCCACTTTCCAACTCTACCTAACATCTTTTCACTCGCAACTCTATTTTCTAATTTACTCCAATTTCTAATACGAAAAGTAAGATTAAAATTATCCAATTTGTTCTCCTCGATTCTTGTGTATAAAACTAAAAAAATCATATATTTAGAAGAGTATCCATTCCTTATAAACTAGTCATACAAAAATTTATCGAACTTTTCTTTAACTTTATTTGTTTAACGCACCTATTCAAACACAAATATTCCCTCCTATATAATATTACCCAAGTCTAAACACAAAACATTAGTGAATTTTGAAGAGGGAAAATAAGTCTATAACTCCAAGAAAATCGAATGACAAACGAGGGTGAGCATCTGGATTGAATAAATTAGATTTATCTAAAATATAAATTAACCAATTTTTTTTGGATTTTAAACCGAATTGTAAAGGCTGCGTTCGGTAGATTTTTTGTGGTAGTTTTGTGGTTGTTTTGGTCTGGTTGTTTTAGTTGGCTGTTTTGTGGTAGTTTTGCTGGCTGTTTTGTGCTGGTTGTTTTGTGGCTGTTTTGAAAACTAGTGTTCGGCAGGCGGCGGTTTTGTCTGGTTGTTTTGAATAAGTTAGTTTTGTGCAGTGCGTTTACCGTTTTCGTTGTTACAATTAAAAATTTTATATTACATTTTAAAACAATTTTTGTTAATAAAGTTAAAATATATGTAGATATTCAATTATAGCCTTTAATAATTATTATTCTTTATTATTATTTTAGTGACAATTAATTTATAATATGTATACATATTAATCTATAACAAAAAAATTTTTACATATATTTGAAAAAATAAAGAAATAAACCATTGTATTTAACATCTAAATATATAAGATGTTATATATAAAAATAAAATTTTATGGATTATATATTAATATTTAATATAACACTTCAAATGTATTAATACTTAAGATTATTTTAATTTTTAATGGAATAAATAATATCATTGAAATGAAAAAGCAATTCTTTCTAATAATAAAATAATTGACTGTAAACGAATATATATATATCACTTATTATTGCATTATTATATATTGTTTAATTGTTGATAAAATATTTATTTTAAACATATATTTGTAGTTAAAACAATATATTCTATTCAGTTAAATATTAATTAATGAAATTCAAAAACATAAATTTAAATTTAATACTGGATATGCCAAAAAATAAAAAATAACGTATATTAACATAATAGTTTGTACAAACAGTTTAGTAATTAATCATTACTTAGCAAGTTGAATACTTATAATTGATATTTCTGAAATATATTACAAATATTTTGTACTCAAATAATTTTGATATAATTGAAAGTTTACATCGTAATTTTTATTAGTTTGCTCTTTTCTTTGTAGAATATTTTATTAGAATTGATAGATAGTAATAGTTTTAAGAGACAATTTATCCGTATCTGAATAAACAATTTAGAAAAACACTACTAGTTTAAAACTATTGTTCTATATTATTTTCATTAATTTATAATTTAGTATACCAATCTTTATAAAAAAACTAAAAATAAAAAAGGGAAATAAACTAATTTATAATATATTAATATATTTCAATTTTGATTTAATTTTGTGTCAAATTAATATATAATATCATTTTTAAACTATAATTAAATATTGTAAATTTTAATTAATTTATTAAAAATTAATTTTTTAATATTAATTAATATTATTAAAATTTTCTCACCCCTTAATTACAGTTTTCTAGTTCCGTCTCTGTTTACGATATTCATTATATTTGCAGTATAAATTGTTGGTTGTTTTGTGGTTGTTTTGCGATTGTTTTGTGCTGGTATATTTGTGGCTGTTTTGAAAATTGTTGTTCGGTGATGGCGGGTTGGCATTTTCTGTCAAATATGCCAAAATCCAAAATGCCACATTTATACCATATTTATACGCAGCCAAACCCAAATTTAAAATTTCGGTTATTCAGATATCCGAATTATAATTCGGTTTAGATTTCAGTTTTAACCTGTAAAATTCAGTTATGAAACTTTTTTTGAAAGAAAATCGCTAAATCATTGGCCTCTGTGTTAATACTGATTATCTGACTGCTCCTCTTTTTTCGATGCCTTTTGGCTTTCCTACTCTTGTTATTTCTGTTGTCTATCTACCGAACGCCATTGACGATCTCTCTGAACTCTGACTCCGAATCACTCGGAGTACAGGACCGGCAAAATCCAAGGAAGGGAGGAAGTAAGGAACCGGAACAAAATTGTAGCATAAGACAGAAGGGAACATGAGATCGTCTTCCGGTCGAATCGATTTCGCCGCAAGCGCCAAGAGGATAGAAGTCGACAATCGTCTCTCTCTGAGAATCTACTTCCGAATTGCGGATAATATCCTTCGACAGGTCTTCCTTCTCTATTGTTCCTTCTATTATTGATTCGGATCATTTCGTATGTGCTCTCGCCTGTTAACAAATTTGGGGGACTATTCCAGTCCCGAATTTGATCATTCTACGACCTATGAAATCTGCTTTCTTGAGTAGCGAAGTCCATTGATACTCATGAAAGGTTTAAGTCGTCGAGGCAGCTGGAAACTTTAGCTCAGCTAATTATGATTTTGTGTCTCTAGAAGGGAAAGGAAAAGGAGACTCTAAGATGGTCGGAAGAGGAACGTTGAGAGGAAATACCAATGTCTAAGTGTTTGCTTGTTAGCCTCCCCACTATGTTACTTTGCTGAACGCATCAGTGCTTGATTATCAGTCGAATTTATTAATTACAGTTCCATTTTGGGAGTACTGTGTGCTTACGGTACTTCATATTTGTGTTGCTGTTCTATCGTTCATGTCGAGCCCATCTAGTTCATCTGTTAAGAGGATAGTTTTCAACTCCCTTAGAGCCATTTGGATTATTTTTGTGCTTTAGTCGTTAGTGGTTTTTGAAACTCTATCATCGATATGCTGGTACCTGAAGCTCTTTTGAAGAGCTTCTGAAACTGAAATTACTTGATTGTTTCAGGCATATATATTTCGCAATGAGAAGATATCATAGATCTATATGTCATGCTCCTACGATTCTCAAGGTGAGTAAGTTATGTTTTGACTTTCTGTAAATGATTACCTTGATATTTGTTATTGTCAGTTTGAGGTTTGTATGAGTGCAATTGATAGTTTAATTATGAAGAGTTCGTTCCAGTGTAATGTGGTTGTTGTTTCCATATGTTCTGGCTCTCTAAAAATTGTATATAACACATTTCTTAAAATGATTTACTTCTGTTTCAGTTTGGTTAGTGAAACTATTCCACGTCATCGAGATTATAGGGCATCCCCAGTCAGCAAGAAAAATTCTCTGAAAAAGGTGATGCCATGCACCTTTTGTATCCTACTGGGAGATACTTATCACTGCTTGTCTTGTTTAAACCTGCTTAATGTAGTTTAAGTTGATAAGCACACTGAATAGTTTTTTCTAGGAAAAAAATAAGCTGGCTTTCAATTTCCTGTGAAGTTTTAATTAGAAAAGAAGCAAGAGGTGATATATTTTGAAAGTCTGTAAGAAATGCTTGACCTTTGTATACTGAAATTATTTCCATAGCAATTGTTAAATGCCCTCAATGAACTGGAGGAGTTGAAGCCTGCGGTGAGCCAGAAGATCGAAGAGTTGGATGCAAAACAGAAATATCAACTGAATGGATGGGGCCAACCTGATAGCAGTAATTCCCTCGAGTGGCCTCCCAAAAACAAGAATAACCAATCAGATACGGTACTTATTTTCTTTAGAGGGTATCCTTTATTATTATTTTGCTATTAACCAACTCTTTTTTGGCAAACCTTATATAGCTGCAAACACTGGCTGTTGCTGCCAATGGAACTTATGACAATCTACCCACAAAGCTACAACTAGAAGACCGTTTCCGCAAATGGTAAGCTCTTTACACCTGATGCTCAGTTCATGCAGAGAAGAAGGTTTCTGATTCTATTTTATAGTTTTTACCAGCCATTTGATGATTTCCCCATGTTGCATCCTGATGAACTAGCAAATATGTTGCTGAACTTCCAAACAGCTCTAATGTGAAAGCCATTACTTATGCATGTCAACACCTTGGTTTACTTTTTGACTTTTTTTCTCTGATTATGGAACACGCCAGTCACTACTGGTCTTGGCATGCATGCTCTTTGATCTCCTTGATGATTTTTTTTTAAAGCTTAACGATTTATGGTCCGGCGTGTTCCCTATTTTTTTATATTGTGAGATTTGGGATGACATGAATGCAGAGAGCAGAGGCTTTTTGGAGGGTTCTATCTTTCTCAACACGTGCTTTAAAAAGCAACTTTGAGTCTTCTGATTATGAAATTTGAAGTTTTTTGTAGAATTCTTTTCTCTGCTCTGCCGCTTCGAAAATTCTATAAGCAATCATTTACCTGCTATTTATAAAGTCTAGATCAGTGACTCGTGGAACAGTCTCATAGCACTTTATGTTTGTATCAACCTGCTTATTTGATTTTGCACCTCATGTCAAAATTTTGGTACCTTGTTCTCATCAGTGTGTTGCCTCACTGATATCTGATCCTTCTATTAGGTCCCTGACTCGCCCAAAGGAGGAAACACTTTCGAGGCACTCCATATTGGGTCCTAATGGGCTTCGTGCACAGTGGCAGCCACCTGTCAGGGACAAAGGGGTAGGCTATATTGATTTGTGGTTATTATCTCTGATAATGTCGTATTTGTGTTGTTTTAAAGTCCTCCTTCCTTCATTGCAGGTTTACTATCCAAGCAACCTAGATGTTACTCCTGTTGAAATCCCAGGTACATTATATACTACCGTATTTGCGTCAGTGTGGCATCTCTTGTACAATTTTTGGAAAAAAAATTTGTTGTTCTCTATAGAAATTCTTTTTCCATTATGTTATGAAAAATCTTGCTGTATGATGTTGGTATGTCGCTTTAAACCTTCGTATTCATTACTCTTATTTCGTCAGTGTTAAAGATTACAGGTCATTATAAAATGCTGATCTTTTGTTTCATTCAGGGTTATATTCGCTCGAATATATGTATCTCCTGATCATACTTTTTGCCTTGTCCAAAGAAACTGTCTTTGGAAATTTGACCATTTCATGCAAACTATTAGTGGTCTCCTGTTACTTATTTTTCTTTCGTCTTTGCTCTCCTAGCTTTCTCCTGATTCAGTTGGTTTTCTTTGGTGCGTCTACCTACTAATTGTTGTTTGACATTTCTCTTCCTTGTGATATTCTGTTCTATGATCGAAACGTTAAACAGTTACGATTTTCTGTTTTTGCAAAGATAATAGTTTTTTGAGAATATATTAAGTGCTTTTATTTCTTGTGGACTATTTGATTGTTAGTCTTGATTTGTTGGTCGTTTGGATATTATAGCCAGGGGCGGATGCAGAGGGGGGGTTAGGGGGGCTGAAGCCCCCAAAAATTTTGAAAATCTGTCAAATGCACTTATAAATTTTTGAAAAAATACAAAATAACATAAAGTTTTAAAGAATGATAGTGTCAAAAAAATTTTTGTCCCCCTTAACAAAATTTCTGGATCCGCTACTGATTATAGCGAACAAACCTAAAATAACATGATTGCAGGGCACTATATCGGCACATCTATTTTTCCTATCTCTAAAATCATACGTGCTTTCTAGGTTTGTTAATTGTCAGTGCCCTCATAAATTCAGGATTCAACAGGCCACAGAAGATGCAGTGGTTGGGAAACTACCCAACAAATATGAAAGTGAACTGGCTGGTCTGGAAACTAGTCTTTCTCAAGATTGTGCTGCTAGGATATCTCAAGCTAACGAGCCTAGTTCCATGATTTCGTTTGAAGCTGTGGAGACTCCTAATACTACAATTGTGAAGCAGCCTTCCCCACCAGCAGTACTTGCAGCTGTGCAAGATCTATTGCCTTCCGACCCGCCAATAGTTAAAGAGATGCAAGATGTCAGAAGTGACCCCTTGCCAGATAACTTGGTTGCCCCCGAGTCTCCCATGGAATTGCACATTGTACGAATCTTAAAACCACCTCCTTGTCCCCTTCCCTATCTATTTCCCTAAAAATTTAACAAAGAAAAAGACAAAAGTCAAGTTATCCATCTGAATATATTATTCATGTTCAAAATCCATGAATGATTTATTGAGCATGGAAATTTCCTTATGTAACATGATATCAATATACATATCTTGTTGCAGTCAACAAGCATGATGGATACTTTCTTGAGGTTGGCTCAGTCGAATACTTCTAAAGATTTGGAAACTTGTGGGATTCTTGCTGGATCACTGGTGGGTTCCTCAGGCATTTGGTTCTATTAGAGGCATTTTTTTGTGGATTTGAAACTTATTTATTTCATTTTTACAACTTTGCAGAAAAACAGGAAGTTCTATATTACAGCTCTAATTATACCAAAGCAAGAAGCGACTGCCAATTCTGTAAGATATTGTCCCATATCAGTGTCATGTTGTTTCTCACTAGGCCTTGGGGCATCCACAATGGGAGGTGATTCACCTCTTGCCAATTAAAAAGAAAAGAAAAATATGAGTTTCTTAACTAAGAAACTCTCCTTTTGGAAAACCTAGGCGGACAAGAGAGAGACTGAGAGAGTATAATAAAAAAAACTGTTAGTGGGGTAAATCTACTCTTCCTTATTGTGGATGTCCTTACTTGTTAATTTTTCTATGTGCAGTGTCAGGCCACAAATGAAGAGGAAATATTTGATGTACAAGACAAACGGTCACTTTTCCCATTAGGGTGGATCCATGTACGTACAGTGCTTATTTCAGATGCTATATTCAATTGTACATCTCATGTGTAAAGATGAACTGACTAGGAGTATCCTCTTGAGAAGTGATGAAGTATCAGACTTAATTAGCTATGTTAACTAGGAGGCTGACTATACATTACTGTTAGGGTCACCAGATAAATGAAGTGGCTGATGAAATGTATTGATGAACCCCCTGTTGTAAGCTAAACATTTGTCATGATTTCATCAGGCTTGCCTATACTCCCATGCGTGTCTTGATCCTTTTCTTTCTCCTGGATTATAAACTGCTTGTTTCTTAAGTCGAATATGGTCATAGTTCTACTCTGGTTACCAGTCCCTGGTTTACAATCGTTTCATCTAATCTGATTCTCGTTTTGTAAAGCTTTTTGGTGCTTTCATTAGAGACTGACAGTATAATATTGTTTTGCTTTCAGACACACCCTACACAGTCTTGTTTCATGTCATCAATCGATGTTCACACCCACTATTCTTATCAGGTATGTGGCCATTGATTTTCCATTACGTTGCCAAATGACAACAAGATTATACCTTGTGCTACTAGAAGCATATACTATTGCTCATTGGAAATTTTAATATTAGCTTTCGTCATGAGTCTATGCGATGAGATTTGTGGTAGTGTGAACCTTTTGGCGCACAGAAATTGCCCATTGTTAGCATTAACAAGCATATGTTTTCTATCCCAGGTAATGTTACCAGAAGCTGTGGCAATTGTTATGGCGCCAACTGACCGTTCCAAGTAAACTCTCTACCCCTTCAGCTAGTCTTTAGTTGAATATGAAGGTTTTTCTCCCTAACCTGTACGTCTCCCTTTTGAAGGAAACATGGCATATTCCGGCTGACTACACCAGGTGGCATGTCCGTGATTAGAAACTGCGACCTTCGTGGCTTTCACGCTCATGATCCACCACCTTGTGGGGGGCCCATTTATGCGCAGTGTACAGATGTATATATGAACCCCAACTTCAAGTTCGAAGTCATAGATCTGAGATGATTGTGGTTGCTACTTAATCTTTTGCAAAGGTGGATCCATTTTCCATGCAATTGGTATGCAATGCATGATTATGCTCGACTAGCACAAGTGTTCCATAGAATGCACATCTTATAAGACACGCATCACCATCTGTTCCCCTTGAGCCAATATGCATTGTAACTTCGGAAGCTAATGATTGAAAATTTACAGCTGTCCGCAAATGTTCCGTGCGATGATGTTGTTGCATGGTTGTAAATTGTAAAAGCTGGCTGTTTATTCAAGCAGATTTTGTGTATCTTATTAATCTTCCTGACAGTAACTATTCAAATTCTTAATCCTACCTTTTATTTTGTAAATATGATAAAGCAGGAGTTTCATGGCCACTCCTATTTACCCTTTTTAGCACTGAATTTTGTTGATTGTGCGGGTGCCAGAACTTCAAAACGAAACTTCATGTCTTAAGCCATGAGGTTGTACTTCCAAGCCCCTTTAAGCCGTAATTATTTTAGCCTATGTTCATTTATTGTTGGTATTAGCTCTGGCTTACCCGTGATTCAAAAAAAAAAAAAAAAAAAGCTCTGGCTTACCCATTGAGTTTGGAGGATCGTTTTTGCAGTGGTAATTAGGGATGACAATTTTAAACAAACACTTGATTCACGTGATTTAAATAAATGGATGAAAATCTGAAATAAATGGACAATTGATCGGGTGACAGGTTGGGTCGAGTGACGGAATGAAATTTTTGTTCGTCATCCAATTCATCATTTGTTTATCACCTGATTCATCGTTTAAAGTTACACCTTGTTTTATACTAGTAATTAAACAAATATATGTAATGTTTTTTATTACGTTGGAGTGATTTTTTAAAAATATTGGAAAATTTTACCTTTATCAATATATAAATTTTTTTATATTTTTATCATACTAAAAAATATTTTTTATGATATAGAAAAAATTTCATCAAATTATCACTCGAATCATCCACGGATGATGAACAGATGACGCATGAAGAATAAACGGATGATATATTCGGTGACTGATGCGGGTGATGCTCTGATCCGAATCGATCAATTCTCATTTCAGGGCTCAAGTAAAAGACCTTTGATTAAGGTGAAAGAGTCCCCCAACTATCTCATCCTGAGTGTAACAATTCAGTAATTTACCACGTTTTACCACTTCAACGTCTCACTAGGAGATTCCGGTCTTTTTATAGTTCAGGTCGTGAAACTCACTCATTGTTGCCCTATGTAGCAAGTAAAAAATTAATACTTTATGATGGATCATAATCCATCTTTACTAGCAATGTTCATCTACGATTTCAACATTGTTAAGTGTGATTTTGTTGTTGCAGTTTTTTTAAATATATATTTCCACTTACACTCTTATATTACATAAAAAAACACTCTCCTAAATATAAAGTAGCAAAAAACTAATGACTACTTCCACTAATAAGAGAATACAAAGAGTGAATTCACACACTAGAGATTAGGAATATAGTTACATATGTTTATTAAAACACCAATACATAACATACAATCATATTGTATATATGATGAGTATGAATGTCTCACTCGAAAATCTTCAATTAGTTATTAGTTCCACTTTAACCTTTTTGTTTATATGTGTCATGCAAGTTTCCAAAGACCCAAAACTAAAAAAAGCTTAGATGGGTCCACCTACTAAAGTATACTTGTTATTGAAATGTGGTAGTTTTCTAGATGTTCTGCCTTTTTCATGGTCCACCCCATAATCAATAATTACTGATAATCAAGCACATGACAACAATTACAACACAAGAAGTAGCGCTCTTCGATCGCTGGACGATCATGCAAGGCCAAGACAAGGGTATCCCCACCTAAACCCAAAGACCCCACCCCCTGAAGAAGTAATACTATGACTTATCGTTCTGATAGCGCTTAGAATTAGACATAATAATATGGTTTTGTGTTTAACCATGTTGCACCATTTGGACGACCGATGAAAATGCATAGAAAATTACATACTATATCCATTACGAATGTTATAATCTGCTATAATTACTTGGGTTCATTATGATAAAACTTTTTGATCTCTACTCCACATTGTCCTTTTATATTTGTGCGGATCCTACCATAGTTTATCACACTATTAACTAGTACCTTCCTAACTGACTTATTTAGGTTTAGGCTCCCTTCGTCTAGCTGTTTTTATTTTAACTGTTTAATACTATATGACAATATGTTATTAAAGTATAACACATGACCCATATGAAATCTAAATAGACGTTTTTCTGAAAATATACCATCAAATATAACGCAAAAATACCAAGTTAAACCAAACATTATTATGAGGGGAGATGCATAAGCTAGATGAAGATTGTGAAGGAATTTAAAACTTATTGTGAACAATGTTTGGAATTATCTACCATTAAAAATGAAAACGGATGGTGTTGATTGAAATGAAGGATCCGACAACTTTACCTGTTAATATTTATCTACCCCATTAAAGAAGCCTGGACAAATCCTTCTTTATAAAATAAAATAAAAAGCCGCATCATCCTAACTTGTGATTTGGTTGAATTCCTAACTATTGAGATTTGGTTGCAAGTGGATAGGCGCCCTAAAGGATGAACAAGAGATGTTTTTTTTTTCAGGGAGAGGAAGAACAAGAGATAACAACTTGATTCAACTTCTTTCCTTTTTGTTCTTTTCGAAATGTACACAGAAACCACAAATAATTTTGAACCAGTGTTCCATTCATCCATCCCCATAACTGCTAATCCAACGTATCTCTGCCCACTCTCCTTTTCATCCTCTATTTTGTTTGTATATATGACGAGGAGTAATGTAACATGGCTAGATATTTGATCATCTTAGTTGTCCTCTTACAGGTCATGTTTGAATAGGGGCAAGGCAGTTGTTCAGAAAACAAACTATTCCAAATAAGAGAAATATAAATGAACAGTGAGAAAATACCCGATATTAAAAGTAGTGATAGTAAAAAGTAAGTTGTTAACTAGACACAATCAATAAATGCAAGCATTTTGATGTAGGGAGATCGAGCGGCTGCTTATAGTCATTTTAAACTATCTTTACTTACATTTACGGTGGTATCGTTTGTATAAGTTAAAAGTGTAAGTTTTATAAGTTAGTATGTACATTTAATAAAATTTCAGTAATATCAAAATTTACTGTATATCTTTACGTATACATCAATACAGTTTTAAATGACTAAGTGTACTTATATGTGTAGATATGTAGTCAAAGAAATTAGGTTAAATATTTGTCTTATAAATGTCAAAAGTATAAGTTAAAATGTAAAAAAAACGCTATTTTTCATCTAAATTAAATTTCTTTAAAACGAGAACAATCATAGATATGTTTTATCAAGTTAAATTTTTTATATTAGTTACATGTATATATTTGTACATATCAATAAGATTGTAATGCACCATATAAGATTAAAAATTCATTATACAATAATGATATTATACAATCAGTTTCATAATTTATACATGAGAAATAATGATTCACCATTGTTAATAATAAAACATAATACTGTCTTATTTAAAGGAAGATAAGCAATAATGTATATTTTTCTTATTTTAGATTATATTTTATAAATTTATAATTATTTAACTTTTAATATGAATTTTACACATTCTCACATCAGCAATGGATGCCGCATGCGTCGCTATAAAAGAAAATGATTCACTCGAATGAGACACTATAATTTCACAATAAATAAACTAAGAATTACTTTTAGTGGATTCATTAATTTGATCACTAGGAAAACACAAAAGATTCATAAACAATGAAATAAAAGATTCACTTTATTTATTGTTGAATTTAAAAAATTATTTTAAATTCACAAACAAAATTTTAGTTAATCCACTTTATGAATATGCAAATAATACTTATACGAGAAACTAATTCACTTTGAAAACAATGTATCACAATCATTAACAATGATTCTTGGCTACAACCAGATGTAGTTGTAGCTACATTTCAAATTGTATAGTTTGAAAGGGTAAAAGTGCAGGTTTTGTAAGTTTATTGTACAGTTTAAGAAGTTAGTATGTACATCTAGTAAAATTTCAGTAATATTAGAATTCAACGTATACAATTTTTATAGAATAAATGTACATCTATGTAGCCATCTATAGCTACATTTTGATGATGTAAACAAGAAATTACCATTAATAATGCCACAATTCACTGGATTGATGTTACTGCTAGAACTACCATACATCACTTATAATAGAATTTGATTCCCTTACAACAAAGTTGGGGAGGGGGGGCGTTTGATTTGAGTAATAAGAATTTCTACTATTTGTTTAACTATTTTTACTATTTTCAAGAAAGGGAAAGGAAATGGGATTACCCCAAACCCTTTAACTTGATTTCTCACCCCTAGAAGGGGATGAGATTCTCTTTTTTCAATACACTCTGACGGCGACATATGACCATGACCGATGACTAATGACCATTGACCAGTGACCGGTGAAAGTTGACCATTGACCGGTGGCTGTTGACCGTTATTTATTTTTATTGTTCTCAGCTCAAACAAATAGCCAGGAAAATCAAAGTTTCCATTCTCCTGTTCTGTTTTCTGATTCCATTATGTTTCCCCGCTCAAAACAAACACCTCCTTAGTTCACAACAGATAAAGAAAATAATAATTTATTTACTGAGTAATAATAATTTATTTTACTGAGTTTAATAATAAATTTTCACTTAAAAACTGATTTTTAGTGGATTCACTGTATGAATATTTATCTAAGAATACTTATAGAAGAAAATAATCGTGTCATATAATAGGTTGATTCATGTTCAATAAGCAAAAGATGCACTTTGCTATATACATCACACTAATAGCTTTATAATTTGAAACTGATTTATTACAAAAATAATTCACTTTGATAACTAATTTGATTCATGTTAAATAAATAAAAATTCACTTTGCACGACATCATAATAATTATTTTATAATATAAAACTGAAGTGTTAGTGTTGTTTTCAAACCTCCACCATGTTTCTGAGCTTGGAAACAAACATATGCTCTTATACTAACAGCATCATCCACTATTTTTTCATTTTCCTTGCAACATATACCAAAACTATGGGTATATTTATTGTAGGGTTGATGAGCTTCCCCCTCACTTCTAAACTCTTACCCTATCAATTTTGAAGTTTCTTCTTCAATAAATTGACACATTTATGAATCAACCGATCAAGAAACACCTGCAATTGTGTCATAATAAATGTGTATTATATTCACAATGAGAGTGAATCTAGCACAATGATTATATGAATCTATGTCAGATAACTCATACTAAACAATTAAATCAACATATTACATTAAGTGTGAATACAAACATTGATAGAGTGCACCCTTAATAGTATAAGAATGCATCACTGTCTACAAGAATAAAACCAAAATGAACTTTTTATGCTTGACTCAAATCTAATATTTGTTTTGTAGCATATTCTACTAAGAAATTTGTATGTGAATTGAGCAAAGTAGTATTCGTTGATTCATTTTCGATCGAACAATGATGATTTATGAACTCCTACATTTAAAAAAATTGCAGATTCTTCAATCCAAAATAGCTAATTTTATTGAAGACATTGTCAGTAATTTGTATCATATCTCACCGTGTTAACAAATTGATAATGTCAAGAAATTATCTGTTATGATGTTGTAAAATATTTTTAGAAATTTTTATCTGGTTGAGAAAAGAAATGCATAACGCGGGAGATCCAGCAGCTTGATTTCGTTTGCAAGCGTCTCTATTTTTTTCTCGCTTGATTTCATTTGCAAGTGTCTGTATATTTTCTTCCGTATCTGATTTTGATTATTCCCAAATAAAAAACCATAAACGACCTGTTTTAAGCCATAAATTATTGAGAAAATTCACGGAAACCATTAAAAATTGTTTGATTCATACAAGATCACAACTTTTAAAAAAGTTTTTCAGATACCATAAAAAATAATTATAATCCATCAGATAACACAAATTACTAACCCATGACTTTTTAAGACCAAAATACCCTTACTTGTTAATAAGTATAGTTCATAGTATACCACATAAATATTTTTAAATTCAGAAGATACCACAATATTTATTAAATATACTCCCTCCGTCCCTATTTCACCTTCTGGTTTACTATTTGGACTTATCGTTTGACTTCAATATTTAACATGTAAGATGACATAATTTTACAAATCTAAGTTTTGTAATGGAATCCTTATGTCAAAAACTATATGTTATAGAAATTCATTTTATAAAATTATTTATCTTATATGTTTAATATTGAAGTGGAAAAACGTGCCAAAAAGTAAACAGGAAGATCAAAATGGGACGGAGGTAGTATTAAAAAAAATTAAAATTCATAGATTTATTAATATAGGTTGAAATTTTATAAAAAAAAATATTAAATATATAATTATAAAAATACTAAAAAGTATAAAATATTATAAAAAATTAAAAGTAGCAAATAATTGAAATAATGATAATCAATTTTTTTAAATATTTTACTCTAATAATTTTAATAATATAAAATATTATTATAAAAATTAAATTTATATAAATTAATTTTATGAAAATTAAATTTCATTCTCTATTAAATATTCTACGGCTTCTAATATAATTGTACCTTTTATTATTTTTCATATTTTTAGAAATTTTATTATTTCATATATATGATATTTTTCATTTTTTCAAATGATTTATTTTCACTTTATATATATTTAGTTCAAACATACAACAAAAATTATTAAATAATTTTAATAAAGTAAGTAGCACAAGTTAACTTTTTCTTATATGGATTAAAATTGAAAAATTACAAAATACCATATATAATAATAAAATCTATAAAAATATGAAAAATAATAATAGATATAATTATATTAGAGAAGCCATAAAAAATTTGATTAAAAATAGTATTGAGAAAAATAATTCAATTTTTTATAATCGCATTTTATATAATTTTTTTATAATAATATTTATATTTTAAAATTATTAGAGTAAAAAATTATAAAAATTGAATTATCATTCTTTTAACTATTTAGTACTTTTAGTTTATTTACATTTTTATTTTTAAAAATTATTTTGTATTTTTAATTTTATAAAAATTCAAAATATAATTATTGATGATAGTTAATATTGTGATATCTTGTGAAATTAAAAATATTTATGTGGTATACCGTGAACTATGTTTATTAACAAGTAGAGGTATTTTGGTTTTAAAAAGTTTTGGGTTAGTATCTGTAGTATCTGGTTAATTAAAATTATTTTTTATGGTATCTATAAAACTTTTTTTAAAACTGTGATTTTTTGTGAATTAATAAATTTTTTGGTGGTATTCCATGAATTTTCCCTAAATTATTTAAATAAACTAACAAATGATAACTTGACAAGTGACATGAAGCCACGAAAAAGATGTGGAGCTAGCGCCATCTTTTTGTTTTGATTAGTTAATACCCGATTGTGGTTACTCTTCCAAGGCACTTGCCTGAATAGTAATAAGTATAATTCTTACAGGGATAGTCCAATTAAGGTTGTGTTTGTTTTAGATGTATAGAATTATACACAATTCATCTCAAAATATTGTAAAATTACCATCAAATATATCAATACTAAACAATAATGAGAAAGATATGAATTAATCGTGTAATTCGAACGATTATATCTCAAACAGAGCTTGATTTTTCTGGCATAGAATGGTTCAAAGGTTGATAGTATATTTTTCTCAACATATATTCATGTCCCCTCTCAATTTCAATTTCTGGTTCTTTGCTGTTGTCAAACTATTAGAAAGAGCGTATAGAAATTCCAAAATAGAGAAGGAAATCAAGAGTTCAAATAGTACATCCACTCAGATTTTAGTGATTTTTTTTACAAGTTGGGTAGATTTTGAACAAGACATTGGTTACAAAAGAAAGCAAAACAAAAACGTTTTCATTTTGTTTGTGAATATAACAACCACAAAAATATATGCAACGATTGAAGCAGGGCTAATACAACAGAAAGGCATCAAAATTGGCGTGAAGGCGTCAAATAGAACATCATATCATCAATCACTCTCTGTGAGGTTTCTTATCTTCTGAGTCAAGAGAAGTGCAATAAATTGATAAAACCTTTACTTTTTGTTAATATCATCAAAACAAGACAAAGCTAGAAAATGTATGTAATATCTGTAAATGATGGGCTCCATTTGTTTGCTTGAGTTGATCTCATCCTTGTTCAGTTTTCCCATCTTCACTTTTTCTTTTCTTTTCCTCTCCATCAAGTCACAATTATCAAAACTCAACCTCCTTTCGTGGCCCGCCTTATCATACATCATTTTCTTGCTGTCAAATTCTCCCTTCCTACTTTTTTTTTTTTTTTTCCACCTGCAACAACCAACCACCACCACCATCTGACTCTGTCATTCATCCTGAAGGCGTTTTGAAGGGATTTTGGCTTTTGTTTGAAGTAATTAGTTGCGCACCATACAATTCAACAATTAAAGTACTACTACCATAATACAACCCTTTTTTTGGATGATGAGATTGAGAATCCTCTTGATCTCCATTCTTACTACTTACAGTCGTCTTCCCACTCCATCTCATCTGATATGCTAATAAAGCTGTTGTTTCTGTCTATTCCTCAAATCAACATCTATCTACTTACTACGTCACTACCAAATTTAAAGTACGTACGTATTCCCTACATTTAAAAAACAAAGCCTTACAAAAGTAAAGTAAATTAATTTTTCTCTTTTTGACTTTAACCCATTACCCCTCCTTCCTCACCCTGCTGCTCATTCACTCCTTTTAATAAGCGGAGGGAGGGAGGGACCCTTGCCTTCACAGAAAACAACCTTA
>CM041778.1:32487507-32506373 GCA_023374045.1 Limonium bicolor
TCAAAGGAAGAATGAAGAGAGGTACTCAAAATCTGAAATGGTGTGCAGGGTCAACGAGTCTACCACAAGATTTAGGTTGCAGGAAAATGGTGCCTCCACTTCTTTTCGGTTTTGGACTGGTCAGAGTACCACAGCTTCTGTGGATGTATCTTTTTTTTACACACAGAAAGAGAGGCGGTTTAGAGTATACTGGTATGAAAATGTCAAGAAAACTGCAAAGAAGATGAAGCTTTTACCTCAAATCTTTGGATTCAATGTTTTCATCCCTCTTCTGAAATCTGCTATGGGAGACAAGGTTCCAGTGATTTAGAACTTCATAAGCGTGGATACAAGGGAAGAGGGAATGAAGAGTTGAAACAGAGGTATATAGCTATACCGAGAGTGGAGAAAGTGAGCAGGTGCGGTGGTATTTCCTTCACCAGATAGGCACACGATGGAGGAAGGGTGCAGTAGGTTGCCAGGGGACTTTTGCTATACTGAAGAGTTGAGTTGCATGCGGGTTTATACAGGGCCAATAAGAAATTAAAAAAAAAATCATACTCATGCAATATCGGGATAAAAAAAACAGAAGGAAAAGAGGAGGCTTAAGCACTGATGTCTACTCTGGTTGGAAAGGGCAGCTGGGACGATCTGTTGCAGAACTTGCACAACTGAGATGGATTCTTGCTTTGGAACAGAGCAAACCGAGTTGATCATAGTGAGACGATGGCTCAAGAGAGAAGCTGGGTGGTTATTAATTAAACACTGGTTGCTACTGATTCCATGGGCGCGGGAGTTGGAGGAAAAGAGAAGCAATAGCTTCTGCCATGCGTTATCTCCTGTCAATGTGGTCTGTACGCAAGGTCTTGGAACAAGGGCTGAGTGGATTGATTCCTTATGCGACAGTTGACCAATGATTCTTATCAGTATGCGGGATGTTTGGAAAGGGATGACGGGACCGATTTTGATGCGTGGGAGTTGCAAAAAGGACAAGCTCTGATGCATGAACTTTGAATGAGCAGTAGGATTTAACTTTTATTGGAATCAGAAACACTCAGGTGGTGTTTGTGGCTTCAGGTATCAAGGGGTATGGGCGTGGAAATTGTTTTAATGTGGTGGAGTTTCAAGGCAAGTGTCTCATCAGTGATTATGTGGAAATCAACAACCGTCACCAGAAATTGTTTTGTTAGGATGAAGATTCAGTACGTTTCCCAGGTGGTAAGGACTATGTCGATTCACTCTCTTTTTTTTTTCTTTAGTTACCTTAGTAACTTAGCACTAGTTTTAATTCTTTAGTACTAGTTATTGAATTTGAGCATAGCTCAACCGGTTAAGGTATTTGGGGAAGGTACGAGAGGTCTCGGGTTCGAGCCTCAGCGGGAGCGTCTGTACTCCTTTTCCTTTCTTTTTTTTTTGTATAAGTTATACTTGCTTATTTATATATGTAATATCATTAATATACCATGTTATATTTATTTATTTATTTGTACAAGGTTACGCGACGTTATCATTTTTATTACAATGTTACGATATCGTAACGTTACCCCCGTGTAGTTTTCGTATTAGTACATATTTAAGTACGCGACTTTATTAGTATGTAACGTCGTCACGCGTTCGGACATATGTATATACTAGATTTAATTTTTCGTACATTATTTTATGTCCGAATTATAAAACGTGTTATGATTTATGCGTTTAATCTTCAGGGGTATTTCAGTCATACTTGTACTCCGTAATAGTGAATTTCATAGAATTTCGGCTCTACTTTTCGCACTGCAGAATACCCACAAACAAAACCCAAGAGAAGTAGTAAAAGGAAATGAATGCCGCTGAACAGAAGCAGCAAGCAAAGACTTTGTAACATTTTGTTTATCAAACATTCACATGCAAGGAAATTGAATAAACCACAAGAGATGTTGTACATAGTTCAATGATTACTGATTTCAAATACCTGTAAGCAGTGGATTTGGTTGCATCCTCCACAAAAACAGCAGTTTGCAATGTTGAGAAACACTAATGGACAACCTGTACATGAGCAGTGTGTAGTTTGATGGAGTCATTAAAAAGAGATTCTGCTAGCAATATAGTTACTTACGTTCTCCTCGACAATTGAAAATTCCACGTGTGGGAATACAAAAACACACAGAAAGAAAATAATATTTATATTAGCATCACAAAAGTAGTTTAGTTTAAGAACTATTTCCCAACTTACAAAACATTTCCAAAAGCAATATTCCAGCATACAAAAGCATCCCTAAAGCTATATCTCAGCTTACATGAACATTTCCAAAACTATTTTCCAGCTATCAAAAACATCACCAAAGCTATTTCTAAACTTACAAAAACATCTCAAAAGTTATTCCACAGCATATAAAGCTATTTCTACAATTTTCTCTAACTCTTGATTATTTCCCAGCACTTGAACCTGTTACAAACAGAAATAAAGGCCAATTATTCATTGATCAAATCTAAAAACAAGACAATAATATTACATAACCGATGAATTAGGAAACGAACCTGGCATCTTGCTGAACAACATCAGCATTTTAGCTTGGATATCTTCCCGCATTTTGGCTTCCCTTTCCATTGCTTCTTTTTTTTTCTTTCTATCTCAGCCCTCAAGTCTTGCGCTCTCCCCCTAGCCTCTTTCTCTTTCTTTTCAATCTCAGCCCTCAATTCCATCTCTCTACACAACAATAAAGATAATAGGACAAGTTTACCATTTGCTTAGCAGAGCTCCAGTAATTATACACCAACCATCTCCATTGTTCAGGATCAATATCAAATGGGCAACTGCGTTTCGCATCTCTTAAGGATGAGCTACTAGTGAAATACCTTTTTTTAGTTTTTCTCTCCAATGTCTGTATAGGTTCGAGCATTGTTTCTTCATTACCCTTTTGACATGAATTCCCTCTGGCAGCTCATATTTACTCTACCCGCAAAATCAAAACATAAAAATTAAAAAATTATAATAATTAAATAGCAAGTTTCTTTAATTAAACAAACTTATAAAATATAATAATTACCATGATTTTTCCGTATAGTCAATCGACTACATCATGTGGCATGTCTTCCCATTTCTCAACATTTAGAGGGCACATCTCTTTCACCCACTCACCACATTCAGCCACAAATTGATTTGCCCTCTCACTGACAACAGCACCCCATTGTTCTGGAATAGAAACTTTTATTCTCGGAGGTTGTGAGCGTCGCATCTTTTTGTACTTCAAGGCTCTGCTTGGACCACGATATGGACCTACAAATGGTATATTAGTGTGCACATGCAATTAATAAAGTAGTTACTTCAAACAATAGCTAGATGAGAGGAATATAATACCTTACCCTCTCATTTTTTTTTCTGGCCAGTGGGCAGCTGAGGGGATTCAACAGACCCCTCCACTTGAACATCACCACTAGGAATTGTTTCCGAACTCATTCTTCAAATACTAAAGCCACAACCCACAAACATGCAAAAGCACTAATGTCATCATTAAAATGAACAACAAAACAAAACATAATAGCATCTTAATTGAACAACCATTAATTAAAATCCAGAAAAAATATATTCAAATGGACAACTATGTATAACAGTGTGCTTGAGGTGCAGGAACAATATAAGGATCTGGACAGAGATTTAAAAAAGCTCTCAAAAGAACTTCAAGTATTAAACAAGGAGAAGGATGTCATAGAGAAGCAACGAAAGGTAGCTATAAAGAAGAAGACACAGCTGGATCTTGATTACAAAGATATCAATGACAAGATCAAGGAAAACAGTCGTGAAAGCTGATTGGAACAACAAAAAGACATCACAAATGATGTGAAAGCTGATCGAGTTTGGGGAATTAAGCAGAAGCAGCAGATCAAGAATGGTAGCAGTGAGGTTGCACCAGAACCGGATGAACCTTGACAGAGAGAGCATTGAATTACAAATTGATCTGATAAGATATCTGAATCTTAATCTGATCCCAGTTTAATACTTGTCTTTGTGTCATGTGTGGTTTGAATAATTAATATAATCTGTTCTGAGGAGGGGGTAATATCCATGTTTAACGAGATTTGATTATTATTTAGACGAGGGAAACAATGGATATATATAGTGGTAATCAGCAGCAGGCAGTATATTGCTTACTTCTAAGAATATAAACGGAAATTATGTGTCCTTTAAAAGAGACAGGAAAGGAAAGCAACTGCAAACTCTCTCTCTCTACAAACACTTTCTTCTAATATACATCATCAAAACCTTCATCCACTATTACTACTTTTCAACCTACACCTCACTAGTAACATGCAACAAAACAGATTATGATTCTACAAAAAGAGAATATTGTAGCAACAAACCCACCAACAGACCTTTCACTACTACTTTTTTCTTTCAAAAAAAAAAACATTACAGTAGATTCAGAAAAGGAGTCATTTATGGAAGTTTCGAGCAGTTTTCTAGTAAGTGCTAGCTAGTAATCCCTAACGCAAAATATGAGAAAGTAATTACCATGACATTCCAGAAAAATCCCTAATGCAAGACGAAGTAATCCCTAAAGCAAGACAAAGTAATCCCTAACCGTATAGTAGAGGAAAAAGATGAGCTAACACTAGACGGTAGAAGAGTAAAATTCACCGTGATTCTATTACAACCATGCACAACTTGGAAAGAAAAATCCCTAACCCTAGACGATTATGTGAACAAATCCAGACCAGAATAAATCCGACTTCGTTCTAGACATTAACGAATAGCAGAGGAAGTAATCCCTTACCTTGACAAATTAAACGGAAGATGAGCTAACACTAGCCATAGAAATCGAAGAGACTAGGGTGAAATCAGAGACAGAGGTTACATACCTGTTCGAGTAGCGTCTGTCGAATATAGAAGAAAATCAATTGCTTAGCGCCTGTGTTCTTCGCGTCTGTCGAATAGAGAAGAAGAGATTTAGTTAAGAGTTTACCAGTCGCGGGAGCAACTAAGATATCGATCTATCGCGGGAGTGCCACCACAGATGCGAACGGACAATTCAATATTGAGGTCTCGGTGAAACGCAACTTTGAAGGTTGTTTTGTGAGGGTGTTCACCTCGGCGACTCCGCCAGCAACGTGCACACGAACCGGGGAAGTCAAGGGAAGTCCAGGGTCTTGCTAAAGCATTCCAATATCATGTCCGGAGACTTAGAGATGGAGGTCACAGTAGTACCCAACCGAGATGAAGCCTGAAGGGAGTACGGAGACGAGGTCGAGTTAGGGGAGAAAATAAAGCGTAGAAGAACTCGTATAGGTATGCTTGTTTTGGTGAAATTTAATTATACAACAATGGGGGCGACCTAAATGAGGTTGCCTCCATAGATTGGTCAAGGAAGGCGACTAAATTTGCTCCGGTTAGATACTAAGCAACCGAAGCGACCTAAAACATATCGCCCCAATTGAAGTCATAGCTGGCACTGAGCAACATGGCAACGGAGGCAAAACATCTGTGGTCGCCCCCGTTGATAGGAAATATAGAGGCGACAAATAAACTCGCCCCCGTTGATCTTAAAATCTGATTAACTCGCCCCGTTGATCTTGAAATAATGATTAACTCGCCCCCGTTGATAATAAAAATAGCAACGATTACTCAACTCGCCCCGTTGATCATGAAATTAGAGGCAACAGATTACTCGCCCCCTTTGATCTCTGTTTGAAGGTAAATTTTATGTTACCTCCCTTGATGTTATATAAATTGCCCCCATAGAACCATATTCTTGTAGTGATATATATACGTTAATTATCTCCTCATTACTATCCTTTACTTGTCAGAAATCCAAGAAAAATAACATATATACATACTTTCATTATTCAAATTATAAGTTATTTTCGTTTTTCATATTTTTGAAGAAAAAGTTTAAATTGATTAAAATATTTTTAGTTTATATGAGAAGAATAAATTAATTTAAATGTGGTCTATTAGGAAAAGAAATAATATGCAGATAATAATAGTTTGAAAAAGATAATTAACAAAAGTAAAAATGAAGATACATACTTAAAATCTAAAATCCTAATAATTTAAATATAATTTTCAACCTAAGATGATTAATTTGAGTTGGAGTTTTTACTTGAAAACTGAAAGATATCTATAGCCAAGGTGAAACCAATTCAAATGGACTACGTCGGAAGAGAGAACAAGGATTAGCTCTTGTCGAGTTCAGTCGAATGATCAAACGGTACCGCCAATCGAGTCTCCAAACTCATTGCAGCTCTGTTATTCTCAGGCTCGTGGAGTAGAAAAACTTGCAAATATTTAGGGTTCATATTGGTGTCGTTTGGGACACAGCTTCTCAAGCTTCCAGCAGCTGACAACTTCTCAATTTTTAAAATCAGCAGGTTTTCACTAAACACCCAAAACCAGCAGCTGACAGCTTTTACAAAATTATCAGCTGACAGCTTCTCAATTTCCCCTCTACTTTTTAAAACACAATCCACCAAACACTAAAGCTCCGTTCTCACCATTGTGTCAGAGGAGTAGATAATCTAGTATTTATTTGCAAGCCTCTCACAATGAAAAAATGGAACGCTACCTAGACTAGCGTTTTTTCCTCATAATCTACCTGTGAGAACGGAGCCTACCAGCAGCTGTCAGCTTCTGTAAAACCATCAGCAGACAGCTTCTCAATTTCCAACAGCAGGAACCAGCAGCAACCCCCATCAGCTGTCCCCAAACGAACCCATATTAAGAATTTTATTGTTTCTTCCTCGTTTTTTCGCTTAGCAGTTGGAAAAGCGGCTAGGGTAGGTGGGGAAGAAGCCAAACCCGCACTGTCATGAGCTGCATATTCTTCCAGCTATCTTCACACTCGACATTAATTCTCTCAAGAACAACTCCTTATTTCGTAACCCGGAACCTTTTCAGCCACAGCCAATGCTTGGCGTCCCCAACGTGGAGACCAAACGTTACCTTGTCTAACTTGAGAGCATTTGATTCGGCGCTTGCTCTTGTCAGATTCCGCATTTACTGCTACTCTACTTTATCAAGTTCGTCTGCCCCTACTCCCGTTGTCAAAATTCGGCGCTCTCGGTGTCGAAAGAAGGAACCGCAGCCAGCCAAGGGTGAGGAGAAAGAGGCTTTCTTTGTGGTGCGGAAAGGAGATATTGTTGGCATTTACAAGACTTTGGGTGATTGTCAACCTCAAGCCGGCTCTTCGGTACGGAAAAACTGAAATGTAGTTTACACTCTCAGAATGTATACTGAGATTGCTTAATTTGTGACATGACATGGAGAGGATTTGATTTGAGAAGTTGGTTCAGATGAAAACTAGTTTTGGTGGGAAATGATTGTTGCTGAAAAATGACTTGAATACTCGAAAGAGTTGCTTGGTAAAAGGTGAGAAGGATAGGTGAACTTATGTTGGATGCTTGCTGTTGTGTTTGAACTCGTGGCAGGTCTGTGACCCTCCCGTGAGTGTGTACATTGGACACTCACTACCTAAAGATGCGGAGGTTCACCTTTTGTCGCATGGACTTCAAAATGCTTTGTTTACTATAAAAGCTTCAGATTGGAGAGATGAGCTTTTTGGCAAGGTCGAGCCCTGTCTCTTTCAGGTAAGCCCGGTGCTGATTTCTCATCTATATTTTCACGGGTGTTATAGCTGTATGTTGACCCATCGCATCATTATCTGATGCGAAGATTCAACTCTGCTGTTTGATTGATTGCTATATTTACTTCTTAGGAACCATTATCTTGTAAAAATAAATCATCGAGCTTACATTTGCCACAGAAGAAGTCCTGGGATGCAGTTGAGTCAGAAAATTTGGTTGGTATTCAGCTGATAATATTATCATAGATGGACTGTGTTCATGTGTATTTATAGGAAGGATGGTAGCGGAACGCTTTTGCACTTGACAATTTACTCAAGTATGAATTTCAGAATATCATGCGGGCTTAACATTTTTCTTCTCCTTTAAGATCTTTTAAATTATGTTGTTCGCGTTACATGAATCATGTATTGCATTGCGCAATGATTGTTCGTGAATTGAAACGATTATAAAAATTACAACATGGTGGGGATGATACACTCACATATTATGTCAAAGAATTGTGTTTTTCCAATAGCATCATTGTGGAAGATTGAATGAGGATTAGTGGTGAATGGCTTTCTCTGTCTGAAGTCAAGTTCCAACAGTTATGTTACAAGCCAGATTAGTATGCCTGAAGTTACAACGAGATTGCACCTAGACAGATATCCTTTCAAACAGGCTACTATGATATTTACATGAATAGTGATCTAGGATGCCTGCATTTTTTTTTACCGTGGTCAAATCAACCATGTCTTTTCTAAATCTATCTAGTTCATAAGTGCAAATTTGTTGGTATTACCTAAATGGAGCCATTGAACTATATTGTATGTGTGTCATCTATTAGTGTTAAATGGAATTGAAAAATAATTCATGCAACTTAAATGTTGATCGGTTGGTAGGTGTCTGCTGTTTGAAATATGTTCATTTACCCTTGAGACATCAAGTTTATATCAGAAATTGTTTTCATTGAAGTGGTAATAATAAACCTATGACAAAAGTGGTATTATCTTCTGGCTCATGATCTCAGGATTTCTGTATGCTTGAGTTTGATGGCGCTTCAAAAGGCAATCCAGGGAGAGCTGGTGCTGGTGCTGTATTAAGGACTAGTAGTGGAAGCTTGGTGGGAAACTTGTTTCTTTTGTTACGTATAGCTGCCCGTGCATAAAATATCTCGGATGCTTTTTAATCAATGATAGCTTTCTTATATAGATTTGTAAAGTACAACAAGGTTTAGGTTTTGCAACTTGTAATGCCGCTGAATACAATGCTATCATCTTGGGTTTAAAAACTGCTCTTGACAAGGGCTACAGAAGCATTCGTGTCCAAGGGGACTCCAAACTCGTGTGCATGCAGGTTCCTATTGCTTCTTCTCCTCAATTCAGGCTTTAGTTTTTTTGCGATGATCTTGCTTAGTCAAGTTTCTAAATGATGACTTATACAACGTACACGGCTGTATATTTAATATCAGGTGTCTGATCATATCTCCATATTTGGTCTTTTACAATCCTGCAGTATTTATGTATGAGACTTATTTGAATCGGTGAACCAATGAACTCTTTTTGTAATGGATAATGCTACTGGAACAGTCAGTCTTGACAACAGTCATGCTTTGTGAATTGCAGATTCAAGGTTTGTGGAAAGTCAAGCATAAGCGCATGGCTGAGTTGCATGCCATCGCTAAGGAGTTGAAGGCAGAATTTCTTTCATTTCAGATTAGTCATTTCCTTAGGGTTTGTGTCCTCTTCCTTTCTCTATCTTTCTGTTTTATAATCGCCGGCCTTGTGTGTGGATCCGTCATGTCCTATCCTATGGGACTCTTTGTTATTATTCATTAGGATCAGTTGACATTCCGTTCATTGCTTTGCGTAAATTGCTATTCATCCTATCACTATGTAAACGGCCTGACTTCTTATTTGCACCCACTTATGACCAATTGTGTAGGAGTTTAATTCTGAAGCTGATTCTCAAGCAAACTTGGCGGTTGATCTGGCCGGTCTGAAAGCTTTCGATTATAGAAGTATTTTCTTGTTTCAGGTTTCAACTTGGCTGTTTTTTCACTGACTTTGTCTCTGTTACTGCTTTTGCAGATGGCCAAGTTCAAGAGATTCCTGGTTAATATATCAGTGTCCCTTTACTTTGATGAGCTGGAGAATTGGTATTTTGCAGTACCCTTCCTCTAGTTTCATTGTTTTATTTCTGGAATGCTGACTGTCGTCTATCTGGACCAACAGCATGATTGTACACGGTTGCATATGATTTTTAGATTTGTCTTAGCTTGTAATTAAGGCAACTAGATAGATAGCCAGCAAGAAACAAACAGGAACATTCTCGGTACAGAATTATGTGACGTGGCGATGAAAGTAAAAGAAAAGTGCAGGGTAGGAGACTAGGAGTTTAGAGGTTCAAATCAATGAAATCATGCATAAGTCAGAAATCAACTACATCCCGGGTGGGTAGTGGAAGCGGTTTGCAGGGTAGTAGTCATGTGCCAGCCTTGTTGGCATAAAAAATTGCCCCATAAGTGTAAAGGCATTTTTCTTATTTGTAGTGGAAGTGAAGTGTTCCATCCCAACACTGATTTTTGGCTGTAGAGACCTTTTTTTCTTCTTGTTTGGTGCGCTCGAACCTAGCATTCAGTCTTGAGCGGCTACCATTGGTTATGGTGTTCCTTAGTGGTAACTGCCTAGCTTCCTCTTCCCTTCCCTCTTAACCGATAGCTTGCAATAGATAAGATGCCTGTGCGGAAATGAAACGCTGCGCATTATTAACAAATCATCTTTTTTTTTCTGTTACTTGTACAGCCATAGTTCCTACGAGCTGGTTAGTTGGACCTTATCTGTCTGTTTATTAATGATCTCTGCCAAATACGCCCCATTAGGTTCTCTAAACCATCCAGAACAGTACGCAGGTTTGCACCATTACTCCCCTTCCTGATATCATTCCATACCGTATCCCTTCCTGCTACGCAAAGAAGCTAGCTTTTGTCAATGAACTAATTTGGTCTTCAGACTGACTAATTATTTGACTTGAGCTAGTTGATTAGCTTTGGCTTACATTTTTGGATATAGCCCTTTTTATAAAAACTCACTTTTAAAATTTTCTAGAGCTTGCAAATGTAACATTTCATTTATTAGACAATGTTTTTATTCTTTTTGGCGTTTTATCTTAACACCCATCTTGTGTGTCTGACTCTGGACTAGGATCAAACCAACTCATAAGGGCATCTACAACAATGATGTGAAAGAGAGAGAATAAGAGAGTTGTTTAGTTAAGAATTTTAGAGAGAGAATGTTTTTACTAAGTGAGAAATACATTATAATAATATCTTATAGTTGGTGAAAACGTATAGTGTAATTAACTACTCGACTCTGATAAATGGAAAAACTTCCTGGTGTTTAAACTAGAGCTGAGATGTCAAATGATTTGGATTTTAAAACTCAATGTTTAAATCTAAAATCTATTTATCAGCGCAAAATGTTTTTCAAAATTATATATTGTCATCCTAATTTAAACAAAAAATCTCAAAAGATATTTTTATTAAAATCTATTTGTTAGTGCAAAGTGTTATAAATCAGCAAAAACCTGAGAAATTAATTTTAAAGCTGCTAAATTTAAAGATAGTTGTACCGCGGTATACTCTTGGTTGTCTTCTATCTGTACTATGGTATACTTTTGGTAGAGTCTGATTAAAATATTACAGGTTGACATGTGTATTGAAGTATTATAGAAAGTAGCATAAGTTACCATTTTACAATAGTCATTGCCACCTACAGGGGCGAAATCATAATTATTTTACAAAGGTGGCGGAAACTTGTAAACAATGGTGTCGTTTGGGGACACAGCTTCTCAAGCTTCCAGCAGCTGACAACTTCTCAATTTTTAAAATCAGCAGGTTTCCACCAAACACCCAAAACCAGCAGCTGACAGCTTTTACAAAATCATCAGCTGACAGCTTCTCAATTTCCCCTCTACTTTTAAAACACAATCCACCAAACACTAACCAGCAGCTGTCAGCTTCTGTAAAACCATCAGCAGACAGCTTCTCAATTCCAGCAGCAGGACCCAGCAGAGCCCCCAGCAGCTGTCCCCAAACGAACCCATTATTGATTTTTTTAAGTTATAAAATTAATTTTCACATTAATGATATCATTCTTTAATATACAAAGAAATTACTAAAAAGATTAAGTTATAGACTGCATACTTGACTACAAAGGATTTATGTAATAATTAGATTTTCTTTTAAATTTACACAAACTAAGTTACTAATTTTTTGGGACAAGAATATTAAATAAATATCTATCATATACTAAAAAATTATTATACTATAGGACTAAAAATACAAATTAAATAAATATTATTCACATGACATACCTTCAAAAATTTGCAAAAATTACTATATTTCCCACAACTTGTGATATATTATGAGGAACACCCAAATTTTATTATATAAAAAGGGTGAATACATTCAGAGGCGGACGGAGAGGGAAGGGCTAGGGGGGCTCCGAAAATTTTGAAAATTTGTCAAATTACTCTTATAAATTTTTAAAAAATACAACATAATATAAAGTTTTAAAGAAAATTAGTCCAAAAAAATTTTTAGCTCCCCCTAAACAATTTCTGGGTGTCAAAATTTTTTTAGCCCCCATAAACAAGATTTCTGGATCCGCCACTGAATACATTACTAAATCAAATTCAAATTTAGAAATAAGAGAAAGAATGGAAATGGTTTGTAAGGTTTTTAAAGAAATTTTTTTATAAGAAGAGTAAAAAAGATGGAGAAAAAAAATGAAGTTGGCGTTCCGAAGCATTTTTATTCAACTGTTAAAAAAACAAAAAAAAAAGATGCACAAGTAGCAGACATCTATGGCTGCGTTCGGACGTGGCCTTTTTATGGCTGTTTTGGGTGTGGTCCCCATGTGGGACCCACGTGGGTCCTACGTTCTACTCCAATAATATACTGCCACATATAAAACAACCACAAAACAGCCAGACCAAAACAACCACAAAACAACCCACCCGAACGCAGCCTATGTCGTGTCGACGCTGGCCCCTCGTACTGGGCGTCAACGCCGGCCTCTAGCACTGGGCATTGTCGTTGGCCACTCCAACCCAGTGTCGCCGCCGGCTTCTCCCACCTGGTGTTGTTACCTGCTTCCACAGGGATTCTGTCGCTCATTTTTTGAAGTTTTGTGATTGATTTTTTTCCTATTTTGTTCTATTATCACTCTAAATCTATGAAAAACTGTATACTGTGACGGTTTATAGAACGCCCATTGTTGAAAAATTGTTAGGATGATGAATAAAAATATACTACTAACTTCGTTATCAATAGACCGTCTTGTTTATTTTATGATATATTTTTCACTTTAATATTAAACATATAAGATAAACAATAATTTCATAAAGTAAATTATGTAATATATATTTTATCATATAAGGAATCATTTGTAAATTTAAAGTTTTAAAATTATTTTATCTTATATATTAATTATTAAAATCAAACGACGTATCCAAATAATAAACAAGATTGTCAATTCCGACCGGAAGAGTATTAAAAGTGAACTCGTACGCTTAAAAAGGTGGGTTATGTAGCAAAAAGAAACATAGTACAGGAGAGTTGGACGCACTCTAGCTTTCCCACCGAACAGAGTCGAGGGATGTGCTTTTAAAAAAAAAAAACAAAGAGCGTGTGTTCAATTTGTGACCATGCATCTTGCGAGTGACAGTGGGGCGTGGCCTGCGTGGGAACAAAATGGCTTTTCCATTCACATGGACGGATCGCGGCACGATTCCAAAATTAATCATTACTATATTGCTTTCATTTATCTATACATGAGAGACCAGAGACTCACAGTTGAAACAGAAGAGCGGTCTTAAATTAACCTGAGCACCAAAATAAAAGAAGATGACAAAGTGGGAAACGATGTGGACGCTTGTCAGCGCTTAGTATTTCCCTTACCCTTTTATTTTCTTCACATCCATCAAAAAGCCGCTTGTAGTTTGTCCATAAGGACCATAACCATTTCAGGAGATATATAAACCACTCATTTGGTTTCTTCCTAAACAACAATTCATCACAACTGTGCGTAATAAATGGGATTTGAGTTTTTTTTGCCGGTCATAATCGTTCAACGTCATTTTATCACTCACTTGTAGAATAATATAGTAGTGCTAATATTGTTACTTAAACGTGCAGTTTCAATCAACACGTTTATTAATTATAATTTGAATGGTTAACTAGAATCCAAAAGGTGTCTTTTCCAAGAAGGTAAGCGACGGGACAACTACAAAATCTATGGGTAGTTGCAACCTAAAACTTTCAGTATCAAGAAAAATGTAGTAGCTGATCTATGGTTGCAATGCTGAGCACGGCATTGTTTTGTTTTACACAATACCAAACACGGTCTTCTTCTAGTTTGGCAGCTATACCTAAATATACTATTTTGTGCGTGTTAGAGTTCCACTTGCAGTGCAGACACGTAGTGAGGCGCTGTGTTCCCCATCCCTCCTCTTATTACTGGCAAATGGCAGCCACCAACCTTGAACATGAATAATTAAATGCGCATTTTTGTAATTCCAATCCTCCATGAGGCTTACACATCACATCACATGACGCCGACGACGACGTTAATGAGAGAAATAGTAGTAATTGAGATATCCCCTCCCCCGGATATGATCGCTTCACTTCACTTTATCACTAGGCGTAGGCGGGTGGACTCTATTTTCAATCTTGGCATTCCACACAGTGTCACCCCGTCACTTTAATCGGGATATGTTACTAACAAAACAGTACTCGAATCAATGTTCACGAATACGCCTGCGCTTCGTGCTATCCGCGAAAGTGGATTGTCGAATTTTTTTTATTGACGAATCTTTTTTTTTCGGAAAATTCACGAGATACCCATATTTTCTTTCGTAATTCACAATATACCCCTGTGATTTTAGTAATTCAACTTTTAACATGCTTAAATGTTGTCCAAAATTGATGAAACTTTACATGGACGATGCTAAAGTGTTATATTTTGGTTCATATCAAATTTGAAGTTTTTTAAGCTCACATGTGACATGTGGGACCCAATGAGCAGTCACATGTTCATTGGGTCCCACAGGTCACATGTGAGTTTAAAAAACTTCAAATTTGATATTGAACCAAAATATAATACTTTAGCATCGTCCATGTAAAGTTTCATCAATTTTGGACAACAGTTAAGTATGTTTAAAGTTGAATTATTAAAATCACAGGGGTATATTATGAATTACGAAAGAAAACAGGGGTATATCGTGAATTTTCCCTTTTTTTTTAATGGAACGTTGTTACTTAATTTATATATATATCCAAAAGGGATTACACATTCTAACCTATTACAAGAGTTTGATGCATATGAGTTAAGCATCTCTGCTTCAAGCTTGAATATTAATTACAGGCGCGTTTGAACTATCCCAAGTTTTCCAGTCAAAATACATGTTCGGACATCTACTAACTAGAACAGCAAAGAAATTTATTTGTGACACATTACATATCTGTAAAGGTTGGGCAAATAATATTATCACAAATATATAAATATATGCAAAGAGTAGGCAAGTGCACCTATTCGATGTAGTACAACAAGTGTCGTATCCACAAGGAAATTGGTTCATCTCCCTATCTCGGTATTTAGTTGTTCAATTAGAAACGGTAAAATATGGGGTTAGCCGGAGGCAAGCGTAGTGATTCGGTTTAGTAATAAAAATAGAAAACAATTAAACTAAAGTGGTATTTTAATGGATTGAAATGAAGATGTACCCCCCGGAAATGTAATCACCCAAATACTCCCAAATATAACATTTTATCCCAATTTGCTCTAGTTGTCTATTAGGACTAAAATTATGACTAACTCTAAAATCCTAGTGAAAGTCAAATCTTATCTAGTTAAATAAACCCTTCGGTTAGGTTGGGTAAAACATCACTAGATAGCATTAAACACAAGCCCTTAACAATAGCACTAAATCCACCGACTAATTAAAGAAGGAAAAATCTAGGGTTTGTCTCTCTCTTGGCCAAAATCTCTAACTCACACATGTATGAAGTTAGAAGAAACCACAAATGCACAAAGGTGATCAATCTAGCACATTAATTAATTTAGAGAGACAAAACAACTATATTTAAGCAAATTATGTTTTACATGCTAGTTTGGGATTTGGGGTCAAACCCCATCTCAAGGGTACAAAATAGGACTACTCAGACATTAAAGAAGTACAAAGAAAAGTAAAAGAGATAGCTTGAAGAAACTTTAAAGGAGATGGGTCCTTTTTCCCTTTCTTCTTCTGTTCCCGTTTTTCGTCGCTTTCTTATTCGACGTCTCTCGCCTCTGTTTTCTTTTTCTTCCTTTCTGTCTCTTTTTCTATTCTTTTTCGAGTCCGTCCGCCCGTCCCCCCGTTTCAAAAAATGAAGCTTTTTCTTGTAAGAAAGCGTTGCTTTATTTTTTTTGTCAACAGTACACTCAGCATGTGTATGTGTAGTGAGCACGTGCACAAACTGCGGCCTTATTTGATTTTTTTAATACCTCACGTACAGCACTCCCCTTTCAAGAGTGAATTACGTGCATGAGACAAGGCTATTACTTGCATATTGACACTGCGGGCTACCCAGTCATTACATCCATATACATATCAAAGTCGAAGAAGAATTCCCGTACGAGTAACCTAGCTCCTCCTTACGTGCTTGCTGGACAAATATTATGTGCATGCTGTTGACTTCTTGAACATGGGTGCATGGGAAAGCATATTGACGTGAGTAATTGAGCAGCATGGTGTCATCGTTTTACATTCATGTTGATGGCTTCTTTTATGCATAACTTTTACGTGAGTGAAAGAGAATGCTGGCAGGTAGCCTGCTTGCTTGCAACAGGTAGCCAATGTCAAATTGAGCATTCACCTAAAAGATAATAAAAATATGTAAGTTCACTAATATAAATAAAATATTCTATAAAGTGGTGAAATTATGTTATAAATCACGTAAAATATTTGCGGAAATAACCCTGAAAAATATATTTTCACCACTTATCATAAAGTAATTGATAAATTATAAAAAGTATTAGTAAAATTGCTAAAGGAGTGTAGAGCCTCTTCTTCAGGTCTGTGAGTATTTTGTTGCATCCTTTCCAGCAGCTTTTGATTGTTGATGAGCACCATGATCTTCACCTTCCTACCCATGGTGTTCAGATGGTGAAGCCCAAAGGTGATAGTCTCCATTTTAGCCACATTATCAGCTACAACACTCCTGGATTTCCTGTTGAAAGCTAACTCTAAGTTACCAGAATGATGCATAATAATACCATTCAAAGACATATTCGAGCCCAATCTTCTTTTACAGCAAGTAGATATCAAGAACTCTTCATTATGAATGAGATTGGAGGACTGTCTGGTCTGGGGAATATTGTTCTTAGACATCTTAAGTTGATAGGCCTCAGTAAAGGCCAGATTCAAATAAATGCATTCCAAAATAGTCATCTCAAGGTTGTGTCTAACTTTGTTTCTAGCATCATATATAGCCCACATCTGGTTATTCACTCTCGCTACTTCTGTTTACTCTATTGGCTGGATTTAGAGATAATCTTGGATAGAGTTATCTGTGTATGTTAGGAGATCATTGATAACCACCAAGTCTTCCCAAAAATCTCTCGAAGACCAACACTTGAAGATACTATGAACATCCGTATCTCTTTTGCCACATAGAAAGCAAGACTCTGTACCCCCCAATCTTTTAGAGATGTTAGCTAGGCATGGGGTGATTTTGCTCAAGAATTTCCATGCAAACAGTTGAGCTCTAGGGGGGACAGGGAGTTATGCATTTTTCCTCTTAAACTCAGAGAAATGAGTCGAAGGAGAAGAGGAACCTTCTTTCCTAAGGCTATCAGTGAGTTTTGAGTAACCTGAACTGACAGAATAGTTTCCTGATTTGTTTCCTTTCCAAATCCAAGAGTCTTTTTTCGTCAGGTCAATTTTTGTGTCAAGGATATCTTTCTTATCAGCTGGGTTGAAGATAGAGTTGATGAGGCCAAGGTTCCAGGTGTGACTATCTTCATCTATCAGCTGGCTCACAAGATTGATATTTGGGTTCTGGTTATGAGTAGGCTTTAGGGATTTTGGGTTATTGTTTGAGATCCAGGGGTAATCCCAAATCAGGGTGTCTTTTCCATCGCCTAACTCAATTTGGGCTCCCAGTTTGATAACATCAATAGCAGCAAGGAGGGAAGACCAGATGGGGCTGTCCCTATAACCTTTAGTTGCATGGAGGATATTTGTGTTTGGGAAATAGAGGGCTTTTAGGGATTGGCTAACTAAGGTATTATCATTAGTGAGGATTCTCCATACTTGCTTTGCTAGGTGGCTAGGTTAAAATTTGTAACAGCTCTAAAGCCTAATCCACCATTTTCAGGATCTGAACAAACATGGTTCCATCTTTTCCAATGAATGGTTTTCTTGTTTTCTGATCATGCCCACCAAAAATGTGAACAGATTGAATTAATTTTTTCAATGATGCTTTTTGGGAGTTTGAAGAGTGACATAGTAAAGGTGGGGATAGATTGCAGAACACTCATAGTGAGGACAGATCTAGCAGCTTGGGATGTAGGTTTATTCCAACCGTGAACTTTCTTCTGCAAAGCTTCTAGTAAGTAGCTAAAAGTTTGCTTTTTGTTTCTGCCCACTTTGAGTGGGAGGCCTAGGTATCTAGAGAAATGAGGGACTTGTTTGATATTGAGGATTGCAGCTAGGTCATTTTTTGTAGCTTGTGGTATTTTGTTGCTAAAGACAATTTCATATTTGTGAAGGTTTATTTGGTGTCCTAAGGCTTGTAGGAAACAGGACAGGGTTGAGGCTAAGGCATGAACATTTTGACTATTAGCTTTGCCATAAAATATGATGTCATCTGCAAAAGCAAGATGAGAGATAGCAGGGGCTTGTCTAGCTATAAACATCATAGTTGTTAGAATTCTGGACAGGGTTTCTTGGGCTAGGATAAACAGGAATGGAGAGATAGGAGCGCCCTGTCTCACTCCTCTCCCTTGGGAAAAGTATTTGGTGGGGGTTCCATTGATAATAATAGCTCCTTTGACAGAGGTGACACAGTTTATCACTGGGATCCTCCAATGATCAGGGAAACCCATTGCGCTAATAACCTTATCTAAGAAAGTCCAACTGAGTCTATCATAGGCTTTACTTAGGTCAATTTTGCAGGAAAATAAACCATTTTTTTTGCTATAGAGTTGGTGATTTTGTGGTGGAGTTCTCCTGCCAGAATGGCATTATCAGTGATGAGGCGACTCTTGACAAAACCTGATTGGTTTAGGGAGATAATATGGGGTAGGATG
>CM041778.1:32506873-32623524 GCA_023374045.1 Limonium bicolor
GTTACTTGTTCAAACTCTCTTCCATTTCCAAGGTAAAACAATCACCTTAATGTTTTAAGGCAATATATAACCTAGGGTTTATAATGAGATTAAGCATGAAGCTTGAATACTCATTACATTGCTTGAATATTGATTAGAAACTTGACAAGCAAACCAAAGTCTTGCCGGTTTTAATCAAGGAAGAGCAAGGAGAAATTAAGTAAAACTTGTGAAGGAAAGAGGTAAATGTGCTAACCTAATGTAGCTTATAATACCTTATGAAGAATGAGCTTATATTGCTTATTAAAACTACCTAAAGAGCTAATGGTAAATGACTTAGTAAAATGTTCTCAAGGAGACTATTAAAGGGCATATGTGTGGTTGTATGTATTCGCAGGTCAAAGGCAAATATATTGTGGGAAATTCAGTGTTTATGGTTTATGCAATTTAAGGGCCTAAGAGCCATGTTATTTAAGGGCTAAGTGCCAAGCAATTTAAATTATGCACTATATTGTGATGTACTGTTAATTGGGTGAAATTTGTGTATAAGAATGTTCTTGATGGATTTAAGTGTCCTTGGATGTTTGATGGCGAAGACTATGTGTTTTGGTGTAACAAGATGTTAGTAGAACTCATGTCAAAAATTAGGTAATGTATAAGAAGTTCTAGGTGTTTAAATAAGCTTTGGTGAACTAGGAAGTGTTAGAAATGAATAAGTATTTTACTAGAGAAAGAACCATGTAATGAGGTGTTCTAGAGTGCAAAAAGGACTTAGGCATTATCTTGGAGGATTGGAAATCAAATGAGTGTTTTGGAATACACCAAAGTCATTTTTGGAATTGTGTTGAGACTTATGTAAACTTTGGTAAACAAGGAGAAAGTATAAATTGGAAGAAGGATTTCAAGAATGACATAAGGAGTTTGGTTTGTAAGAAAAGATGCTTGGGAGATGATGTTAGTGTTAAGGAAACATTTTGGCATAATGGTTATTATAGGTATGAAATACCACTTAGAAACCTAAGGAGAAAACAATATAAGTGTTGGGATTTTGGTAAGAAATGAGTAAGAGGTGTTCAAGGATATAGAAGATGAGTTTTCGGGCACGTCCGAACTTCCGTCCGAATTTGGAAGCTCGGGACATGCCCTGTTGTGTTTAAATTTTCTGGGTTTAAGTGATGTCCGGACTACCGTCCAACCTTTGATGTTCGGACGGGGGTGCGAGGACGAGTTGGCTTACAAGTCTCGAATGGTGTCCGAACTTGTAAGTCCGGACATATGTTCGGACACACCCATCTCCTTTCTCTGATTTTTTTTTGCTTCGACCTGTGTCCGAACTTTGGAAGCTCGGACACATGTTGGACGATTGGAATTTTTCCTTTGGTTTTGCTTCGACCTGTGTCCGAACTTTGGAAGCTCGGACACATGTTCGGACATTCGTCTGGTTTCACCCTTTGAGTCTCGACCTATGTCCGAACTTTGGAAACTCGGACACAAGTTCGGACAGGGTACTGTTTTGACCAAAAAACTTTGTTTAAGGTTAGGAAACCGAAGTCTAATGATGGCGATTATTTAGTAATGATGTTATAAGGTTGTTTAAGACATGTCAGGTGGGTTATAAGACATTATTAAAACGGTTTGTGTGAAAAAGTTATAACAAAGTGTGAAAATAAAATAAACTAGAAATTTGAAGTAACAATTTATAAAGGTCTAGTACGTTAATTAACCGATGTTACTAAATGTGTATAGGATTCTCCAACGGTGTAAAAACAATCACAGCAGGGACCAAGGTATGGTTTTCTTGCAGTCTGTTGCCTACCGGTTTACACCGGCTTGTGTGTTGTATGTTTTTATGAGTGTTTATGACCTTGTAAGACTTAAGTCATGTAATAAGTTTACAGTTGTTAATATTATTGTGTTGTTAAGGTGTGACTCATTTCCCTTGTGTGGTGTGTCTAACAAGACTTAACCACTTGCTTGTGATTTGTTTATTGAGTTCAATGTTGAACTTCTAATAAGTGCTAACCGGGGGGGAAGTGAGGAGTCCGGTAGTTCCCGGCCACGCATGTGGGTATGGGAGTCGATGTCATAACCGGTTCGATTCTCTTTGTATGTTAAGGTGTCTTCTCTTTTGGTTTTCAACATTCCCTTTAGCTTAACCAAGGCTATTTTACTGACTCACGTCGGGCCACAAGGCATACTATGTTTGTTCGGTGTGCTGGATCACTATACCGACACACCTTTGTGGTTAAGTTATTCGTTCCATTTAACAGGACGGCAACGCGTTATGTAACGAGCTTAGCATGAGTTTGGCAACATTCTCTAGGCTCTCCATGGGATCTAATTGTGTTGGTTCATTTCCTAAAAGGATTCGTTCTTGTATGATATGTGTGATGTTGTTATGCAATACTCTTGCTATGATATATATGTTGTATGTTTAAAATGAATGCCATGTCATCATGACAAATAGTTGCGCGTATCCCGGTAGCCGATGGGCTGCGCGTCAACCATACCAGCCAAGGGTTGCTGACCCCCTCGGGGGCTCCATATTATATTTGCAGGATGAGGATCGAAGAAGCGGAATGGCTGTAGATCCTAGGTTGTAGAAATACTTTTGGTACCTTTTGGTTGGTTGGCCCGGGATGCGCCTGTGCTCCCGTGGCGGTATATTTTGGATAACGAATACATTACAGTGACAGCTTACAATGATGGTTGTAAATAAATACTCGGTATTGTGTATTATGTATTTATGGTTTAGTTCTATGCTCGGGAGTCTGATCATCAGACCGGTACACTTGTAGTTATTCTGCCTTGTTAACCACGTATGTGGTTAGCGGCGTTGTAGCACCGAACCATTTAGTTATTGTTTAGTTGTTTATTTCCGCTGCGATTAGGTTAGTTGTTAAGTACGTAGTAGGGGTGTTACACACCCTGTCGTGGCCCCGGACTATTCAAGTTTATGTTTTTATTTTAATTCGGTTTTCATAATCATGTAGTTCAACTGGGGTCCGTGTTTCGGACATTAGGTCCGTGGCTACGGACATAATTAAAATTTGACCTAATTTACCTCTGAAACCCTAGTTATGTTGTTTTAATTTTCACTTTAATTTTCTGTCAAAAATGTTAAAAATACAAAAAATCAGAAGCTCGCACTTAGGTTAAATGACTTGTAATAAGTCGTAATTAAACTAAGTAAAGGAAAAACGACTTCTAGAGGCAATGAAAGTAATGAACCCTAATTAAGTCGAATATCAAGCCCCCGAACCCAAACTCTCCTTTCCTAATTTGATCTAGGTTAAAATTAGGTGACGACTCATAATAGGTTCCAGTGAGCTAGCTTAGGTTTTAATAATTATGGTTATATGACTCATAATTATGTCGTCTAACCACATAATACCGCCCCAAGCGTTTTCCTAGCAGTGTCCTTAATAACCTTGTTTAGTTATTCAAAGACCCGACCGTAGACGCACACCTTCAGGTGATGTGAAAAAAGTGGGGAAACCCAAAAAGAATAGCGTGCAAGCCCTATTCCTTTGTGGTGACCTGGGCCCATGCCCTAAGCACCTCTCCGGATCGATCCATACCCGGTTTGATTTAAGCGTCTAGTGAGGACATGTTGAATTTGTGTGGGCCTGTTTGCTTGTATGATCGGCCCACTACCCAGCTTAGAGATTGGTAGGAACATCTTCTACATCAACCTAGCCCAACCCGAATGGCAGCTCTATTTGTTTGCGGCCCAGAGGCCCTGTTTGGTTTAATATGTGAGTCGTTTGGGCTTCGGCCCAAAAGCCTAGACTTAGGTGATTTCTCTTCCGACCCAATTTGAATTATCCAATTAGTTTTAGGCCCACAAAAAGAAATCCACCTGAACTTGAAATAACTCACAAGTTCTGAAAATAAAATCATTTCGGTTTAGCAACCATCTTCTCTGACCCAAAGAAAGTTAGGCCCATTTGTGATTTAGGGACCATTCCAGCCCATGTGCTTTACTTCAAGCCCAAACACATTCCGGCCCAAGGGCTCATTCTAGTCTTGGTAGACTTCTTATCCGGGCCCTAGCCCAAAACCCTAGATCTAGGTGTCACCTCTCAGGCCCAATCAAAGCCATCTATTTAGATTTCAGTCCAAATTCCAATTCACAGTCTGAAAAATACTCCGGCCCAAACACCTCATTTTCTAGGTATCCTGGCTCACTTGCTTTCAGTCTAAGCTTATTCTGGTCTTCAATCTACCTTGTGAAGCGTCATTCTCATCCCAATATCATTCAGCCCACTTTCTTTTGTTAGCTAATAATGGACACCTTGGAAACAGGTAGACCCAAGTCCTAAGTGTGGTCCAATCAACATGGAAGCCAAGCTTGCAATTTTGGAACAAAAGCACATGGCCACCATTGATGCCATGGAGAAGAGACATAGTGCTGCCCTGGACGCCGTGGAATCCAACTACGTCGCCATTATTGAAGAGTTGAAAGCAAAGGCTCTTTCCCTTGAGTCCGAACGTCAAGCTCGGGACGAGTTAGTGGACAGACAGGCTTCTCAACACCCTTTATGACTGTATTGAAGTTGGCTCCATTAGGGTCCGAGGTTCGAAAGGGAATGTCAAAGAAATTGCTACAGAACTCAAGAGAGTGATCAAACAACCGGAAGCAGCAACTTGCATCCAAAGTTGGACCCGTAAGAGGGCTAGGCAGCATGAGGTGAACATTGATTGGCAGCCAGGAGGAAATGTTCGGGACGTTGAAGCAGTAGAACCACCCCAACAGAACTCTCGTCAAAGAAGGTTTACAGACATCGGCCGAACGCCAAGTCAAGCACTTGAAGAGCTTTGACGGAGATATCCGCTACGACCACTTGCTGTGAGGCCAGGAGCTACTCAGTGGGGAGAAATCTTAACCAATTCTGTCATTTCCACGAGCTGCTCGGTCACGACACTGACCATTGCAGGGCTCTGTAGCACAGGATTCAGGATCTGGTTGACCAGGGGCTTCAGTTCTCAGAGCGTAGCAGCATTTGTGAGAATCTCCCATCAGAGAACCACTAGGAGTTGTTCTTTTCAATAGTCTTCATGCTTTTCTTTCGTTTTACAATTGTTTTATTTTGTTTGCCTTAAGTGGGTTTTATATCTAGTTAAACTTGTCATCAATGTTATTTCTCGTTTATCAATAAAGGGGTGTTTTCCTTTTGTCCATATTTCTCCTTGTGAAAATCATGCATTCATTCAAAAACAAAAAAAAAACAAATAAAGTAATGAACATTCTTAGCTTTTGAGAAAATGATCGTGAAATATTCATTTCTCGACTATGGAACATAACGATTGTCTTGCGCTTCTAAAAGGATGAACATGTCTAACCAAACACCACAGCTTTCCCCTAAGCATCCAAACAAACCACATAATGGTTCAAAGTCTACATTGTTAAATTGTTGTTATAAACCATGGATTAATACTGGGGGCAATCTGAGTTTAAGTTCGTCATCTTTCATCTTTTAATTAAACGTGGAACGAGTTTCTGAGTGAGAAATTCACAAGAGTGTCTTGAGTGGAAAACCATGAGTGAACGAGCGTGTCATTTTAAACGACTCCGGTGAGACCACATTTAAAGGTGAGGTAAACGACATAACTCCGACCGAAGGAGATAATTTGTAAATTTACTCTTAGACCTGTGAAAAGTAACAAATAGCGGATACACAACTATCAGGAATGACGAAGCACCTAGGTACAACACCACATAGCCAAAAATGTGAACCCTGGAATTAATCCCTCGGCACCCCCGCCGAGCCTTTCATATATCCCTTTTTGATATTATGAACTCCAAAAAATGACCCAACCAATGATGAATGTCCAACCCGGTGACCAAAGGAAGTGAGGAGTCAGACTCTCAGATAACGTTATCATCAGTCCAAAGAAGCAACGCCGCTATCAGCATGACGAAGTGATCCGCAAATGGTCCCGGAGTGACACAGGATCTAAAGAGCTCACATTAAAACAGCTCTCGAAGCCCAAAACCGGGAAACACAAGAACCCCGAAGACAAAGTGAGGAAAGGATAAAACAAATAGGCAAACCCAAAATGCCTCGAGGAAATCCGAATGACAAAAGAAGAGAAATGTTGTATAGGACGACTTCAAAAGTCCAAGTCCAGATGTAACACCCCTCTCAAATAAACACGTAATAGTCACTCCCGTTAACAGAAAAATAAAACGTCTTACAGCGTAAGAATAAACAACAACATTAAAACTCACTCGGGTGTCACCTGCCATTACTCGCCCATGCGAGTAACGAAGCAGAAACTAAATCCAACCCTAAAACAAACAACACACTAAAACCGCTGTGACAACGAGATATCTCCTATACATCATACTAAGTCCACATCCATAACAGTCGACAAGTGAGCATCTACCCAAATCCCAAATACATACAACCGTACCGTCATACATCCACAACTAATACTGTTATACAAATAAATTCCATGTATAGTAACTAAAGTAACCCTCACTACCCGATACCCGCACTTTGGCTTCAACATTGATCAGCAACCTGCACAATGAGTGTAGTCTCAGCGATAGACGCTGAGTATGCCGGGCCTGGACCCTATTGATCACTTGTCATTTTTAACCATCTTGATATTAGATTGATTTCATGCTTACCATTTTACAGATATAATAAATGCTGTAATAAACATGCATAAACACATAACCATCCATCTAATCCCAACAATCATTATAAATATACGCAACACAGTCACACATCATACAATACAATAGCATTGATAACTCATATGTCGTTTATTACATCATCACGTATTACAACACTCGGCCCCCGGGCCTTCACATATCGTTTGATTTGGTTAGCACTGTCGGGCATCAATTAGGACAACCTGAAATATACTCACTTGGACAGTAGTCCCACGTACACACAAGGTGCTCACTGCCATGATCATCCGAAGACTCCGGGACTATTTCACTTTGCCTTTGTAAAGGCGTCCATTAAGGTGGCCAAGGGCCTGGTGCCAACGTTAGCACACTCCGCCTAACGATAGATCTAGGTTCATTCAAGATTAACTAGGGAAACCCGACACGGGTTAACCCAAGAGATCTCTACGCGCGACCAGCAGCCGGTGACTGTCTGGATTAAGGTACAACATCAATTTCATTCACACTCAACTGTTAACTTGTTAGTTAGTAAATCTGTTACAGTTTTAATTATGGAAACACCACTTAATTTGTTGGCTGCCCTGTAGGGTCTTACGCATGCCTAGAATGATTCTAGGTAGTACTTATGTTCGAGTCGAAGCTCTAGGGACCGACAATGTCATGTCCCGTTCCTAAGTGTTTTACTTAGGTTATAACTACATACTTGCAATACTTATTGTATTAGGTCAGGCAACGGTAATCACAATCACACAACTCGTATATGTAGTTTTCTATAAGTCGATCTATAGTCGACCTAGTATTAGTCCCGTAGGACGTTCGTGCATAAATAAATAAGGTAGTAAACATAGATATCCAGCGCATACATAATCACACACGTTATCAAACAAATCCGAGCCCGAGGAATTCCTCGGGACAACCCGGATCAAAACCCTTTACATACCGTACACCTTAGACCAAGGAATGCGCAGTGTAAACCACTAAGCTTCTCGAGCGCGCACGTCTAACAAGCGATCTAAACATACGAAGAACGCTAAGTGTCAATCCACATGACAATATTATTCGGTATTTCCGAATAACGTCAGTAACCCGGTATTACATCCCTGGATTTCAACTGTTACTAGTTAAGGTATCGTTATCCTTAAAAACTCCTTACTCGTAGTAAGTGTTAATATTCGGTTTTACAAAGTCATCGGTTTCTATACGAACGTCATAGTTAACGTTTTCAACTTAGGAATTATAGCTTCCAACCGTAGTATTTAATAAGCGTTGCGCTTTATATAAGTTCGTTTGTTCACGTATATTTAATTCAACCGTTATATTGCATGCATAAGTATTATTATAACCTATAGTTGCATGCATGGTTATATTTTATAACCCATGGTTGCATGCATTCCATGCAACGTTACTTTATAAGGTATTATAGGTTATTATTCTTGATACACCTTACGTTATACAACTTCTTATTTATGTAACAAGTTGTGTATTCATTTAAAAGCTTATGACATTATAGTACATAATTATACTTATAAGTTAACATTTATTATTTTACTATTATATGGTTTGTAAACCATATTATATATGCGCCTATTATTTGCGCCCCGCATATACACATATATATACCCATTAATTTCTAATGAAAATAAGGAACTTTATATTATGTACATATTATTCCTAGCTCATTCAAGGTTTATTTAACCATTCAGAAATCACATTTTAACCATAGTATTTATGTCATTGTATACTATAGTTTATATCTTCATTTTTTTGATATATACATATATGCATGCGCCAGCTTGTATAGTTTTATATACTACACTTTTGACATCATAATATTATTTAGTGCTACACTTATATCATGATATCATATTGTATGATATTTTATATGTCATTAAACTTTATAACATATAGTTTTGGTAACTATATTGTTACCGAAAATAGCATATATATATAGCACACTTATACCCCTTTATTCTTGTAATTTCCATTAATCACAATGTGGTCACATAACTTATACCATGTTATAAATACCTTATTTGATAACATCAAACTTGTAATAAAATATAACCTAAGGTTTTATATCCCTTCTTCATATTGCCGAAAAAGCATGTATATTCTACTCCAATTCCTTTCAAATCCTACACTTTCCAAATATTACAATTTCACCACAATTTTATAACATACTTAACTTACCATATATTATAGCACTTAAATCATATAGTATGTATACTATATAGTCTTAATATTTCCGAAAATTCCAACAGACCTTATGGCTCTGTTTTTTTAACCCTTAACTTTCCATATTTATATTCTTACCACAAATCTCATAATATTTTTACATAACATATGTTATATCATCCAAACATTATAATATTTATTACATATAGTTTTCATATGTCATTTCTTTCCATATTACCGAACGGCCCTTAGCTGTTTGGTACATTTCTTTTCCAGCCATCTTATTTTCTTTATTTACATACTAACCACATATATTATCATAATGTTTATATATGTTTCACAACATAAGGTTTTAATATTTGTTACTCATATAACTTATAGTTTTAATATGATTTATCCCAAACAAACCCCTCATTTTTTCGAAAATCCTTTTCCGCCCACATCCTTTTTCCTTATTTACACTTTGACCCCAATTTATATTATATACTTTCATATGTCACAAAAGCCATATTTTATACACTTTTATCAATATAACCTTTTATACCTCTAAAAATTCCCAAACTTTATACTTAGGATATAAATCATTACATTAACCAAACCAACCCATTATTTTCGGTATTTACACTCTACACCCTAAAAATTCATAAGCTTAACATTTAATCTCTAATGTTACCTTAAGTTCATAAATTAATTATTTATGTTATAAATTTGCTCAAGGCTTTTATTTTGGTCAATGTTGACCCAATATACACTAGTTTGACCACAGGTTTATGTATTTGCAGTTTTGACCACGCTTTCTCAAAAATTACAATTTGACCCTTATATTTTATAAAACTTATTAAAATTCATAAAATAACTCTTTTAACATATAGTTTTCTGTTTATTAGTATTCAGCCTCTAAAATTTATTTTAAATGCAATTAAATAAATGGCCTAAGATGCTTGGCCTTGTTACAATAATTAACATTGGATAAAATTAAACATAAATGTCATAAAAACTATATTGCTTACGACTTATTATATAGTTTTTCTTTAATGTTTCCTAAAATCATTTAATTAATCCTTATGACATAATATGTCATCCAAACCTTATATTATCAACTAAAAATGTTATAAAACATTATAATACATAGTTTAGTCATTTAAGACCATGTTTGGTCTCGGCTTCCATTACCATACCCCAATATTTTTGTAAATTATGTTTTTGACCCATAATTAATTTCCTTGACCTTATAGGTCATTAATATACCAAACAAACCAACCAAAAATGTTATCAAACATTTAACACATAATTAAGTCATTTCACCTCATGTAAACCCACGACTATTACATACATGTAACAAAATTTCATAAAAACCATGTTATAATATAAGGTAAGTATTTCTCACCTAGCTTTGATTTTTCCAAGCTTCCAAACACTCCAACTGTAACACCCCTATCCATAATCACGTAATAATCTCTCTCGTAGCAATATATAAAACATCTTACAGCGGAAGGAATAATAATAACAACAACACTCACTCGGGTGTCACCGGCCATTACTCGTCCATGCGAGCAACGAAGCCAAACTACATCCAACAACCAACCAAAACAAGCTACTAACCGCCGTGATAACGAGAAAACTCCTATACATCATACTAAGTCCATACTCATAAACATCGACAAGTGAGCGTCTACCCAAACCTGAATATACATAACCGTACCATATTACAACTCCATGTGCGGTAATTAAAATAAACTCTAATTACCCTGTTCCCGCACTTCGGCTTCGGCGATAATCAACAACCTGCATAATGGTGTAGTATCAACGATAGACGCTGAGTATGCCGGGCCTGGACCCTAATGGTCACTTAGTCATTCAAACCATCTTATTATTAGATTGGTATCATGCTTTACCATTTTACAGTTATAATCAATACTGTAATATACATGTATAATATACATAATCATCCATCCAAACATTCATAAACACTTAACCATCCATCCAATTCAACAGTCATAAAACATTACAAACAACAATTGTATATCGAACGTATCGAATAATAATACAGAATAAACGCCGTAGCGAACACCATCCTTTATTAATTTAATTAATTTGGCCTTCAAGGCCCCATCCATATCGAAATGATTACAGTGTAATGTACAATGTACAATCGCCGTAGCGTACATTTTCCATAGTTAATTTACCTTGGCCTTTAAGACCCCATCCAAACCATGTTTAATTAATACCAGTTGGGCGTCATGTTAAGACAACCCTATAACCTCACCATGGACAGTAGTCCTCCCGTACACACAAAGGTGCTCATTTCGCCAGAGGTCCGGAGGCCCCTGACTATTCTCTTTTGTCTCGTAAGACGTCCATATAAAAGGCCGTAGTCACCTGACCCACGATCCAAATAGGGCTCGTTGGGTATAAACCTGGAGCGGAACCCAATCGGGAACCCCTCAGTGATCACAAATGGTAACCAGGTAGTTCGTAAACTACACTGGATTCCTCACCTCAACTCACACCATCTCTCTCTCATAATGTTTAAGATCTGCTCTTAGTCTTATGGAGAATATAATTATTAATTAGCTGCCCAATGGGTCTCACGCATACCTAGAAGTAATCTAGGTCATATTCATGTTCGAGATCCATGCTCTAGAGACCGACAATGTCGTGTGAATCGTTCCTAAGTGTTTTACTTAGGTTACCATATACTTAATATTAATACTATGGGTATTATATCAAGTAACCGTCATGTCATCACAATAACGTATATGTATGTTTATATAAGTCGATCTATAGTCGACGTAGTGTTAGTCCCGTGGGACGCTCGTGCATAAATAATTAATGCAGCAACACACATAATCACATACATGTATCCCAAACACTTAACACACAAGTGATATCAACCAAATCCGAGCCCAAGGAGTTTCCTTAGGACATCTCGGATCAAACCCCTTTACATACCGTTCACCAAGACCTAGGATGCGCAGTGTAGACCACTAGCTCGTCAAGCGCCTCCGTCTGAAGTATGATCTAAATGGTAATAAAACTATAAGTCAGTCTCCATGACTAACTACATCCGGTATTTCCGAATAACAAGTAACCCCGACAGTTCATCCCCGGATTTCTACAGTTAATTGTTACGGGTTTCTCTAAACCGGTCGGCTTTGTTACTAAAGCTCGTATGTCAAAACATTCGACTGTTAAGTTTAATTCATTATATATCTTTAATCTTATCCACCATTAAATATAGGTACATAAACTATAGTTGCATGTATGCATGCATGACTATATTATATTGTATTATTTTCCACCATCCATTATAATACATTGTATTATATACTCCATTATCTTAGCAATTATATTTGCATTCAAAACTCATAACTTATAGTTTGTAACTATTTTTGTAATAAACCACCACCATTATATTATGGGTCCAACCATAATATATATCCATCCTTTATACATTATTCTGGTATATGTATATATGTACCATATGGGTAATCCCATGAGTTATAAAACGCTTATATTGTATGTTTACATTTTATCATCTTATATTAGATGATTATTCCCATTATTGTATTATATTATACAACCTATATTAAGATTATTATCCTAATATTATGTAACATTTTATGTTGTACATTATAAATCCTAAGGTTTATTCATATATACCTTAGTTATAAATCTCATTTATTTATAGTTTGTCACATTATTTAATGTGAATATCCTTACTTATTCAATTCCCTTTTAAACCATATAATTGTTATAACATTTATAACATAATAGACCATAGTCTAAAATTCACATTTATAACCTTAATAATTCGGTACAGCACCTTATTTTATTTAAATTCCATTTTGACCACATAACATTTTGTAATGTTATACTATATATTAATATCATAAAAATGATATCTTTATTTCCTTTATTTATAACCTATAGTTTTTTATACAAAACTATTTATTATTGCCGCATGGCACCATAACAAAACCATATTCTTTTTCATATACCATATTTTCCTTTATTTACAAAATCACCCCATTATTTATACCATGTTTATATATCATATAATATAACATTTTTAACTTATAAAATGGTATAACCTATGGTTATATTTTTTGTAAAATTCCGAACAGACCCACCAAATTCCTATAATTGCCATTTGGCCCAATTTATAACATATAGTTTTATAATATCATTAAAACTATATATTAACACTATCCTAATAAATACTCTTATATTATTCTAAAAATCACCAAATTTCACCAAGGGTTATAATTACCCTTACTAACCATATACTTTCGGTATATTACATTTCCACCCCATCTTTTATTCCAAAGTGTCATATGACATAATAACTATATATTATACATATATAGTTTATTTAAATTCCAAAATCAACCCAATAAATTCCAAAAATTGCTAAAGCCCATGGTGTTTATAATACCATTAACACCCTTTATTTTCGGTAATAACATATTTACCACATATGTTATAAATTGTTACAATTAAATACTTATCTTATTATAAAATCTTAAATAAGTTTATCTAACTTATTTATTTGGTCAAAACCTACCATATGTCAAAGTTGACCACCATAATATTTCCTTGACCATTAATTTCCATATAATACGTTTATACCCATATTTTCTAGAATTACCATTTAACCCCAAAACTTTATATAATCTTATAATTTTTTATTTAAACTCATTTAACCTCTAATTTTTGGCTTTATTAATATATAGCCCCCAAATTTAATTTATTTACACTATAACCCCAATTCCTTGCGATAATTTATTTTTAGCACCTAAAATTAATTAAAAGCTTATAAATGCATAAATAAAATGGCCTAAAGTACATGGCCTTATTACAAACATTAGCTTATAAATAAATTACACATAAATGCCCAAAAGTACTTTAAACTCTCGGCCCTTACCACATCTTTTCCTTATTTACCAATTTTCCACATAATGTCTTAATTTGACAATTATCTAATTAATTAGTTATAAAATTTACTAAACCATTCCTTAATCACCTAAGGTCAAAATAAGACCTTAATAAACCATTCACTCATGGCACAATATATATACATATGAATAAACACATATTAATATACCAAGTGTAGGTTTAAGTGATTTATACCTTGTTTTTGCCTAGTTAAGGCCTTGTGAAATACCCCTAACCTTAAAAACTTAATTAAATGATCTATTAATGATCTAAGTGGTTAATAAACATCTAATATTATTGGGGAACAATCTAAAAGATCTCAACAAGGCAAACATGCCTTAAGATCGGTAAAGCCAAAAATGTGCTTTAAAGCACCATAAAGATTGTATGATCTCAAATAAGATCCAAAGTGGATTCCTAAGTATTATAATGAAGTAAGGAACACAACAAACTATTCTCAAAGAAAACTAAGCTCAGAAGCACCTTGCAACACAAAATGTGCACTAAAACACCTTAAAGCACGTTTTTGTGAATTGCCTTCTAAATTGCTTTTATGGGCTTAAAGGTTATAATTACCTTTAAATATGAATATATCACATTGTATCATATTAGGAATTTAATTCCAAAAATTTACAAATTTTTACAAATTTAATTTAAAATATTAATAAAACCCTAAAAGGGGGCCCATTTGAGTCAACATTGACTAAGAATGGTCAAGAGTCAAAGTTGACCCCTTGGACCACATGGAATCGGCAGCCACAAGCAAGAGGGGTCTGAATTAGCCACTGCACATACAAGGGACAAGTCTCCAACACCACTCCTTAAATTAGGAGACTACTTTACCTTTCTAATATTATGATTAAACAATACACATTTGCTCCATTATTGACTCAATCAGCCTCCAAAACCGTGTGAGCCATCCTTTCCCCTCCAATAACCGATGCTTATCCCTTCTTATCCCTTTGATGAGTCATTACTCATTTACAAAACATAAACTAATCAAAAGTTGCATTTTCAATTATTAAGGCTCCTTTCCAATCAGTCTCTTTCTCCTAGCTCCATTCCAGCCGAGCTCCATCATTTCCAGACCCTCTCAACCGATGTTCTTGAGTTGGGAAGACAACTCCATCTCTTAAGCTCCTAAGGTAATGGTTTAAGGCTCATTTTAGCTCTTTTTTTTCTTCATCTCTTCACCACCAACACTTAGATCTCATGACTTATCGCTTCATATGGCTTATTCTCAGTGTGTTAAGGTTAGAACACCAACCAATTTCGGCTGAAGCAAGTGTAGGGGCCAAGGTTTCCCAAATTTGCATTTTAAGGTAAAAACATACCTTAAGCTTCTCTACTCTTCATCCGATTTTCTTCCTTTGATTTTATGAGTTTATACACTCATAATCTTCATATTTACATGTTCATTCAGTTGGTTAGCCTTTGAAGCAAGGGTGGCCGAGATCTAAAGGAAATACCCTTCTTTAGGCATTTTTCAAGGTAAAACCTAATACCAAGGCAGCTTGTTGTTGTCTAGATATTTCCTATGTCTATATGGGAATTTAACACCTTGGTGGTGTTTTAAAACAGGCCGAATTCCTCTTGAAGTTCCCTTGCATTTTTAAGGTGATTTTTGCCTTAAATCTTACATTATTGTTCCTTATGGTTAAGCTCAAGCTTGGAGTATAACCATATCTTATTTTGGTGTATTAAACATGTCTAAATGATGTGGTGAATTTCCCTTCAAGTGGCCGAGTTCATACAAGGAGGAATCAAGGTATAAACACCTTAAAACTTATGATTCTATGAATTCTTAACACATATATTAATTATGCCGAGAGGGGACTTAAATATATGGGTTATATTAACCTAAAAATGGAAAAAAATGACTAAGATAAATTAAGCTAGTCATTTAAGAGATTTAATTAACATAATGGTCAAATTTTGACATTATGTGGAAAATAAATAAACTATGGTGAGGCCGTGAGTTTATTCTATATTTGAGACATTTAAAGTGTAATTTATTTTGCAAGTTCAAGGTTGTAATAAGGCCATGTCATTAGGCCTTTTTAATTTAAGTTATAAGCTTATTTAGTTAGATTTATGCTTATATAATTAAGTTTGGGGCCAAACCGTAATTATTGGTAAAATATAAGCCGTGGGCTTAATTTAGAGGAATTTAGGGTTTTTAAATGAATTTAATAAAAGTTATAGCATTTTATAAGTTTTGTGTCAAATTGTAAAAATAAAAGTATGGGGTAAGATTGGTAATTACCGAGAGTTTTGGTCCAATTTGGTATTAGAAGTCAAAGTTGACTATATAGGAAACTTTGACCAAGTTTGGAGAATTTTAGAAATCAAAATACTACCTTATATTAAGATAGTTATTAAATTGTAAAAGATTTTATAAGAGATGGGGCTATAATGTAATTTCCAAAACTTTGGGGTACTAAAAGGGATTTAGTACAGTCCTTAGTTATTAGGAATTTTTAGAAGTTTATTTGGTTAAATTTGGAGTTTATATGAATTATATAAGTAATAATATCTGATATTTTATAACATTGTTACAATGGGTAACAATGGGTAAAAACCGAGATTTATAGAAAAGTATAAGTTAGGAATAATATTTATAACCTTTTGGTAAAGTTTGGTATTTTTTTGGAGTTATATATAAGATTTTATAAAGATATATGTATAATATATAGTTTTAATGACATTAGAAAACTATGTATTATAAATTGGGAAGATTTGGTAAATATGCAAAGTTTGGTGGTGGGTATTTAATTAAAACAGTCCTAGGGGCTGTTCGAAAATCATAGCCTTTAAAAACTATAGGTTATAATTATATTAAGGTTTAAGGATTATATATAAGGTATATGTTATAAGTGTAATAATGGAATGAATTTTGGGGTGGATATGTGATTTATAGAAGTTTAGTGGTTTATAGTGGAAGCCGAGAATATGAGGGACTGTTTGGTATTTTATAACAAAATATAACTATAGGTTATGATTGTTTTAATGACTTAGATGTCATATATGTTATATGACTATAATGTAACAGTATATTAATTATGTGGTGGATTTCGTAAATATTCAAGAACATAGGTGCTGTTCGGAAATATTAGCATTTTTAAATGAAATTTATAATATGGTTTTTAATGTTATAAGAGTTATAACATTTATAATATAAGAGGTTCATTAAAAGGATGAATATATATTATAAGACTTACCATATAATAAATAGTTCCATAATACATGTATATAAATAAATATATGTTATGGTGTAGAAAATGTGATATGGTTCAATAACTATAAATTATCATAATTAAAATGATAATAGATAAAGAGAAAGGAATTATAAACATTAGATATGGAAATTCTAATGTTAAGAGTATTGTAACACCCCAACCGCTAATCCTACCATTATCCTCTGATCATTCCCATACTTACCTTACTCGCAGCGGAATACTTACTTACTCCCGGCGGGTGATACAACGCCGTTAACCATCCAAGGTTAACAAGGCTACTACTACTTACTGTGTCGGTCTGATGATCAGAATAAACCAAATACATGCTACTTACTTTACAATTCCAAATACTTAATTACATTTGATTACCGAGTATACTGAATATATGAATTACATTCCATGACTACTTCCCAAAAATGAAGAGTTTATACATCCTCTCCTTACTATCCAATCAAGATTTCAATATCCAAAAGGTGTACCACATGGTACACCGGCTACTCAAATGGCCTAGCCGTGTACAACTCGGTACACTATTTCAGTCCTACTGCTACATCCCAAAAAGAATCACATCACGTCCTTACCCACCGTCACGCCTCGCGGGTACCTGTGGAGTAAAAACATTCCCCCTAGGGGGTCAGCTTACGCTGCATATGATAACCGCATACCCCGCGTGCTAGCGAGGGTACGCCAACTAATTGGTCGAGTACATGCGGTTCGTTTCATTCATACATACATACATGCTTTATACAATACAATACAATACATTCCATACACAAGGCATACATACATACAATACATACAAGGAAGACAATTCAAGTCAACCATTCATACTTACCGAATACTCACCGCATTACGGAGATACAATTCTCCAATACATACAAGGTCTTGTTAGCCTCATTACACACCCGGGTTAATCGGTGTTCAATACTCTTTTACTCCGGGTCAATGACTTACAATAGTCAAGACCAATACAAATACAATACTTACTTCTTACATACTTTACTTCCAGTTAAGTCGGTATGACCTCCGGGCAGGGATTACTACATCCCACCACCGGGCTTTAGGGTGGCTCACTAATCCAGGATGCTACCCCTTCAAGGGAATTGGTCCATGGAAAAGATTATAGCCAGGATTTGGATCCAACCTCTTGTGTTTCCTTATCCTCACGCGTGGCCGAAACTATATCGGACTTCTACTCATTCCAATTTACTCATTACTCAAGTTAGGAGTTGGGTTTTTAGGAATTAGTAAGTCAGTACTTCACTTCCATACATACATACAATACACAAGTACACAATACTTACACATACTTCTCATTTCCATTCATTCATTTCATGAATTATACAACTAATTGTTCAAGAAGATACAACAAGAACAAAAGTTCAAACACAGTTAAGTGCAATATAAGTCCGATTCGTGCATTTATCTTATTGGTGATCACATAAGCACACAAATCGGGGTAACCAAGTTAGGATACAGGGCATGAAGAAATCATACCGTACACCGTCGTATTCGCACTACCGGTTCCTTGGAGATCAACTATTTGATTCCTATACATACATGGAGTTGTACGATTAATGATCTATGATTAATCTAACTTACTCCTTCATTGATACTTTTAACATTTACTTACTACTTCTGTAACGACCCCAAAACCACCCTGGTTCTAAGACCATCACACGCCGCACGCTTACTACCTAAGACATGCAAGGCTACTCTCTGATGAATCCTAAACAGATACAAATGCTCTTCTATTACATAAATAATGCTTACTGTCTCACAAATTACAAAGCGAAAGCCAAAGAATTACAAAGCAGAAGTCTAAAATAAATACAAGGCTACGAAGCCACAAACACTCACAAAGCCCACAAAGCAAAACTAAAAGTAGAAACAGAAGCAGAAGCCTTCAAATAGAGCTAAAACCTGCAAAATGTTAAATGAATAGGGGTGAGCAAACCACAGCTCAGTAAGTGATAAACTTCATCAGCATAAGCATGCTCAAAACATTTTTACAGAACATAGCTTATATAGATATAAGTTAGCAAATCAGATTCAAAATCAAAATCAAACGAAAGCTCATCAAACGATACAAAGTCAAATGCAAAGTAGAGTGAACAGAGGTCACAAATGTAACTTAACATTAAAAGACTTTTACAGAAACCATAAAGCTTTTCTGAAAACATAAGTCACATATAGACTATTAGAAGAAGGACACAAATATAAGCATAGTTTCTTTACAAAGCTTATTTGCAATACAAATCTTAATCTTCATAAAACGGAACCATAAACCAAGGCTGACAAAACAGGGCTGACAAAACAAGCTGAAGCCACACTCTCAGAATGAGACAAAGCACAAAGCAGGGTCTCATGTCAGAAGCTGTCAACGCTCAAAACTAAACAGAAGCAAATCAGAATCTTATACACATCAGAACGTTATCGAAAACATAGTTTTTAAGGGACCCTAGTTCAGAGCATACAGAATAGGTCAAAGACCTCAGATAGCAGAACGGGTCCGAAGACCCCAGATAACAGAATGAGTCCGTCGACTCCAGATACAGAATGAGTCCGTCGACTCCAGATAACAGAACGGGGAATGCCCGAGATACAGATACAGAAGGACGTCCTACGCAGCGCGCTACGGGATAACTCGACCCAGTCATCCACGGCTCAGAAAGCAATAAACTAGGTCCCAAATATACTAACAAACGTAATACGATTAAATCTCATACCAACGACTATTGACAAACACTTCGTCAATTATATTTATATCATAGTAAATATATGCGTACATAGCCGTGTATATCCAAACACATTCGATATCATGAGATCTTATTTTAGAAGCAAAATCACAAAATCTGCCAAAGGTAATGACGAGGATAATAAAACATATAAAACTTGAACTGAAATTCATAGTAAATACTGCATACGTAAAATAGAGCATGTTAAAAGTTTTAAAAAAAACCCCGGATGATCAAAGCACGTAGGTGTTATAAATGTATATACGGAAATTAAGTATCAATATTGAAGATACTACGTATACAATAGAATAAAAAAAAACCTGTAAACCTTTACTATAGTAAGATAGAACTAATCGGTGCAAAAAATATATATTAAAATAGATCCCGAATCAAATGTTTCCAAAACGAATTAAACCAAACAAACGTGATATCATAAATATTGATTAGCTGTAGGTACGAAAATAAAAACAAATACGAAACTGCAAATCTATGAACGTACTCAGATCATGTCAGTTTATCACCTATAGTGTAAAGTAACTTGAAATCATATATATACGTAATTCACGCAATTTCGGAAAATCACCAAACATATGTACACGATTTATACATAAAGTGCCGAGAAGAAAAAGAAATGGTGTCCAACCGAATACTCAAAAGAAGATATCCAAAATTACCTATAATCCGAATACATATAAATTTACATATATAAGTATCTAGCCAAAGGCCAGAATCGAAACCATAGTATACCTTTATATAGAGTATAAAAAGAGAAACGAGAAATTCTGGATAATAAACGAGTTTAGCACTGACTATAGCAGTTTACGAATTGTATATTTAGTCATTAGAAGGAAAGATAAATTTTAAGTGCCACAAAAACTCGGAAATCATATGTCATCATAAAATATTTTACTAACACACTCTCGATGTAAATGTAGTCAACCCAAGCTATAATTTTATATAGTATATGATTAGTGTACAATAAGAACCTATTTTATGTTGCACAACCAGTATTTTAATGTAACTTATGCAACTGAGAATCAAGAAAACCACTCAAAAATATAATACAAAAAGCTGCACTTATAAATCTTAGATTATAAAATTACTAGATTTGTAGTTGGATTCGGTAACCTCCAACGATTTAGACTTGAGAGAGATTGGATGAGAAGGATGCAAAGGAGGAACTTTACTTGGAGAGAAGAAACAAAGAGGGGAGGGAGAATGAGTGTTTAAAGTGTCACCAATGCGTCAATGAGGAAGAAGATGAATTAAAATAAAAACTAGCCTTCCTTAACTTAAAATAAATAAGATAAAATAAAGAATAATTAATTTAAATAAGGAAGGGAAGAAAAAGGAAGTTAGTAAATCTTTTACTAACATAAATAAAATCAAAACAACCTTCCCCTCGAATCTAATATAATAACAATTAGAATTGTCATAAACCCCTTTGCAAATCAGAAACAAAATTATTAAAAAAAAAAATTGGGGCACAACAACTTCATTACTTTCTTGCCTGGTTACAAAACCATTCTTTTCTTTATTACTTCTTAACTTGTTTCCTTACTCATTTACTTACTCTCTTACTCCTACTACTTCATTGATGGTGTATTACTACATATATGTGCTTACATGTGTATAGGCATATATATATACATACATATGATCACTACAGTCATATTATGAAAACATTTTTTTTTTATGTTTGGGCCGTCCGACCCACCGTCCGACCCACCGTCCGACCCACATCTGGGTCGGACCATTCCAGTAAGTTTTTGTTCTCTGAAATTCATCCGTCCGACCCAGCACTGTTCTGTCCGACCCATACACCCCTGGGTCGGACCATTCCAGAAAGTTTCGGTTCTGTTGCCCAAGCTACGTCCGACCCATGTCCGACCCAATCTCTGGGTCGGACGAAGTCAGAAACTTCGACCCAGGATTTTCTTGCCCGTCCGACCCATGTCCGACTCACGGCTCCTGGGTCGGACCGTTCCAGAATGTTTTATTTTCGTTACTTAAGCCTTGTCCGACCCAGCGTCCGTCCAGGCTGTGGGTCGGACAGTAGCAGATTGTGCTACAGGCCTTATTTTTCTTTCCAATTTCACCCATTGTTTCCCTAATCTTCCTACATGTACTCCCACATGATATAATGCCATTTAGGCCTCCATAAATACCTTAATCCATTCACCAAATCCATTACCCAATCCTAGTTATACTTATACACTTTTTCTCATTCCATCCCAACACTTACACTAATTTTCCTCACACCAAATGCTACAGATTTTGTTCTTAACTTCTTTCCTCCATTACTCATTTAACTAATGCTATTTCTAGCATCCAAAATACCTTACTTTACATCTAGCTTCATCCCATTAACACACTCATTCCCAAATCTGTTTCAAACTACCAAAACACTCCCATTGCACACCTCAAGTACACCTAGTTATCACCTAGATTACTTCCTCTTCTTAACAACCTAAGTCCCCTCATTCCTAAGTAAAATTGGACATAGTCTCCCCTATATTTTTAACATTCTCCACACATTATTTCCGCTCACCTATTCTCCTTCTCACAACCTGTTCATACACACATTATACTCACATCTCAACACTACTACAACACAATAAAATTCCTGCACATACTCAATCAATACCCAATGTTTTCCCAAGATTTTAAAACTCATTTAAAACTTCAAAACTGTTACAACATCATTCCTCCTCATACTACAATATACTTACTACTCATTACTCAATTCATTACCCATTTTACTACTCCAAAAACTGTTACAATGCTACATACAGAACTAGCTCAAGGTAAAGTGGTTACCTTGTGTTTCTAGTTTTCTTTCTTCTTTTTCCTTCTCTTCCTTTCTTCTTTCCTTCTTCTTTGTTCTTCCTCACACAATGCACAATACTACAACCACCATACCATACACACTACCATTTAACATTCATTTTTGCACTAACCCTAGAATTTAAATGTTTTAGGGTTTAGAGATGAGTATTACCTTCCAATGAGTGGATGAAGTTCTTGACTAGCAAGAGAACAATATTCCTAGCCCAACAAGGGAGCCAAAATCGGCTGGAACAAAGAGGGCCAAGAGTTTAAAAACTGAAAATCCTTATAATGCCAATGAGAGCTAGAAATGGAGGATTTTCAAATTCTTTTTACCTCAAGATGATAAGGAGGTGAAGGTGCTTCTAATGGTGGACTTGAATCTTCAAATGGAGAATACCCACCGGAATGAAACTGGTCGTTTTCGATTTTCGAAAGGAGGAATGTGTTCTCCTTTGCGAGGGGATTACAATGGTGTAATTTTTTGAGTTTGGAGAAGGTTTGAGTGGTCAAAGAGAGGAGAGAAGGAGGGAGCTGTAGAGGGGCTCACAAATCTCCATTGGCATTGCAGGGAAGAAGAGAATAGAGAAAGAGAGGGAGGGGGATGCGTGAGAGGAAGAGGGGAGTGAGGAGAGAGTAATTTTTTTTTGCTTTTACTTATTTCTTTGTCCTTTAGTGAATTAGGAACAATAAAGAGAGGGGGAGGGCTAATAAAATCGGCCCACACACACCCAAACTACAGATTTTTCACTTTTATTTACAAAAGTGGACACACTAAGTTTCTTTATTTGCATTCTCACCCCACAACTTCCCGGTTGTTACAGTTCTTACTATCCTGTACCCGTTTTCCGGAATTTTCTCGTTTAATTAATTTTATTGGTTCTAAAGCTCCACTAATATTTATTAGTGACTATTTAGTTGACCAAATTGTTACGAGTCTGTTTGACCCGCTAAAGTCACGTTTTCCCGGTTTCCTCGAAAACGCGCTTTAAGGTTCGTTTATGCTTTTAACCCATTTTAAGGGTCCATTTTCTTCGGGATTTGTTCCCTCGTATTTATTTAAGTGTAATTAAGCCTTTAAGAATATAATTAGCCTAATTAATCACTGTTTTTAATTACGGGGTATTTCAATCTACCCCCCTTAAGGAACTTTGCCCTCAAAGTTGCTCAAGGTTTACGGTTTGCTACTTCTACTCCTTTGGCAAGTCAATTGCCACAATACATTCTACTACCACCTTACAAGGTGTTCACAATTCTTATACCACCAGCATACACAATTCAAATACCATGCACAATACTCAATTCATACACAATACTCCATTCGAATACCATACACAATACACTTCACAATGTCATTCGTGTCATATACCGTACAACACAATGCATTACTCATTACACACATACCATACTCATTCCATACTCATTGTACTACATACTGATACTACTAGCACTACATTGTGCCAATAAATACAATTAGCACTACATATGCCAACCAAAATACAATTACAATACATACATACTACGCAATGCTAACCCAAAGCAATGCAAAAGCAAAAAGGCTCTACCCCCCTTAAAAGGGGTACGCCCCGTACCCTCCGTACTATTTTGATACTAGACATCTAGTCTACAAATAGATTCGGGTACTTCGCCTTCATGGCGTCCTCTAATTCCCAAGTCGCTTCCTCGACATCGTGGTTAGACCCACAAGACCTTCACCATTCGTACAGATTTATGGCGAGTGTCTCTTGTCTTTGTATCAAGGATTCGCAGTGGAGTCTCGACATATCTCATCGTCGGCTCTAGGGATAAATGTTTCGGGTTCTAATACATGAGAGGATCGGCTATGTATTTCTTGAGTTGTGATACATGAAAGACATCATGAACACGCCCTAATTCTTCAGGCAATGCTAGCCTATATGCTACGGCTCCAATCCTCTCGGTAATGGTATACGGGCCCAAATTCGGGCTCAGTTTGCCCTTTTGGCCAAATCGAAAGACACCCTTCATAGGTGAGACACGCAAGAACACCTGGTCACCCACGGCGAACTCAAGGTCGCGTCGTCGCACATCCGCATAGGATTTCTGTCTATCTTGGGCTGCTTTCATATTTGCTCGGATTTGTTGTACCTCAGCTTGTACTTGTTCTAAATACTCCGGTCCTATGATGACCGCTTCACTTGACTCATCCCAACACAACGGGGTACGACAAGGTCTACCATACAAAGCTTGGAATGGCGACATCTTAATCGAAGCATGATAGCTATTATTATACGAAAACTCGATAAGATGAAGCTTGTCGATCCAGCTCCCCTGGAAGTCTAAGGCACATGCCCTTAGCATATCCTCTAGTGTTTGGATGGTCCTTTCTGTCTGATCGTCAGTCTGTGGGTGGAAGACGGTGCTAAGCTTCAACTCAGTACCAAGCGCTTCCCGTGTCGCTTTCCAGTATCTCGAAAGAAATCTGGTGTCGCGGTCAGATACTATAGTTTTCGGGACTCCGTGGTGTCGAATGATCTCCTTGTCGAATAGCTCCGCGAGCTTCGCCACCTTCCAGGTGTCCTTCATCGGTATGAATCGGGCAACCTTGGTGAGACGATCGACTACTACCCAGATCATGTTGAGTCCTCCCCTAGCAGGTGGGAGTCCAACAACAAAATCCATAAGAGATATCGTGGAATTTCCACTCCGGAATGGGCATAGATTGCACCATTCCTCCTGGTCTTCGGTGCTCGAACTTCACCTTCTGGCATGTGAGACACCTCAGAACATACTCAGTCACGTCGGATTTCATTCCTGACCACCAGAAGTACCTCTTCATGTCTTTGTACATTTTAGAGGCTCCCGGATGGACATGCAATGTCGAACAATGTGACTCTCGCAGAATGCGATCCCTTAGCTCAGCATTGCTTCGGGGGACGCATAATCTGCCATTCAAACGGATCAGACCATCTTCATGCAGTTTAAAGTCGTACTTTCGGCTCTTGAAGGTACCATCTGTGATTTTCTGTCTGATCTCTATGAAGTAAGGGTCGCTCAACTGAGCGTCTCGCACCTCGTCAACCAAGCTAGAAGAAGCGAGTAGCGAATGGAGCGAGTGTGCTCGACGACTCAGGGCGTCAGCTACAACGTTTGCCTTCCCTTCTTTATACTGGAGGTTGATGTCGTAATCTGAGAGGAACTCCATCCACCTCCTCTGTCGGAGATTCAATTCCTTTTGTGTGAATACATACTGCAAACTTTTATGGTCGGAGTAGATGGTGATGCTCACCCCATAGAGATAGTGTCGCCATATCTTCAAGGCGAAGACAATGGCTCCTAACTCTAGGTCATGTGTCGGGTAATTCTTCTCATGCTTTTTCAGCTGGCGGGAGGCGTATGCTACTACCTTGCCATGCTGCATGAGTACGCATCCCATGCCCTTGCCCGATGCATCACAATACACCTCAAATCCCTCTGTGCCCTCTAGAAGTGTGAGAACTGGCGCTGAGGTCAATGAGTCTTTTAGTCTCTGGAATGATAGCTCGCACTCGCTTGTCCATACAAATGGTGCATCTTTCTTCATCAATGACGTCATGGGCTTAGCGACTTTTGAGAAGTCCTTTACAAATCTCTGGTAATAACCGGCTAAACCAAGAAAGCTCTGGATGTCGGTAACAGTCTTAGGTCTAGGCCATGATCGCACTTCTTCGATTTTGGATGGATCTACTGAAATGCCCGCGCTCGAGATGACATGACCGAGGAATGAGACCTGATCTAGCCAAAACTCGCATTTGGAGAACTTCGCATACAGCTGGTTCTCGCGCAGTGTCTCAAGTACTCTTCTCAAGTGGTTTTCATGCTCTTCTGGTGACTTCGAATACACAAGGATGTTGTCGATGAATACTACTACTGAAGTGTCCAACTGATCACTGAATAACCGATTCATTAGGTCCATGAATTGGCTGGTGCGTTAGACAAACCGAATGGCATCACCGTGAATTCATAGTGGCCATATCTTGTTCGGAATGCTGTTTCTCAATATCTTGCTCTTTGATGGCAATTTGGTGATATCCGGATCGGAGATCAATCTTAGAAAAGACCGAAGCTCCCTTCAACTGGTCGAACAGGTCGTCGATGCGTGGCAATGGATATTTGTTCTTTATAGTGACCGCATTCAATTCGCGGTAGTCAATGCAGAGGCGGAGACTACCGTCCTTCTTCACGAAGAGGACCGGTGCTCCCCAGGGTGATACGCTCGGGCATATAAACCCTTTGTCGAGAAGATCATGTAGTTGTTCTTTGAGTTCTGCCATTTCTACTGGTGCCATACGGTATGGTGCCCTAGCAATGGGACCAGTACCCGGTACGAGGTCGATTTCAAACTCTACTGCTCTCTGTGGTGGCATACCAGGTAGCTCTTTCGGAATACATCAGGGAATTCTGAGACTACGGTCACATCATCACTGATTCTGGATCTCTCTTCAGGTCTTGCACATGGCATAAATACACTTCATGTCCCTTTCTGAGCTCCCGATACATTGCCATAGCGGAGATGATTGTAGTTGAAGGCTCCCTTGGTCTCTGGCGGTATGAAACAGTGACCCCAGATGGACTCTTGAGCAGCAATCGGTGCTCGGCGCATAGGATCCGTCCCTTGTGCCGCTCCAACCAGTTCATTCCAATTATCAAATCGAATCCCAATCCGTTGAATTCAATGAAGGAAATGGGAAACACTTCACCTTTGATTTGAATGGTGGCGGTGTGGTAATACTTAGTACATTTCACCCGCTCCTTCGACGGGAGAGTAACCAAGAAATTTGGTAGCTCATCTGCGTCTAGCCCCAACCTTGTAGCGAATGATGGCGATACAAAGGTGTGAGAGGCGCCGGAGTCGAATAATACTGAGGCTTCGATGCCGTTTACTGGGAATGTTCCCGTTAGAATGGTGCCGCTTTTGCCGGCTTGTTCTTCGGTGAGGATGCTCAGGTTACCTTCGGTACCGAGTCCACAACCTATCGATTCATGAGATTATAAGTAAAGATGGTGGAACACAAGTGAAATTTAACAACCAACACTGCTTTTTGAATAACCAACCATCATATATACTGTGTCTCTAATACACGTTACTACTGGATTACATGCTACTACAAGATTAATACTTTCTAAAGGTAAGGTTCAGGCGTCCTGGTTTCATGTGTGTGGCATTAATTATTGCCGGTGGTGCCGTATTCAACTTGATCTTCTGGATCCCGTGATACAGCAACCTTGATTTTCCACCCCTGATTAGAACATCTCCTGATCTCAATACCAATTTCTCTGCGAGGTCCACACGCTTCTGCTCGCTATACAAGAATACGTCGTCGTCACCAATGGACCAAGACACTACGGGCACTCCTAGTTCGAGAGATTCCGCTGTCTCGTCCTTGTCTTGGTGTAAGCCAAGACGTCCTTCTTTCTCATAGAAGTTGACAATACATAGGTCTGCTTCAAGTGCAGGGATTGGTTCATCTTCATACTGTTGTGCAATTTCTACAGCTTGAGTGACAAGCATTTGGAATTCAGGGGGTATTGCTGGAGGTGTTGCTCCATCTCTTGCTCGCGTCGTTTGGTATGTCTTGGTATAAGGGTTCCAATCCTTTCCCAAGCACATCATTTTCAGCTTCATTGTAGCTCCACCGGGAATTCGGGTGTATAAAATCCTCCTGGACCCATTCCTAACTCGTTGCATCGTCGGATGATTGAAACTTGTGCTTCGGGTGTCAGGTATCCTTTTAATAAGATCATACCTGGGCGGATGACCTGACACTGATTGTTGTTGAAGTGGTGAGTGGCGATGTCGGTCTCTTCATGAGGTGAGTTCGAAGGTATCGGGTAACATAAGGAATTTCCCTAAGGTGGTAATCACATCTAGAGTGAGTTCTAGGCTTACTAATTCATTTCATGCTTAATACATACTTCCATGTTACTTACTCATGCTCGAATTCATACTTCGGATACTTACGCATTCATGCATTCACTCATACAGGTACTTCACTACTTTAGTCATGCTTTTCAAGGATTAAAGGTTGCAGTTGTTACCTGGGCCGAACTTAGTCCCGGTCCCATCACGGTCTATGATGTGTAAGGCCGGCTGCCTCTGCGGTGCGCCCTTCTGCGGACCTCGGGATCCCTGTCCCTGTGAGGTATGCTGGGCATGAGCATCGCCAGTTGCAGCTTCCTTGCCCTCACGCTGCTTGTAGCCCTGATAGTTGCCCTTGGGCTTAGAGTTCTCCGGGCATGCATTAGCACGGTGCCCTGGTTTCTGGCAAGTGTAGCAGCGGATCTCCCTTCCTCGGCAATCTGTGCCGGGATGATCCTTGTTGCAGTTACGGCATATGTAGCTGCGGCCATCAGATTGGTTCTTTCCCTGGCCAAATCCAGAACCTATAGCTTCCAAGTTAGCAAGGTTCGGTATACTTACAATACCCCACATACATACTAATTCACAAGTGTACTAATTCGGTTTCGGTTTCTTACCCCTGTAGGGCTGAGACCTCAGTGGCTTCGCTGCCACTGGTGCGGTGTAGGCAAGCTGCAATGGCTCAGCTGCCTTGCCCTTCTCAGCATGGGCACCGCCGTCTCCTGAAGTGTTCTTCTGGTGGGAATGCTTCCCCTTCCTTTTCTTCCAAGGTTTGGATAGGTTCTGGTCGTCGGAGGTGTTACCCTTGCCGCTCTCCTTGCGCTTCAGCGCTTGTTCCTCATCTCTTAGCTGGCAGGTGATCTCAACTCGAGATGCAGCGTGGTAACACTCCTAAATTACTTAGGCATTTGGTTATACATTTACATACGGGAATACTAATTCACATTACTCATGGCTTTTAAGGGTTCAACTTGTTTACCTGAAGGGAGGTAAACCGTGTGAAGCCCATGCCATACCGGAGTCGATGGCTCAATCCGCCGTAGAAGCGGTCTACCAAGACTTGGCCAGTATACACAAGGTCGGGTAGAAGTCGGAGAAGAGAGGTGAAGGTGCGGTAATATTCATCAACCGTCATCTTCTCGGTCATTTTTAGTGCATCGAGCTCAAGCCTTTTTTTGGTCTTGACATGCTCGGGGTAGTACTTAGATCGGAGGAGAGAGGTCAATTTGCTAACGAGAAATTGTTAGGATAAACTATATACAAAAGAATAAAATAATAAACTAAACCTACAACTCTACTACGGGTAGCAAATAAAACCCGATCGGAGTATAGTGTAAATATATTACGACCGAGAGTATCGTACCCAAGGGACTTATAGAAAATTAGTCCTAATCCGGTAATAACCTATTCTAAGAGAAGGGGGAAATTGAAATATTTTCTAACCCTAATTAAAACTAACTACACTAAGTGGTATTTACAAGGAAATTATTCTTGATTCAGGGTGTAAAACCATCTAAGTATCAATATGAACTCCAAACATAACACAAGCCTTCGAATTAACCAACAACTGAACACGCCGGTGTCCTGCCGGATACCACTTGCACGGCATATTCAAAGACATTGAATATGCCGGACATTGGCCACCCGGCAATGCGTACGACATAGTCATAATGCATATTCTTTTTCCAGTTTCCGAGAAGAAAACAGAAGACTCACTACCTATTAACAATTCGAGCATATGTCATGCCACGAAATGAACAAAGTAATGGGAAATGTGGGTTAATTCTCCTCTTACTACTAACTCTTAATTCTCAAGAAGGAAGTAGGAAGATCATTAAGAGAGTCGAACCTATTCTACTTGGGATTAATCCTCCACAAGTAAAAATTGCATGAAGAGAAAAGAGATCAACCATTCTCCTTCATTAAGAACCTTACTCTTAATAAACTTGAAATTATATTAAGAAGAACACATTGGTTTACAAAGAGAGTTTCATTCCCTAACCAAAGAATAAACAAGGAATTCCTACTCCACCATCCACACAAATAGAGAGAGAGAATACATAGGAGATAAGAAGATTGGATGTAGCCTTAACCCCCATGGATTCTTCTCTTCGCGTGGAAAGTTGCATAGAATTTCCTTGGACACCAACACCTTGGAATGAGGCGAAAATGGAGTAATGAATGGAGTTTAATATGATGTTGAAGTGTGTTGAAAAGTGTAGCCCCTCGTCCTATTTATAGGCATCACATTCTTCTCATGCCGGATGTCATGCCGTGCACGTTATGTCCGGCATATATTAACCATGTGCCCAACTGCTAACGGTCGAAACCGCCAAATCTGCACGAAAAGGTACCTGTGCCGGACAGGATATTGTCCGGCACCATACCCGGCATAGGTTGGTTTGGCAACGGTCATTAACTGCCATCGTCTGGTCAATCGAGGCGACTTTTCTCATTTATGCCGGATTGGATATACCCGGCAACGTACCCGGCATAGAGTGCTTTTCTGCTCCTGCTTGTGCCGTGCTGGTATGATCAGGCCTTATGTCCGGCATTGTGGTCAGAAATGTCTCCTTGTATGGAAAAACATATAAAAACATCAATCTGAACAAATAATAGACTTAATACATAATATAGCATAAATATTAATTATTCTAACCTTAATTTGGCTAATAATCTTATAATTAAGTACACTAAACATGATAAGTCTGAGGCTTATCAAGGCCCTACACTTACCTTTTGCTAGTCCTCGAGCAAAACAAGATTAGAAAGGAATAAATACTTATGCAAAAAACAGATAAACTTTAGAATGACAATTAGATAAATATTCCTAACCATATGACTCTAATTCATAAGTATCACTTAATCATCCTTATTCCACCAGAAACATACTAATGGTATAAAATAAACAATTTCAAAAACCGATCAAAAACTTTCGGGCTATTTTACATAAGGGATTTGTAATCTCTCTTTTTTCCGGTTTCCATCATTCAGCTCTATTTTCAAGAGTTTCTGAATGTGGCCAAGACACTCATCGATGGTTTTTATGTGTTCAGCCCTATTTTTTCAAGGGTTTCTGAATCAACCATGATTTTTTTGCTTTGAAGAACGGGGAATTTAGGAGAAAAACAAAGGAAAAACTCTCGTTTGTTTCTTTTATTTTGAGGCAATTTTTGCAACCTCATAATGCTTCTTTTTTTTTCCGAAAGAAGATTCTTCTTTTTTCTTCTTCTTTTTTTCCTTTTTGAAGCTTCTTTTTTTTCTCTCTTTTTTTTACATAATCCCTATTTGAGATATTCACCCAAAAGAATTCTCACCATTTTGAAAAAGAAAAGAAAATATTACCCATAAGTAAATCTGAGATAGAAATGGGAGTAAGGTCATATACTCATGTTAATAAAGAGAATCAAGAAGTTAAAAACATGAATCTACAAGTCCTTAGAAAGGTTACCTCTTGAGAGAACAAGCTTTCATCCTGTTCTATTCTTACTTTGTCAACGACATGCAAAAGTTTGTAGAACATTGATAAAATCTCATCTTATAACATATTATTTAGATACTAAGTAGTTTTAGCAAAAAAAAAATAATTTTTTAAGGGGGGACCCCTGCCCTACACTTGGCAGGAACACTGTCCCCAGTGTTTCAAAAAGAATAAAGAATAAAAAATTCAAAGAATTAAAGAATGGCTATTAAAAATACGATGAATTAACAAAATAATAAAAATACTCCCCCTTTGGAAGAATGAGGGCACAAATGCCCTACACTTGTGGTGAGCCGCGGAGTCAGAATTGGCACAGCATGAGCCAACGAAAATAAAGGCACTGCATGGAGGATGTTGGTGGAGAGTCTGAAGAAGAATCAGGTGAAGCGTCTAAACAGAAAGGCTAGAAGAGCTAAGGGGTAGGAAGTCCCTTCTTCTTCGCCTCTCGACGCGCCTTCCTCTTCTCCTTGTCCCGACGTAGAAGACTCTTAACCAAAGCAGCTATGGAACAAGATACCCTCGTCTTCATCTCCTTTCTCGCCTTCTTTCTGTCGGCCGCCATGGACTTGTTTCTCCGCTACAGCCAACATGAGACGATCATCAACCCGTCTCTCCTGCTCATCCTGGCGCTGAGATATACGCTCCTCAACACCTCCTGTGTCTGCCCAACCTCAGCCTGCTGCTGCACAACAGAGTCTACTCTGGTAGTCAAATCTGTGCGCATACCCTCATAACTCTGCCGGAAGGAATCAAAATCACCCCACGCGGCCTGCTGAGCGGCCTGAAAGGCCTCCATAGAGTGTCGCTGCTGCTGGAGCTCCTGACGGAAGTGATCGAGCTCTGCAGCCACTCTAGGGTCTGCATCTGAAAGTAGAGGTAGGCGGTGGTGCAGTGGCGATCGGAGGTGGTGGAGGCAATAATAGCTGATCACCCTCCCCCTGATAACTGGGATAGTCCTGAGCAGTAGGGGTCCGGGACCTCCGATCTGGGGAACATAAAGGAACTCCCCTGAGGGTGACTCTCTGAACCACCAGCGTCGAATGAGAGCACGATCAATAGGGCAGACTCGGGCTGAAAATGTAGGCCTCGAGGAATCTGAGTCTCCCCTATCATCTGCATAATATGCTGGTGAATGAGCATGGGGAAGATGGGGCGCTGTCCCTCTTGGTGCATGATGGCGCGTACCAACTGCGCGAACATCAATCTCTGGACCGGGAAACGCGAGTCAACTGCTCCCTGAGCTGGTCCGAGAAGATACTGTAGAATAGCGCAGTCCATATCATTCAGCTCGTCATGCTTGCACGGCCGAATGTTATGGCGGATAATCTCCATGGCCACACGCAACTGGAGATCGGTGATGTAGGTCAAGGGGATCACCTCGCGATCCTTAGTATGAGCTCTATCCATGTAGCGAGTGCGTGATCCGAACCGAGCGCGGATAGCGGCATGAGCATCTGCGAGAGTCTGTCGACTGAAGGATCGCTGTCGAGGGTCAGCGTCGATGCCCAAGATCTGTGCGATGCTCTCTGGTGTAATAATGATACAACGTGTAGAGACAAATGAGCGGATCAGAACTCCTGACGTCTGGGGGTCCCACGGTACTCGGTTTGGCGTAAAACTCACGCACCAACCCGGGGTAAAAGTGTCCATGACCAATGTCTAAGATCCCCAACCAACCATGTCGCTCGAAGAGCTCTGAAATCGTAGATAGTAGGCAGACCTCAGGATGCACTCGCCTCTCCCGTACCCACTTACCTTTCATCTTGGACTGATGAAAGTACTGAGCAGCAGAAGAATTTACGAATCCTTCCTCATCAAAGTAGGTACATCAGGAATGCGAGGAGGGAGAGGGAGAGGCGTACCAAAATCATCGTGCTCTGGAGCAGAAGAAGTGGAACCAGGGCCGCTCTGAGTCTCTGGAGAAGTCCTCTTCTTCCTCTTGCCAGCCCTTGTCTTTTTGGCTGGAGGCGGCGTGGCACTGCTGGAAGCTGGCTCCTTGCCTGCCCATCTGGTAGATCGACGAGGTGGCGCAGGTGTAGGTGCTGGAGGAGCCTCCTCCTCCTCCTCTGTAGTGGCATCAGCGAAGGCTGCCTCAGCCTGGTCTAACAGCTCATCCTCCTCTGAGTCAAAACCAGAAACGCGTGGAGGGGTGGCTCTTCTGCGAGTCATCTGGTTTTGTTTTTGCAAATGGTCGAAAGGGGAAATGGGCTGCCCACGGTGGTTGGTGGTGCTAATGGAATGCGAAGGAGTGTTTGTGGAGTTTGTTGTCATCGCCTGTGGTGGAAGCTCTGTGGGTGCGGCGCTTGAGTAGGGTAAAAAGTGGGGCGGTAAAACCTTTACCCGATGTTATTTTTTTTTTCAGAAACCGCGACATGCCGGGTTAGAGGTATCCGGCAGCGTTGTTTTTTTACCACGCCGGGTAAGTATTACCCGGCCATGCGCACGGCATGTCTCCATGGGGTGCTTCTTCCGAATTTGCTCATTGCCGGATATGATGCCGGCTAATAGTGATCCGGCAATTGAGTTTTAAGTAGGCCGGATTACATGAACCGGCATTGGTCACGGCATACTCAAATAAACGATGGATTAAGTTAATCAATTGAATAAAATTAATGAATCAAATATCTAAAAACAATTAGCAGAATAAATAATAAAGGAATAAAGATGCATTAAGTGAAAATCTAATATTTTACAGAAATAAAATAAAAAGAAGAAATAAAATGAAATTACATATGCCGGATAGGCTGCCGGCTCAAATATTTCGGCATATAACATTTTCTGCAAATGCCAGGCTTACCGTGCCCGGCAGTGTATCCGGCATACACAATTAGTTAAAAAAAACAATGAACGTATTAATTTAAAGAATAAAGAATAAGAAAAGAAGGAATAAAGAATACGGCGATTACCAATTTTAGGACTTGGACTAATTCCAAGTCCCCGGCAGCGCGCCAATTTGCTAAACGAAAAATTGTAGGGAAACAAATATACAAAAGAATAAATAATAAACTAAACCTACAACTCTACTACGGGTAGCAAATAAAACCCGGTCGGAGTATAGTGTAAATATATTACGACGAGAGTATCGTACCCAAGGGACTTATAGAAAATTAGTCCTAATCCGGTAATAACCTATTCTAAGACAAGGGGGGGAAATTGAAATATTTTCTAATCCTAATTAAAAAACTACACTAAGTGGTATTTACAAGGAAATTATTCTTGATTCAGGGTGTAAAACCATCTAAGTATCAATATGAACTCCAAACATAAACACAAGCCTTCGAATTAACCAACAACTGAACACGCCGGGTGTCCTGCCGGATACCACTTGCACGGCATATTCAAAGACATTGAATATGCCGGACATTGGCCACCCGGCAGTGCGTCCGGCATAGTCATAATGCATATTCTTTTTCCAGTTTCCGAGAAGAAAACAGAAGACTCACTACCTATTAACAATTCGAGCATATGTCATGCCACAAAATGAACAAAGTAATGGGAAATGTGGGTTAATTCTCACTCTTACTACTAACTCTTAATTCTCAAGAAGGAAGTAGGAAGATCATTAAGAGAGTCTAACCTATTCTACTTGGGATTAATCCTCCACAAGTAAAAATTGCATGAAGAGAAAAAGAGATCAACCAATTCTCCTTCATTAAGAACCTTACTCTTAATAAACTTGAAAATTATATTAAGAAGAACACATTGGTTTACAAAGAGAGTTTCTTCCCTAACCAAAGAATAAACAAGGAATTCCTACTCCACCATCCACACAAATCGAGAGAGAATACACAGGAGATAAGAAGATTGGATGTAGCCTTAACCCGCCATGGATTCTTCTCTTCACGTGGAAAGTTGCATAGAATTTCCTTGGACACCAACACCTTGGAATGAGGCGGAAATGGAGTAATGAATGGAGTTTAATATGATGTTGAAGTGTGTTGAAAAGTGTAGCCCCTCGTCCTATTTATAGGCATCACATTCTTCTCATGCCGGATGTCATCGTGCACGTTATGTCCGACATATATTAACCACGTGCCCAACTGCTAACGGTCGAAACCGCCAAATCTGCGTGTAAAGGTACCTGTGCCGGACAGGATATGTCCGGCACCATACCCGGCAGGTTGGTTTGGCAACGGTCATTAACTGCCATCGTCTGGTCAATCGAGGCGACTTTTCTCATTTATGCCGGATTGGATATACCCGGCAACGTACCCGGCATAGAGTGCTTTTCTGCTCCATGCTTGTGCCGTGCAGGTATGATCCGGCCTTATGTCCGGCATTGTGGTCAGAAATGTCTCCTTGTATGGAAAAACATATAAACATCAATCTGAACAAATAATAGACTTAATACATAATATAGCATAAATATTAATTATTCTAACCTTAATTTGGCTAATAATCTTATAATTAAGTACACTAAAACATGATAAGTCTGAGGCTTATCAGAATGCTTCCCAACCGAATGCGGGATCAGCTATGTGCTCGGCCTTAATGAGCTTCCACAGTCCATAGCCGCGTCTTTGAGGTAGTACGCAGCTATCCTCACTCGAACTCCGGCGGGAGTCTCAAGTGTCTCGAAGGCCATCTCCATCTCAGAGAGATAGGCCTCGAGCTTGGCGGGGTCGCTCTCGCCTCTAAAGCATGGAGGTCAAAGGTCGGCGACTGCCTTTACCCAATTCGTTTCTCGGGGATGAGGCGGGTCGGGCTGTTGCTGCTGTTGCTACTGTTGGTTTTGTTGGGTTGCTTGTACTGCGGTGATTACGTCTGGTAGCATCTGTGCTACCGTGGCGGCGACGATTTCAGCTATCGTCTGCGCGCTTGGTCCGTCATTAGCCCCTCCTCTGGGACGACCTGGACCTCGTCCTGACATCTGAACAAGTGTGGATTACATTAGATGTCGTGGTACTATGACCTATGGTCTTCATTCAAGCCATGGTATCGTCTTTGCAGACGTTAAGGGTATCCGTTGTTAACAACGGTAGTTCCTAGTTAGGTTTCTAACTATCCGTCTTGAGACGGTTGAAATCCTAACTCGGTAATCACTACTCTTAAGATTCTAATCATCAGAGCGAGACTTCGCTCTGATACCACTTTTGTAACACCCCAACCGCTAATCCTACCATTATCCTCTGATCATTCCCATACTTACCTTACTCGCAGGAATACTTACTTACTCCCGGCGGGTGATACAACGCCGTTAACCATCCAGGTTAACAAGGCTACTACTACTTACTGTGTCGGTCTGATGATCAGAATAAGCCAAATACATGCTACTTACTTTACAATACCAAATAAATTACATTTGATTACCGAGTATACTGAATATATGAATTACATTCCATGACTACTTCCCAAAAATGAAGAGTTTATACTCCTCTCCTTACTATCCAATCAAGATTTCAATATCCAAAAGGTGTACCACATGGTACACCGGCTACTCAAAATGGCCTAGCCGTGTACAACTCGGTACACTATTCCAGTCCTACTGCTACATCCCAAAAAGAATCACATCACGTCCTTACCCTACCGCCACGCCTCACGGGTACCTGTGGAGTAAAAACATTCCCCCTAGGGGGTCAGCTTACGCTGCATAAGATAACCGCATACCCCGCGTGCTAGCGAGGGTACGCCAACTAATTGGTCGAGTACATGCGGTTTGTTTCATTCATACATACATACATGCTTTATACAATACAATACAATACATTCCATACACAAGGCATACATACATACAATACATACAAGGAAGACAATTCAAGTCAACCATCATACCGAATACTCACCGCATTACGGAGATACAATTCTCCAATACATACAAAGGTCTTGTTAGCCTCATTACACACCCGAGTAAATCGGGTGTTCAATACTCTTTTACTCCGGTCAATGACTTACAATAGTCAAGACCAATACAAATACAATACTTACTTCTTACATACTTTACTTCTAGTTAAGTCGGTATGACCTCGGGCAGGGTTTACTACATCCCACCACCGGGCTTTAGGGTGGCTCACTAATCGAGGATGCTACCCCTTCAAGGGAATTGGTCCATGGAAAAGATTATAGCCAGGATTCGGATCCAACCTCTTGTGTTTCCTTATCCTCACGCGTGGCCGAAACTATATCGGACTTCTACTCATTCCAATTTACTCATTACTCAAGTTAGGAGTTGGGGGTTGTTAGGAATTAGTAGAAGTCAGTACTTCACTTCCCATACATACATACAATACACAAGTACACAATACTTACACATACTTCTCATTTCCATTCATTCATTTCATGAATTACACAAACTAATTGTTCAAGAAGATACAACAAGAACAAAATAGTTCAAACACAGTTAAGTGCAATATAAGTCCGATTCGTGCATTTATCTTATTGGTGATCACATAAGCACACAAATCGGGGTAACCAAGTTAGGATACAGGGCATGAAGAAATCATACCGTACACCGTCGTATTCGCACTACCGGTTCCTTGGAGATCAACTATTTGATTCCTATACATACATGGAGTTGTACGATTAATGATCTATGATTAATCTAACTTACTCCTTCATTGATACTTTTAACATTTACTTACTACTTCATTACTTTCTTGCCTGGTTACAAAACCATTCTTTTCTTTACTACTTCTTAACTTGTTTCCTTACTCATTTACTTACTTTCTTACTCCTACTACTTCATTGATGGTGTATTACTACATATATGTGCTTACATGTGTATAGGCATATATATATACATACATATGATCACTACAGTCATATTATGAAAACATTTTTTTTTGTTTGGGCCGTCCGACCCACCGTCCGACCCAACACCTGGGTCGGACCATTCCAGTAAGTTTTCGTTCTCTGAAATTCATCCGTCTGACCCAGCACTGTTCTGTCCGACCCATACACCCCTGGGTCGGACCATTCCAGAAGTTTCGGTTCTGTTGCCCAAGCTACGTCCGACCCATGTCCGACCCAACCTCTGGGTCGGACGAAGTCAGAAACTTCGACCAGGATTTTTTGCCTGCCGACCCACGTCCGACTCACGGCTCCTGGGTCGGACCGTTCCAGAATGTTTTATTTTCGTTACTTAAGCCTTGTCCGACCCAGCGTCCGATCCAGGCTGTGGGTCGGACAGTAGCAGATTGTGCTACAGGCCTTATTTTTCTTTCCCAATTTCACCCATTGTTTCCCAATCTTCCTACATGTACTCCCACATGATATAATGCCATTTAGGCCTCCTCAAATACCTTAATCATTCACCAAATCCATTACCCAATCCTAGTTATACTTATACACTTTTTCTCATTCCATCCCAACACTTACACTAATTTTCCTCACACCAAATGCTACAGATTTTGTTCTTAACTTCTTTCCTCCATTACTCATTCAACTAATGCTATTCCTAGCATCCAAAATACCTTTACATCTAGCTTCATCCCATTAACACACTCATTCCCAAATCTGTTTCAAACTACCAAAACACCCATTGCACACCTCAAGTACACGTAGTTATCACCTAGATTACTTCCTCTTCTTAAACAACCTAAGTCCCCTCATTCCTAAGTAAAATTGGACATAGTCTCCCTATATTTTTAACATTCTCCACACATTATTTCAGCTCACCTATTCTCCTTCTCATAACCTGTTCATACACACATTATACTCACATCTCAACACTACTACAACAACAATAAAATTCCTGCACATACTCAATCAATACCCAATGTTTTCCCAAGCTTTTAAAACTCATTTAAAACTTCAAAACTGTTCGAAAATCATAGCCTTTAAAAACTATAGGTTATAATTATATTAAGGTTTAAGGATTATAATATAATGTAATGTTATAAGTGTAATAATGGAATGAATTTTGGGGGGATATGTGATTTATAGAAGTTTAGTGGTTTATAGTGGAAGCCGAGAATATGAGGGACTGTTTGGTATTTTATAACAAAATATAACTATAGGTTATGATTGTTTTAATGACTTAGATGTCATAATATATGTTATATGACTATAATGTAACAGTATTAATTATGTGGTGGATTTTGTAAATATTCAAGAACATAGGTGCTGTTCGGAAATATTAACATTTTAAATGAAATTTATAATATGGTTTTTAATGTTATAAGAGTTATAACATTTATAAATAAGAGGTATTCATTAAAAAGGATGAATATATATTATAAGACTTACCATATATAAATAGTTCCATAATACATTATATAAATAAATATATGTTATGGTGTAGAAAATGTGATATGGTTCAATAACTAAAATATAATTAAAATGATAATAGATAAAGAGAAAGGAATTATAAACATTAGATATGGAAATTCTAATGTTAAGAGTATACATGGGATAATAAGGATTTAAATAATTCAAAGTACTTTTACATATGAATTATACTCCATTACATTTGGAAAAAAACAACCTTAGGGAAATAAATACTAAGGTGAAATGTATAATACATGATAAAGGATTATACATGCAATGTAGAAACAAACTATATGATATACAAGGGTATATTAAGTTACGTGCGATAACAAAGTTCAACAAATAAGTATATTAATATACGAGACAAGACTACGCATGTAATATAATATTTTTCCAATCTCGAGTTAAGCCGAAAACCCGACAAACGATGGGAATGAAGGCAATGAGTAAATAATGCTAGTTTTGTCCTATAAGTTAATTAATGTTACTTTAGCAAATAGTAATTAGGTGAGTCATTAGATTGGCTAGGATATTTAGAGATTGATAAATGGGTGGGTTTGACAGCTGTAAGAGGTCGGCAATGGGGGTCTTGGTCAATTGGTGACCTTTGACCATAGTTAATATAAGTAACCAAATGTTATTTTGGGTACTATTCATACTAAATTGCCCATTTTGATTTTATTTTCAAACTTTGATTTAGACTTTATAATATAGTCTATCATGTCAAATTAATGATATAAAGAATATACTCTAGTCTTTAAAATGACAAAAAGTCATTATTTAGAGCTCATACACAAAAACATGCTTTAAGGTGTTTTTAGTGCACTTTGTTGTCGCAAGGTGTTTCTGAGCTCAGTTTTCTTTGAGAACAGTTTTGTTGTGTTCCTTACATGATATTGATCATGGGAATCAAACTTTATATCATTTAGAGGTCATTAGACCTTTAAGGTTTTCTTAGAGCACATTTTTGCCCTACTTGACCTTGAAGCATGAAAATGCTTGTTCTTTGTGTTGGAGTTGTCCAACAATTGTAGTGTGTTTATTTATGTGTTAATAAGCTTAGGACAAAGTTTTAGGTCCTAAGATGTTCATTTGGGTATTATTTACCCTAAACAGTCAAAGGGTGCAAATCTTGCTTTGTGTTGACCACTGTTGTTCTCGGTTGACTTTTAATGCATGTTTAGGCCTTAATCAATGTGATTAGATATTTAATCCATATTTTATTAGTTTGGGGTATTTCAATCTACCCCCCTTAAAAAGACTTCGTCCGAAGTCGCTTAATCAAATAGGTAAGTATAATAAATGTATAACTACCCATTATTCCCATAATGTATATCTATGTGATATTAATTTACACACATCGTATTGTGCTTATACAGCACATAGCCATCACTTTGTGGCATTAGTTCAATCATATATGGTATAGGTGATCCATCAGCACATTATTTCCTACCAGTTCTATAAACCCTGACAACCTCCCGAGGTGTCCATACATACCATCGTTCCACATTCCATATCTAATGATTCATTCGTATCTAGGCGATACCTATGTAATCATTCTACAAAGCAATATAAATATATATCACAAGTAGCATAAGAAAGGTATTACACACATGGGTGTAAATACAACATTCAAACAGGTATCCCATAAGATACATACAAACAAGTGCACATCAACACAGCAAACCAAACCAACGTAACCCCGCGTACCAAACATAACCAACAAAACCTCGTGTGCCCCGCACACACAACAATCTTAGTGCATACACGTGCACAGCCAAGAGGCTCTACCCCCCTTAAAAAGGGTTACGGCCCCGTACCACACAAGTATACAACAGCCGCTCAACAAGGAGCGCTGGATACTTGGCTCTCATAGAGTGCACCAACTCGTGGATTATCCTCATATCAGAGAGACGGGTATGACTCTAGCCCTTCTGGGCTCCACAATATATAAAGGGTGAGGCACTGAACTATTTGTGCTCTCTCCCAAGTTCGTCCTAATGGGCCCACTCGCTCCGTATGAGGTGCAGACCCATGAACATAGGCTCAATTTGCCTTTTTCCATTGCTGTGTATCCACTCGTTTGGATCACTAGCATACATGCGTGTCTCTTCTCTCACTGATATTCAGCTTGAGGTGTAATATGACATTGGCCATTGTTAGTACTTAGTGTTCTTTGCACTTGTCTCAGTAATACTAAGACGTACCAGCCTATATGTCTACGGAGATGATGATTGTCAACTGTGTCTCCTGGTGGTTTTGTTCCGGAGTAACACACTGTTGTAGCTTTTTTTTCACACTCATGTTGATATTCATTACATCTTCCAGTATCCCTACTAGATTAATAACTGCCCAAGTGCAATACCAAAACACTCAGTCCTACAGAGTGCAGAGGCGTAAACTCTCAGCAGCTAATATCTAATGAGCCCAACAGATAAGATGAGCGAATTATCATGTGAGTTGTACATTCCAAGTCCATTGTTCTTGCTTAAGGTATCTGCTAGTATTAGCTTGTCTCTCACCGTTGCGTAGTCACGCGTTATGTCACATCATCTGGTAGATTTCCTCTGGATTGCAAGAGTTTGCTCGATCCTTATGAGGATTCTACATATTATTTATCCATAATGGGTTTCCATGTTTCTATCCTTAGGTTCACGTCCTTGAAAGGTTTCCTGTCTCCACTGTATATTGTCTACTGCTCTCTGTGTTGAAAGTTCCTTATTTCTTTAGCCCGTTGGTTTAACTGCGGCTCTTCTCGTCCATCTTCGAGGTATCTGTATCACTGTCCTTAGTATGGAGTTGACTACTTCTCGTGTTCCTAAACTACTGTCTACTTGCATGGGGTACCGTACTGATACATTACTACTTACCCGACTAACTCATAAATAAGTCTGTCAGGCCCACATGCTCCTATCGGAGTGCGGTCGTCCCATGTCTCATTTAGTAAACTGGTAAGGTCTGTCATACAGGTATTGTGAAGTATTCTGTTGTCAAACTCCCTTTGATGGATGTAAACACCCCTACTGCTAATATTGTCATTACCGTCCATCTCCTTACACATCAGATACACGCAGCGGATACATACTACATAATGAGGGTGATACAATGCCGTTAGTCACCCAGTGACTAACAAGGCTACTGCTACACATACAGCATCGGTCTGATGGACCGGAATACCCGAGTGTTAATATCTACCATACACACTCCATAAACAATAAATGCCACAATCTTCCATTCGATACAATACTTCAATATACAATACAATACAATCCACATACCGAGTTTACAAGATCCTTAGCCAAGTATAACTACCTCTTCCAAGTTCATACGTACTCACTAAGAGACTACTTACTACCCGTTCCTCACAAGCTACTTGCTTCTAAATACAAGGGTGTGCCTCCGGTCTCTTACCTTGACCACATCCGCTTCGGTACCTGCACACTAAAAACGTTCCCCCTAGGGGGTCAGCTTTCGCTGCGCATGATAACCGCATACCCCGCGTACTAGTGAGGGTACGCCGACCACTTGGTCGAATACATGCAGTTCATTTTCATACAAACATACATGCATACATGCTCTTATACACAATATTACAATACATTACGCAAGACATACACACATACATACACTTCATTACATACCAGAAGTACAACATAAACCATCCAATACATACTTACCTTTTTCCGAATTACACATACACATTACATACACAATATACAATACTTGTTAGCTTCATTGGTCCACCCGGGTTAATCGGGTGGAGATTACTCTTTTACTCGTTACTCCATACATACGCATACATACTCATACTCATACTCATACATACTTACTTACTCTTACTCTTACTCATGTTAAGTCGTCGGGACCTCCGGCCCTGGGACTACTCCGTCCCACCTCCGGGATTACTTGACTCACCAATCCGGGATGCTACCCATTTAAGGGATTTGGGCCGCGGACCAATTTAAGAGTCAGGAATTGCAGCCAACCTCTTGTGACTCCGCATCCTCACGCGTGGCCGAAGCTATATCGGACTTCTACTCATTCCAATTTACTCACTTATGTTAGGAGTTAGGTAGTTAGGAATTAGCAGAAGTCATTCATGCAAGCCACATACACAATTACAATGCTCAATACTCATTTATACAAAATACAATACAACACTTAAGTACAATACAAGATTCGAATACAAGTCATCATCATTCATATATTTCATGAATTATACAAACTATTGTTCAAGACAAATATCAAGAACAATGTAAACAAGCACGAGTAAGTGCAATATAATCCGATTCGTGCATTTATCTTATTAGGTGGTCAAATAAGCACACAAATCGGGGTAACCAGATTAGGATACAGGGCATGAAGAAATCATACCTTTCACCGTTGACCTTGGACTCACCGACTCTCTTCGGTGTTCAACTATTTGAATCCTATCACATACATACATTTGGATGGTTAATTATCCATAATTAACCTTACTGATTACTTTCCTAAAGTTTCCTAGTTTATACTTACTAACCCTTTGTTACTTAAATACATTTACTTAAGTTACTTACTTACAATTATTTTTTAAGCTTGTTTATAGCCTTAATGACCATTAAACATCATTAATCATGTCTTAATTAACTTATAATATCATTACCCATCCTTACTTAAGCTTTAAAATACATTCTGGAGGAAATTTGTGTTGGTCCGGGTTGGTGTCCGGGTTTACAAACCCGGACCAACTCGCTGGAACAACATACGGGTGAAATAAATGCATGGTCCGGGTTTACATCCCTATATACAAACCCGGACCATCTGTTTGGAAATGTTACGGGTGAGTTTTTGACATCGTCCGGGTTTGTGTGCTACTTTGCAAACCCGGACAACTTGTCTTGGTATGTTACGGGTGTATTTTTGGGGTGGTCCGGGTTAGTATCTTGGTTTGTAAACCCGGACCATCCCTTTGTAAAACTTTCTGTCGAATTTTAAGGCTAGTCCGGGTTTGTGTGCTGGTTTGCAAACCCGGACTAGTTACAGTATTGCAACATATATAAGTTTTTGAGTTTGTTTCAATTCCAAACTTCTACCAATCTCTTCCCTAATATTTCTACATATAATCTAGCATGTTTTAACTTTGTTTAAGCATTTTAAACTAGCCCAAACCACTCTCTAAACTCCTTTGTCAATATCTGTTCACTTACAGATTTTTCCACTGTTATTCTCTTCGCTGTTACAGTTTTCTCCTTCCACAATGCTACAGATTTTTCCTTAAATCTTTACCATTCAATACTCCCTCTACTAATGCTACTCCTAACATCCTCAATGCATTGCCTCAATCCTAGCTCCATCCCATTACTTAACTCCTCTTCTAAATCTGTTACAAAGTACTAAACTACTCACTTAAACTCTCCAGATACACTTAGTCACCACATAGGTTATCCCTTCCTCCTCCTCATCTAAGTCCTTCAATTTCCATAAAAATTTGGGCATAGGTTCCCCTATATTTCTAACATTGCCCACATACATTTTCAGCTCACACATTCATTCCAATTCCCCAAATCAAGTCACACATCATTCCACACAATATACCACAATATTTTTCCTGCACATACATACTCATTACCCAATGTTTTCCCAAGCTTTTAATCATCCTTTAAAAGTTCCAAAACAGCTCCGTTACCTTACTCATCATACTTCAACATACCTACTACTCATAACCTCTTCATTGCTCATTTCACCTGTTTGTAAACAGCATCAGATACCAAACTCTCCAACACAATACTACCCATTATCACTCAATAATTTCCTACACATTCCCATTTCTTTCCTTAAGGTTTATACATGTTTTGGGATCAACTTTTGAAGCTTTAAAACATTTAAGTTCTCTTACCCATTTCACTACTACTCATTATCATTATACATCGCACATTTTAAACTACTAAAAATTGTTACATAAAACATTTACAAGACTCCACAAAAGAGTGCAATTTACCTTGTTCTTTACTAGCTTCTCCTTTCTTCTTCTTCTTTCTTTCTTCCTTCTTTCTTTCTTTTCCTTCCCACCGGTTTTGTAGATTAAATTCTCTAACACTACAACCCATACACACCACCATTCAATACAAAACTAACCCCTAACCATCTTTGAAGCTTAAGGTATATTCTAGGGTTTAGGAAATCGCATTACCTTGCAAGGGTGCAAATGAAGCTTGGAGTGGTTCAAGAACAAGATTTCCAACTCCTTCAACAAGCCAAAATCGGCTAGAGTGCAAAGAAACCAAACAAGGTTTTAGCTTCATTTTCGTTTTGCCCATGAGGCTAGAAAAACAAAGGAGTTTCAAGAAGATTTTTACCTTAAAATGACAAGGAGGAAGAGGTGGTTCTAATGGTGGTCTTGAAACTCCAAATGCTCCATACCCATGGAGATGAAAGTTGTTGTTTTCGATTTTTGAAAAGATAGGAATGTAGCTCTTGATGAGAGGATTCCAATGGTACAAGTTTTGTAATTTTTGGAGGAGATTTGAGGTAGTAACAAGAGGAGAGAAGTGGTGTTTTGTGTGGGTTTGTTCATTCCTCCATGGCTGTCGCTGGAGAAGGAAGAAAGAAATAGAGAGTGAGGGGGAAGGGGCTGCTACGTGAGTGAAGATGAGAGGATAGAGAGAGAGTGTGAGTGGTAAAGTAATATATGTTACTTTTTGCTTTTGAAATGCTTTTGTCTTTTGTGAATAAAAAGAGAATAGAGAGTGTGTGAGAGAGAGAGCAAATCGTGACACACACAGCCCATGTGGGTTTTAGAATTCTATTTACAATATTGGACACATAAGTTTTGGTTATTTATGTTTCTACCCCACAACTTCCCGTTTTTGACAGTTTTTACTAATTGCTCGTTTTATTGATTTTATTGGTTCTAAAGCTTCACTAATATTTATTAATGATTATTTAGTTGACCAAAATTGTTACGAGTCTATTTGACCCGCTTAAAGACACGTTTTCCCCGGTTACCTCGAAGAACGCGTTTTAAGGTTCTATTAGCGTTTTAATTCATTATTTGGATCCGTTTTCTTCGGGAGTTGTTCCCATATATTATTTAGGTCTTATTAAACCTTTGGAATCCATATAATACGCTAACCGAGGTCTCATACCTCCTATGGTTATTTTAACGCTTATTTAGCGTTTTTCGCTTTTTAAGCGTTTCTTTATTTCTTTTTGGATTTATTCTCCTTACCAATATTAATTAGGTACCATTAGGCCCTTAAATACGTATTAGATTAATTTTAATCCCTATATTTAAGTTCGGGGTATTTCAATCTACCCCCTTAAGAACTTTGTCCTCAAAGTTGTTCGAGGTTATGGGATTACTATACTTACTCATTTACACTGGCCTAATACCAAAGCCATGCACTCCTCCTCCTTACAATTCCCAAATTCGTTTCTCCAAGTTTCTCCTTTCCATACCATACCAATGTACAATAGTTACTCCAATCTATATTACTATCAGCCATCCGATTCCTCATTACAAATTTATACATACATACAGTGCAAAGCTGTCCCCAAAGCAATGCAATACTCATCACAATCCCGCAGGCACTCAGGTTATCTCGACACAGGACTCCTCTATGTCCCGTTGCCCTTGGAATAATACAATATGCTACCTACTGTCATTCTCCGGTATAAGCTTCTAACAATTACTTACTCTCTAGTCTAAGGAAAATTCTTTTACAACTACCAATTAGAAATCTTTCTAAAGCATACAACTCCAAATTCCAATTTTTTTTATTCATTACTTCTTTCCTATGTGTGATTCTTGTGACCACTTGAGGGGAGCTTCAAGAATCATTCAACCCTGATGTGATCAGCATCAATGTTGAACTATCTTTCCACCCTAATTTGTGTTCGGTTTCCCTGACCTGATCAGGATCAAGTTCGACTTCCCACATCAGTTTCAAACAAGCAAACAATTTAATTGTTTTCATTTTCTATCTTTTTACTCTTTCTAGTCGTGATACGAATTCATACATCTCCAAAGGATGGAATCAATCCATCAATCATTCTCACTCTACTTCCCAAATGCTTTACTCCGTGGTTCAATACCTAGATGCTCATTTCATCAACCTTCACTACTTTCATCCATTCTCTCCATCATCTCCAATATTCTAACTAAGGAATACTATACCTATGAGATTTAGTTGTCTTCAATTTGCTTCGAATAATTTACCTACGATTCCACTACTCATAAACTTCATTCATCTACTACTCTCATTCATTTCGTACTACTTCTTCAAAGGCTACAATACTTGTGGAGCTCCGTCCACTACTCATTACTCTTCTTTACCAATACTCTTACACTGGTGTTACCAGATGGGTATATTCGTCCTATGGTATTTGCATGTCTAATGCCTAGTTACCATAATTACAATATGAATGAATACTTATGTTTATTTAACATAATATCAATCATCAATTTGATTCTCATTTGTGCTATGCACATTACGGTTTATGTGTTTTATTCACAAAACTTACATTAAGCATTTTCGTTCTCTCTACCCCCCTTAAAAGGGATTACGCCCACGTAATCTCCAATATGTTAATATTAAACATTGGTTATTTAATTCGGGCAATCTGAAGCATTTAGCTTCACTACGGTATACTATGTAATATGCTCTGGTCAAAGGATCTTAACCATAACGATGGTTTAGTCTTTGCACCAAGAATTCCTATATGAGTTTATTTAACTCATAATTAATTCGGTTCAAGCCTAACCGGCTTCAAGGCATTAATGGCCATTCTATTATACTCACCAGGTGCATTAATCTCCTAGCTAGGGCCCACTAGCTTCTGCTGCGCGACCCTGATAACTTGGGTTATCCACCCTTCTTGTTATCCTTAACGTGTTATACATCACCTTTTATCCGTCTACTATGGGAATAAGGTTCATTAAACAAATGCGGTCTTCTTTTACCGTGTTTGAACTCAATGAGTTTAAGATTTATAACCAGCTCTCTGGTAATCTACTGCACATGCTATTCGTGCTTCCCCGATTATTCGTTTGTCGGGCGCGGTTAAGTCACCACTTAACTATAGCGCTTCCTCTGTCACTAGCTTCCAAATTATACCAGTTCTTTTGGTTCGGTACAAGTGTCCTTTACTTGTATGACCTTGCATTTTCTATGCGCCGGTCCTTGTGACTTTCTTAAGTCTCTTTTCACTCTTTATTCCACTGGAATTCACATCTTGTGATTGTTAGCGTGTTTTACACTCTTCGTGCTTCTTTGGCCTTAGGCCGCACGGTTTGCTGCTAAGCTTGCTTAACTGGCTTATGCCATGTTGTTGGTGAAAAGAAAGGTTTACTACGGTTTACATTCTCCATATCCCTAGCCATCGCATTAGATCATTAGCTGCACAAGTGCAATACCAAAACACTCAGTCATACAGAGTGCAGAGGCGTGAACGCTTGACAGTAAGTCACTTATGTGATAGGAAAGAATATTTCTACCTGTCATTTCATACTTATACTCCGTGTTGTTATCTGCTACTTCCTCATGGCGGTCGCTTGTTGCGTACCGTATTCTTACTCATTGTACAACATTGTTTTTACTACTTTTTGTTACTGTGGTAGTTCCTCTTTACTTATTGCCATTATCATTGGCACCATTCCCTTATGGTATGAATACCCTGGGGTTCCCAATGTTCGTGTGTATGACGGTTGTCGTAGCATTCCACAATATTAATATCTTCCCAATGTGGAGATGTTCTTCCATTTTAGGTTTCGTGTGTAGGTTAGCTTACCTCACATTCCATCATCATTTATGATACAACTCACCAAGTATCTTGGTTGATCGAGGATGAAGTGGTTTATCGAGCTACAAGCTATCTTGAGCGTTGGTCATTCATGGTGTGTGCACACACATTGATTGCTTTTGACCACTATCATCTTCCTAGTGCCGAGCATCGGTTATAGGCTCGCGCTGTGTAGTTTTACTTTTGTATGTACTCACCGGGACATCCCAAGAAACTTCAAGGGTTTTCTGGTCCCGTTCTCCAATTGAGAGTATCCTATTACTGATAATTGAAAGTTCTTGTTGAGGGGTTTGTCTCCACTCATAGATCTAATAACAAGGTTTGCTATTTTGGTGTTTACGTAATGGTCCACCACATGTTTAGGTGTATATGGAGTATGCTTACTCCTTTAAGTCGTAGTGGTTAGGAAATCTCATTTCCTTATTCCATCGCCCCTTGGCAATATCTATTGCATGGGCTTAATTGTTATAGTAGATGGAAGCCTTTTCTAAGGTTCACATCATCACCGCGTTGGTGGTCTTCGGTTAACGAGGGGTACCTTCCCTTGGGTTTCTCGTAGTGTCCAAATGTGGACTAGGCCAATTTGGCATTATCCTGATTCTTATGCCTCTGCATTATTATTTCTACAGAGGGCATGAAGAGTAATTAAAAGCTTGTCAACTGTATACTAGACTGATATTCTAGTGACAGTGACACTGAGTTGGCCATTACTCCAAGCCACTCGGGTGTTGGATTTGAATTGATGGTCCAGTTGTTGATTTCTTTGTCGTATGGGACAATGTCCCTTGCAAGTCTTGTTATCAAATGGTGTGGGTTATGCAACCGTTAAGGTTTACATAACATAGTTGGTTGATGGCTTTTAAGCCTTATTGCTGCAAGCTATGGTCTTTGCAAGCTGCTTATACATGTTTCCATGCCATGTATACCCCATAGGTTGGAGGTATTACTAGGCTCCATGGTAAGTCGTGACATCACGCTTCCGTTCATAGGAGACCCTTTAGGCCCTCTGGTGTTAATTAGTGCCTCCTATTAATTTAGGGCATTTCCTGTTAAGTGAAATCCCTTCGGTGTCTTAACCGAGTGTTCGTTCTAACTTCCGTGCTTTTATCATGTTGCTGTTGTTCGACTGTTGCAATTCAGACACCCTTCGAGGATTGCTCCTGAGTGCTGTTGAATCATGCCGTTACATCCGGCTAACGTTTTGATATGTTATCACCATACCGCCTTGTGGTGTTGCATTTGAGTTATTCCCTTGGGGTTATGACGTCTCCCATCCTTGGGTAGACTGTCTACACTTGCTCCTAGTGTTTAAGACTAGGTTTAATATCCTCTTCAATGATGGATTTTACTTCATGGTGATCTTGTGATTGCTCTTGGGATTTCCGTCCCGTTTGTTGAGCATCGTTGTGATTACTTTAGGCATTTGCCTTGCTGAGTTCAGACTGGGTATACTTTCCAGCTGTCATGTACTTGCTTGATGTCTTTGAGACATATCCAATGTCTATACTCATTACTCTACGCCTTTTGCGCTTCCTAATTCTCATTCCTCATCTTCAGATGGGTTCTCTAAATTCTTTTATGCTCATTACTTAGCTGAGTTCCTTCTCCTTGATTGTCTGAGGTGTCCAGTTGTTCTGGTTTGAACTTACTCGTGGTCCGTAGAACGGAGTTGACTACTTCCCGTGCGTCGCACACTACATGTATACATACATGGGGTACCATATTGATACGTTACCACTTACCCAACTATATGTCAGGCCCGCAAGCTCCTTTGGAGTGCGGTTGTCCCACATCCCGTAACGGGTACACTCGTATGTTCGTCACACTCCTAGGTGAAGTATTCTATTGTCAGCTCCTCTTGTATCAATCTATGATACTCACCGTAATTCTGTTGGTTTTGTTTCAAAAAAAATCCAAGGTTTAAAAGAAAAGTTGTGGTTTTGAAAGAAGAATTTTGGGTTTCGAAACAATGGTTCGGTGTTAAAAGAAGTTCTACATGGCATAGCCATGTTTGTGGTCTTGACCAAGTCCAGCTTCCCGCTACTGGTATGTTCTTAATACAATGGTCAGGCCGTCAGGCCTTTCCAAGGTTTGATTCCTCTAGCTTCCAGGATTTGCGATCCTACAGTTGTTTCACTGCTGTCACGGTACATTACTATGTACCTGTGGTTTGTTAAAGTTCCTCTTCATGTTCCTGTTCTTACTGCACTTGCCGTGGCAAGTGCGTGGTACTGTTGGTTTTTGGTTAGACCTATACCGGTCTTGGTATGGTTCCCACTTGTTTTTAATAGTCTTGTTGACTCTTCCCTAGATCATATTGATCTATGTTTGGGGTACTCGATCCCTTTAAGTAGCTTCCCATTGATCTTGACATGGTCGTCTTGGTCGGGGTACTTCTCCAATCCTTGGAGGTAACCAATTTATTTAGTTTTATGTTTTTCCTTGTTGTGCTCGTTCCCACTAGTTTACCGTGGTTATTGAGCCTTAGCTTGTTTAGGCACTACTCTCGTAGTCATATCGGTTCATATCCCTTGGATATCCTTGTAGCTGTGTAAGCTATGTCGGCCAGGTATTGTAATTTTTTTGGCGTTGTAGTTTTGGAGTTAATCACTCCTGACTATGTCCTTAGTCAGCTAGCATACCGTTGGTGGTGCTATTTAGCTATTACTGTCCCGTAGACTTGTGTCTCGGGTTTTGTTACTGTTCCTTTTTCCGCTCCGTTGCGCTTACTGCTTCTTTTCTTGCTGCTGGTTGGTTAACCAGATTCCGCGACTGCTAAGCATGTCGCCCCATGTTGTTGTAAGTTGTAGCCTCCTTATGGTTGGAGTGCTCATCCTACCGCCATTAAGTGCGGGTACTGTTGTTCAACCGGAATCCATTTCCGGGACTTCCAATTTTTGGAATCGACTGTGTGTCAAGTCCTTTCCTCTTGTAGGATTATCTCACTACTGCCAGATCGGGTTTTTCCCGAGTATGAGAGGTCTTTCCTTCTCTCTGGTGTACTTCCCCAAGTTATACAATAGGGTTAGTGGAGGGCGGGTCTGGTATTGTAGGTATCCGGTACTCACCGGTAGTTCCTAACTAGCGTATCTCTAATGCTAACACTCAGCCCTTAGCCCTAAGCTTCTAATTCCTAACTCGGCATTCCTAAACTCGGTATTTCCAGTCATCAGAGCGATACTTCGCTCTGATACCACTTTTTGTAACACCCCTACTGCTAATATTGTCATTACCGTCCAATCTCCTTACACATCAGATACACGCAGCGGATACATACTTACATAATGAGGGTGATACAATGCCGTTAGTCACCCACGTGACTAACAAGGCTACTGCTACTACATACAGATCGGTCTGATGGACCGGAATCCCGAGTGTTACATATCTACCATACACTCACTCCGTAAACCAATAAATGCTACAATCTTCCATTCGATACAATACTTCAAACTACAATACAATACAATACAATCCACATACCGAGTTTACTAAGATCCTTATACAAGTATACTACCTCTTCCAAGTTCATACGTACTCACTAAGAGACTACTTACTACCCGTTCCTCACAAGCTACTTGCTTCTAAATACAAGGGTGTGCCTCTGGTCTCTTACCTTGACCACATCCGCTTCGGTACCCACACTAAAACGTTCCCCCTAGGGGGTCAGCTTTCGCTGCGCATGATAACCGCATACCCCGCGTACTAGTGAGGGTACGCCGACCACTTGGTCGAATACATGCAGTTCATTTTCATACAAACATACATGCATACATGCTCTTATACACAATATTACAATACATTACGCAAGACATACACACATACATACACTTCATTACATACCAGAAGTACAATAAACCATCCAATACATACTTACCTTTTTCCGAATTACACATACACATTACATACACAATATACAATACTTGTTAGCTTCATTGGTCCACCCGGGTTAATCGGGTGGAGATTACTCTTTTACTCGTTACTCCATACATACACATACATACTCATACTCATACTCATACATACTTACTTACTCTTACTCTTACTCATGTTAAGTCGTCGGGACCTCCGGCCCTGGGGACTACTCCGTCCCACCTCCGGGATTTACTTGACTCACCAATCCGGGATGCTACCCATTTAAGGGATTTGGGCCGCGGACCAGTTTAAGAGTCAGGAATTGCAGCCAACCTCTTGTGACTCCGCATCCTCACGCGTGGCCGAAGCTATATCGGACTTCTACTCATTCCAATTTACTCACTTAAGTTAGGAGTTAGGTAGTTAGGAATTAGCAGAAGTCATTCATGCAAGCCACATACACAATTACAATGCTCAATACTCATTTATACAAAATACAATACAACACTTAAGTACAATACAAGATTTGAATACAAGTCATCATCATTCATATATTTCATGAATTATACAAACTATTGTTCAAGACAAATATCAAGAACAATGTAAACAAGCACGAGTAAGTGCAATATAATCCGATTCGTGCATTTATCTTATTAGGTGGTCAAATAAACAACATCGGGGTAACCAGATTAGGATACAGGGCATGAAGAAATCATACCTTTCACCGTTGACCTTGGACTCACCGACTCTCTTCGGTGTTCAACTATTTGAATCCTATCACATACATACATTTGGATGGTTAATTATCCATAATTAACCTTACTGATTACTTTCCTAAAGTTTCCTAGTTTATACTTACTAACCCTTTGTTACTTAAATACATTTACTTAAGTTACTTACTTACAATTATTTTCTAAGCTTGTTTTAGCCTTAATGACCATTAAACATCATTAATCATGTCTTAATTAACTTATAATCATTACCCATCCTTACTTAAGCTTTAAAATACATTCTGGAGGAAATTTGTGTTGGTCCGGGTTGGTGTCCGGGTTCACAAACCCGGACCAACTCGCTGGAACAACATACGGGTGAAATAAATGCATGGTCCGGGTTTACATCCCTATATACAAACCCGGACCATCTGTTTGGAAATGTTACGGGTGAGTTTTTGACATCGTCCGGGTTTGTGTGCTACTTTGCAAACCCGGACAACTTGTCTTGGTATGTTACGGGTGTATTTTTGGGGTGGTCCGGGTTAGTATCTTGGTTTGTAAACCCGTACCATCCCTTTGTAAAACTTTCTGTCGAATTTTAAGGCTAGTCCGGGTTTGTGTGCTGGTTTGCAAACCCGGACTAGTTACATATTGCAACATATATAAGTTTTTGAGTTTTTTCAATTCCAAACTTCTACCAATCTCTTCCCTAATATTTCTACATATAATCTAGCATGTTTTAACTTTGTTTAAGCATTTTAAACTAGCCCAAACCACTCTCTAAACTCCTTTGTCAATATCTGTTCACTTACAGATTTTTCCACTGTTATTCTCTTCTCTGTTACAGTTTTCTCCTTCCACAATGCTACAGATTTTTCCTTAAATCTTTACCATTCAATACTCCCTCTTACTAATGCTACTCCTAACATCCTCAATGCATTGCCTCAATCCTAGCTCCATCCCATTACTTAACTCCTCTTCTAAATCTTTACAAAGTACTAAACTACTCACTTAAACTCTCCAGATACACTTAGTCACCACATAGGTTATCCCTCCTCCTCCTCATCTACGTCCTTCAATTTCCATAAAAATTTGGGCATAGGTTCCCCTATATTTCTAAACATTGCCCACATACATTTTCAGCTCACACATTCATTCCAATTCCCCAAATCAAGTCACACATCATTCCACACAATATACCACAATATTTTTCCTGCACATACATACTCATTACCCAATGTTTTCCCAAGCTTTTAATCATCCTTTAAAAGTTCCAAAACAGCTACGTTACCTTACTCATCATACTTCAACATACCTACTACTCATAACCTCTTCATTGCTCATTTCACCTGTTTGTAAACAGCATCATATACCAAACTCTCCAACACAATACTACCACCTATTATCACTCAATAATTTCCTGCACATTCCCATTTCTTTCCTTAAGGTTTATACATGTTTGGGATCAACTTTTGAAGCTTTAAAACATTTAAGTTCTCTTCCTCTTACCCATTTCACTACTACTCATTATCATTATATATCGCACATTTAAACTACTAAAAACTGTTACATAAAATTTACAAGACTCCACAAAAGAGTGCAATTTACCTTGTTCTTTACTAGCTTCTCTTTCTTCTTCTTTCTTTCTCTTTCTTTCTTTCTTTTCTTCCTTCTTTCTTTCTTTTCCTTCCCACCGGCTTTTGTAGATTAATTCTCTAACACTAACAACCCATACACACCACCATTCAATACAAAACTAACCCCTAACCATCTTTGAAGCTTAAGGTATATTCTAGGGTTTAGGAAATCATTACCTTGCAAGGGTGCAAATGAAGCTTGGAGTGGTTCAAGAACAAGATTTCCAACTCCTTCAACAAGCCAAAATCGGCTAGAGTGCAAAGAAACCAAACAAGGTTTTAGCTTCATTTTCGTTTTGCCCATGAGGCTAGAAAAACAAAGGAGTTTCAAGAAGATTTTTACCTTAAAATGACAAGGAGGAAGAGGTGGTTCTAATGGTGGTCTTGAAACTCCAAATGCTCCATACCCATGGAGATGAAAGTTGTTGTTTTCGATTTTTGAAAAGATAGGAATGTAGCTCTTGATGAGAGGATTCCAATGGTACAAGTTTTGTAATTTTTGGAGGAGATTTGAGGTAGTAACAAGAGGAGAGAAGTGGTGTTTTGTGTGGGTTTGTTCATTCCTCCATGGCTGTCGCTGGAGAAGGAAGAAGAAATAGAGAGTGAGGGGGAAGGGGCTGCTACGTGAGTGAAGAAATGAGAGGATAGAGAGAGAGAGTGTGAGTGGTAAAGTAATATGTTACTTTTTGCTTTTGAAATGCTTTTGTCTTTTGTGAATAAAAAGAGAATAGAGAGTGTGTGAGAGAGAGAGCAAATCGTGACACACACAGCCCATGTGGGTTTTAGAATTCTATTTACAATATTGGACACATAAGTTTTGGTTATTTATGTTTCTACCCCACAACTTCCCGTTTTTGACAGTTTTTACTAATTGCTCGTTTTATTGATTTTATTGGTTCTAAAGCTTCACTAATATTTATTAATGATTATTTAGTTGACCAAAATTGTTACGAGTCTATTTGACCCGCTTAAAGACACGTTTTCCCCGGTTACCTCGAAGAACGCGTTTTAAGGTTCTATTAGCGTTTTAATTCATTATTTGGATCCGTTTTCTTCGGGAGTTGTTCCCATATATTATTTAGGTCTTATTAAACCTTTGGAATCCATATAATACGCTAACCGAGGTCTCATACCTCCTATGGTTATTTTAACGCTTATTTAGCATTTTTTCGCTTTTTAAGCATTTCTTTATTTCTTTTTGGATTTATTCTCCTTACCAATATTAATTAGGTACCATTAGGCCCTTAAATACGTATTAGATTAATTTTAATCCCTATATTTAAGTTCGGGGTATTTCAATGGATATCCCTCTTTTTTTGTTTATTAGTTCTTGTTGTCGGTTATCTTGTCGTAAGTGCTATTGCCCTAGTGGCATCAGTGGTAATTCGTGCCATAAACCGGCGTTATTCAGCTCGGTGTAAGTAAATTCGTGCTATATTTAGCAAAATTGGTTCTCCTAATTCGATCTCATTGAGTACAACACATATTCCTTTTCTCCTTGTTTATCATGATCACATCTCATCCATAGTTCATTTTTGTTCCCTCATCCATTAAATTGAATGTATTGCAGATTGCATAATAGCTTGAGCAACTTGGCTCTTCACTTCCCAACCATCCTCACTGACGGTGGTGCATCTACAAAGGGTATGCTTGTCCATAAGGACTAAACATTCATCACTAGTAGTGATTAGCATTAAATTCGGGTATACACTGATGGTATTTGGCTAATAAGCCATGTCTGAATATTCTCGAACAATTTAAACTGGTGTGGTTTACAGTCACAGTGGCCGTATAATTTCCTCAGTCACAGTGGCCGTATAATTTCCAATCTTAAGGTTTGTATGAAAAAGTATGAATTTTTTTTTTTGGTATATACATAATAAAAACTAAAAAGTAGTAGTTGCAGTTGCAGCACTTGCTCTGTCAAGTGTTCAAGGCAGATGGAAATTTCAGTGGTTTTCTTGTCATAGCGCTTGCAATAGCAAGTGCGCCATGCAGGTGGAAATTTAGGTTCAGTAATTACCGGTCTCATTGACTCTACGTCGTCGAGTATAGACTACATGATAATGTAAGCATCAACATCCTGTTCATATATATATAATCCGTCAAGTTCCAAGGTTACTCGTATCGAGTCCACAACTAGTCTCAAAAGTCATACACAAAAAGGCAAGTGGTCTATGACACACTCCCACATACTTATAACATATCTCTGTCTAATATCCAAGGTCAAGTACACAACATAGTCAGCAAAAGTCTTCCACCAGCGGTCTCATGGAGTTCAGGGTACTCATGCCCTATCGACTCCCTTGCCTTTCTGGGCTCCAGCATCAGTAGATGTCTGGCCATCCTGACGCCTCGTGGTACTCCAGATCCTCCAACTGAGGTCTTCTGAGTATTTCTTGGTGGCCTGTAATTACGGCTCTCAGGGTTCATCCAGCACTCGAACTCCCGGTGGCCCTCTTTCTTGCAATACTGACACTCAACTTTGCGGCCATTGCAGTCGACCCCAGGTGGTCCTTCCCACAACGCTTGCAATAGAAATGGCGCTGGGGCTGTCCGGTGCCTAGTGGTAGCATTTAATTTACGTTAAAATCTGATGATATAAAGGTTAAGGTCACAATTCAATTTAAGAGGTAGGTGTTCTCACCCTTAGGAGGCGCAGATCTCAAAGGCCGAGCATCTATAGCTGGGCCGGTCAACCGAAGGATGGGTTCTTTCCCCTTAGCTCCCTGGTGACCCTACTGCCCTTTCTTTTGGAAAAATTTCCTGTTTAAGGTTTTCGGGTCAGCATTCATAAGGTATTTAATATGGTAAGTAATTTAGAATGGGATAAGTCCTTACTTTCCCTTCTTCTGGCTATCGCCTGGAGATGCTCCTCCACCCTCAGACTCTCCCTCAGGGTTCTTTCTCTTCTTTGCCCCGAGAGTCTCTTCCCGAGTCTGGAGCATTAGCTCCGTCCTCGAGGCAGCGTCATAACACTCCTGGAATCTCATCGATAAGTTCTCACAAGGTTAATCGTAATGTAGTAAGTAAAGAATTTATGGCTTTCATGTTAATATCTGGATGGTAGTGTAGAGGGTAGCACCCATCGCCATCTGGATGCGAAACAACAATCCCCCCCGGACTTTCCGACCTTCACGGTCTCTGAGTACTCAACTCCGGGGATAAAGTCCAGTAGACCAATGAATCGAGCGTAGTACTCATCCACGGTCAAACCTCCCTGGGATAATGTCTCGAACTCATGGCGCTTCTTCTGCTTGAGATGTGCCGGGTAGTACTTCCCCTTCAGCAACTCGACAAAGGCAGCCCACGAAAAGTCGGCGTAGCCTGGTGATGGTCCTTGACCAACCTCCACCAAGTGCTGGCTGCATCCTTCAGGTGGAAAGCAGCAATGACGACCTTCTGGTTGGCAGGTACTTGCAAAGCTTCGTAGGCCTTCTCATGTTCAACTATGAAACGCTCCAAAGCTACGGGGTCTGGCTCCCCTGAATATGTAGGTGGTCGGGTCTCGGTAACTGACTTCAGCCAGTTCATTTCCTGGGCTGTGGCGGGAGGGCTGGTGCTCCTCCAATCTGAGTACCAAGCTGTGCGAGAACGGCAGCAATCATCTCAGCAACTCCTAGAACCACGGGGTCAACGCCTTCACCTCTACCAGTACCACGCCCTCTAGTTCCCCCAGACATCTGTAGTACAGTATGCCACATAAATACTTGGTAATTTACCGTACACAACCAGTAGATATTGAATTGCCTTTAAGGCTAATATGTCACGCAATTTGCGTTACTAAACACAATATCTTTTAAGACGAGTCGTCTCGTACCTCACAAACGTTTCCCGTAATTTCCCAAGTCCTAAGCTCACTGTCTTAACCTATTTCCTCGTCATCAGAGCGGTACTCCGCTCTGATACCACTTTTGTAACACCCCTATCCATAATCACGTAATAATCTCTCTCGTAGCAATAGATAAAACGTCTTACAGCGGAAGGAATAATAATAACAACAACACTCACTCGGGTGTCACCGGCCATTACTCGCCCATGCGAGCAACGAAGCCAAACTACATCCAACAACCAACCAAAACAAGCTACTAACCGCCGTGATAATGAGAAAACTCCTATACATCATACTAAGTCCATACTCATAAACATCGACAAGTGAGCATCTACCCAAACCTGAATATACATAACCGTACCATATTACAACTCCATGTGCGGTAATTAAAATAAACTCTAATTACCCTGTTCCCGCACTTCGGCTTCGGCGATAATCAACAACCTGCATAATGGTGTAGTATCAGCGATAGCCGCTGAGTATGCCGGGCCTGGACCCTAATGGTCACTTAGTCATTTAAACCATCTTATTATTAGATTGGTTTCATGCTTTACCATTTTACAGTTATAATCAATACAGTAATATACATGTATAATATACATAATCATCCATCCAAACATTCATAAACACTTAACCATCCATCCAATTCAACAGTCATAAACATTACAAACAACAATTGTATATCGAACGTATCGAATAATAATACTGAATAAACGCCGTAGCGAACACCATCCTTTATTAATTTAATTTAATTTGGCCTTCAAGGCCCCATCCATATCGAAATGATTACAGTGTAATGTACAATGTACAATCGTTGTAGCGTACAGTTTCCATAGTTAATTTACCTTGGCCTTTAAGACCCCATCCAAACCATGTTTAATTAATACCGGTTGGGCGTCATGTTAAGACAACCCTATAACCTCACCATGGATAGTAGTCCTCCCGTACACACAAAGGTGCTCATTTCGCCAGAGGTCCGGAGGCCCCTCACTATTCTCTTTTGTCTCGTAAGACGTCCATATAAAAGGCCGTAGCCACCTGACCCACGATCCAAATAGGGCTCGTTGGGTATAAACCTGGAGCGGAACCCAATCGGGAACCCCTCAGTGATCACAAATGCGCAACCAGGTAGTTCGTAAACTACACTGGATTCCTCACCTCAACTCACACCATCTCTCTCTCTCATAATGCTTAAGATCTGCTCTTAGTCTTATGGAGAATATAATTATTAATTAGCTGCCCAATGGGTCTCACGCAAACCTAGAAGTAATCTAGGTCATATTCATGTTCGAGATCCATGCTCTAGAGACCGACAATGTCGTGACTCGTTCCTAAGTGTTTTACTTAGGTTACCATATACTTAATATTAATACTATGGGTATTATATCAAGTAACCGTCATGTCATCACAATAACGTATATGTATGTTTATATAAGTCGATCTATAGTCGATGTAATGTTAGTCCCGTGGGATGCTTGTGCATAAATAATTAATGCGGCAACACATATAATCACATACATGTATCCAAAACACTTAACACACAAGTGATATAAACCAAATCCGAGCCCAAGGAGTTTCCTTAGGACAACTCGGATCAAACCCCTTTACATACCGTTCACCAAGACCTAGGATGCGCAGTGTAAACCACTAGCTCGTCAAGCTCCTCCGTCTGAAGTATGATCTAAACGGTAATAAAACTATAAGTCAGTCTCCATGACTAACTACATCCGGTATTTCTGAATAACAAGTAACCCCGACAGTTCATCCCCGGATTTCTACAGTTAATTGTTACGGGTTTCTCTAAACCGGTCGGCTTTGTTACTAAAGCTCGTATGTCAAAACATTTCGACTGTTAAGTTTAATTCATTATTATCTTTAATCTTATCCACCATTAAATATAGGTACATAACCTATAGTTGCATGTATGCATGCATGACTATATTATATTGTATTATTTTCCACCATCCATTATAATACATTGTATTATATACTCCATTATCTTAGCAATTTATATTTGCATTCAAAAACTCATAACTTATAGTTTGTAACTATTTTTCTAATAACCACCACCATTATATTATATGGTTTCCAACCATAATATATCCATCCTTATATACATTATTCTTGTATATGTATATATGTACCATATGGGTAAATTCCATGAGTTATAAAACTCTTATATTGTATGTTACATTTTATCATCTTATATTAGATGATTATTCCCATTAGTTGTATTATATTATACAACCTATATTAAGATTATTATCCTAATATTATGTAACATTTTATGTTGTACAATTATAACTCCTAAGGTTTATTCAATATATACCTTAGTTATAAATCTCATTTATTTATAGTTTGTCACATTATTTAATGTGAATATCCTTACTTATTCAATTCCCTTTTAAACCATATAATTGTTATAACATTTATAACATAATAGACCATAGTCTAAAATTCACATTTATAACCTTAATAATTCGGTACAGCACCTTATTTTATTTAAATTCCATTTTGACCACATAACATTTTGTAATGTTATACTATATATTAATATCATATATATGATATCTTTATTTCCTTTAATTTATAACCTATAGTTTTTATACAAAACTATTTATTATTGCCGCATTGGCACCATAACAAAACCATATTCTTTTTCATATACCATAGTTTCCTTTATTTACAAAATCACCCCATTATTTATACCATGTTATATATCATATAATATAACATTTTTAACTTATAAAATGGTATAACCTATGGTTATATTTTTGTAAAATTCCGAACAGACCCACCAAATTCCTATAATTGCCATTTGGCCCAATTTATAACATATAGTTTTATAATATCATTAAAACTATATATTATGCACATATCTTAATAAATACTCTTATATTATTCTAAAAATCACCAAATTTCACCAAAGGGTTATAATTACCCTTACTAACCATATACTTTCGGTATATTACATTTCCACCCCATCTTTTATTCCAAAGTGTCATAATGACATAATAACTATATATTATACATATATAGTTTATTTAAATTCCAAAATCAACCCAATAAATTCCTAAAACTCGCTAATAGCCCATGGGTGTTTATAATACCATTATACACCCTTTATTTTCGGTAATAACATATTTACCACATATGTTATAGAATTGTTACAATTAAATACTTATCTTATTATAAAATCTTAAATAAGTTATCTAACTTATTTAATTTGGTCAAAACCTACCATATGGTCAAGGTTGACCACCTTAATATTTTCTTGACCATTAATTTCCATATAATACGGTTTATACCCATATTTTCTAGAAATTACCATTTAACCCCAAAACTTTATATAATCTTATAATTTTTTATTTAAACTCATTTAAACCTCTAATTTTCGGCTTATTAATATATTGTCCCCAAATTTAATTTATTTACACTATAACCCCAATTCCTTGCAGTAATTTATTTTTAGCACCTAAACTTAATTAAAAGCTTATAAATGCATAAATAAAATGGCCTAAAGTACATGGCCTTATTACAAACATTAGCTTATAAAATAAATTACACATAAATGCCCAAAAGTACTTTAAACTCTCGGCCCTTACCACATCTTTTCCTTATTTACCAATTTTCCACATAATGTCTTAAATTTGACAATTATGCTAATTAATTAGTTATAAAATTTACTAAACCATTCCTTAATCACCTAAGGTCAAAATAAGACCTTAATAAACCATTCACTCACGGCACAATATATATACATATGTATAAAACATATTAATATACCAAGTGTAGGTTTAAGTGATTTATACCTTGTTTTTGCCTAGTTAACGCCTTGTTTGGCCACGGCCTGCTTAGGATAAAATTTCCACTGCATCATTTACATGTTTTCAAACAGCAATTAAGGCATGATCAGTCTCCAAGCAAGATCTAACCATAAGGAGTGTTTAATGTCAATTTTCAAGGTAAATTTTACCTTAGATTACCAAAGTAGCCAAGGTTGTCTTCGGCCTAAATTTAGAGAAGTTAAAGAGCATCAAAAGAGCTACTAAAACCAAGCTTTAAACTGGTATAACTCAGATTAGAAGATGGCTAATTTTTACCTTGTTTAAAATGCCTAAAATGGTGTTTTTGGCTTGGATCTGGCTATACCTTGAAGCTCTTGATATACCAAATGAATAATTATGTTAAGAAGAAGATTATAAGCTTAGAAAACAAAGCTTTACAACCGGAATTGATGAGAATCAAAGGATAAGTGCTTAAAGCACATTTTTATACCTTAAGAACAAGATTAGATTTCTCCACCTTCTTCCCTTGTTAAAGCCGAGATACACCCTCCATTTAACCTCCAAAACAACCTAAGAACATTGATGGAAATGGTTGATGCTTTGCTCCATGGAAAGAGGAAAGAGTTGTGAAGAAAATGAACATAAAATGACTAATTAAGCTTACCTAGGTAGCAAGGTGTTCTTCTCTGTTCTTGGTGTGTTATCCACGGTTTTGGAGAAGCAAATGAGAGGTTTGAAGATGCTGGTGTCGGCTGGGAATGAAGGCAATGAGTAAATAATGCTAGTTTTGTCCTTATAAGTTAATTAACGTTACTTTAGCAAATAGTAATTAGGTGAGTCATTAGATTGGCTAGGATATTTAGAGATTGATAAATGGGTGGGTTTGACAGCTGTAAGAGGTCGGCAATGGGGGTCTTGGTCAATTGGTGACCTTTGACCATATTTAATATTAAGTAACCAAATGTTATTTTTGGGTACTATTCATACTAAATTGCCCATTTTGATTTTATTTTCAAACTTTGATTTAGACTTTATAATATAGTCTATCATGTCAAATTAATGATATAAAGAATATACCCTAGTCTTTAAAATAACAAAAAGTCATTATCTTAGAGCTCATACATAAAAACGTGTTTTAAGGTGTTTTAGTGCACATTTTGTGTCGCAAGGTGTTTCTGAGCTCAGTGTTCTTTGAGAACAGTTTTTTGTGTTCCTTACATGATATTTGATCATGGGAATCAAACTTATATCATTTAGAGGTCATTAGACCTTTAAGGTTTTCTTAGAGCACATTTTTGCCCTACTTGACCTTGAAGCATGAAAATGCTTTTTCTTTGTGTTGGAGTGTTGTCCAACAATTGTAATGTGTTTAGTTGTGTTTTAATAAGCTTAGGACAAAGTTTTAGGTCCTAAGAAGTTCATTTGGGTATTTATTTACCCTAAACAGTCAAAGGGTGCAACATCTTGCTTTGTGTTGACCACTGTTGTTCTCGGTTACTTTTAAGGCATGTTTAGGCCTTAATCAATGTGATTAGATATTTAATCCATATTTTATTAGTTTGGGTATTTCAATTCCAACACTTCCTTGTAACTCTCGGCCTATTTTTAACATAGGATCCAATTCAGTTTTTGAAGTGTTAATGATGAACTTAATATATGTCATTAGGAGTATGAACACTCACTTTGGTATAGGTGTATTTGGGACTGTTTTCCCATTTGAGCATGGTGTTTTCCATGGGTTTACAAGCAGCATTTCAGGCAGAAAAAGGACACAATTAGCCATGTAAAACAAGGTTATTATAGGTTGTTTTAAACTTGAAAAATACGTGACATCACCTTGGTTTGAAGCTGGTTGTCAAGGGTTCCCACGCCTGTTTTTAGTAAGTAACATGAGGTGTTAAACTAGTGTTTACACCAGTAGATATGCTCGGTAATATAAGGAGAAAGAAGTGGGGTTTTTCTTATTGAGAGCTTGTTAAACCAAGGTGGTTTTGTTGGGACTTTGCTACTGCATGAACCAAGATGCTTCCCCTCTGATTTTGCATGGAGAAACCAAAGATTTAAGCTTGGAAACTGGGGGTATATTACCGGTAAAATAACAAGGATAAGGTAAGTGTTTTCCCTTACCGAAATGATGGAAATGTAGCCCCTGGTATAGACGTTGCTAATGCATGGATAATGAACGTTTTTTTCCTCTGGTTTTATACGTGAATAAAGCAGGGATTTAAGCTAGGAACTAGAAGTATATTATCGGTTGGTTTAAGCTAGGAAAATACTTGTTCTTTACCTTAGTATAGAGCTGGTTTCAAGGGCACTCATGCCTGGTTTTTCCTAAGCAAAACAGGGAGTTAAACTACTACCTGTACCAGCCTATATTACCGGTGGAAACAAGAGGAAATAAGGTGGAATCTTTTTTACCGAAACAAGGTCATCCAAGGTGGTTTGTTTGTCTATTTCACGCCGTTTTTACCCAGCAAAAGAAGTGTTAAACCGGTGCTTATACTAGCACATGTACTCGGTAATACGGAGGAAATAGACAAGGGTTCGCTCACCGAAAGCATGGCCAGACAGAGTGGTTTGTTTGGCTCATCGTTGCCACATAACCTGGGTGTTGTCCCCTGTTTTTTTTTTTTGCAGAAAAGCGAGCAAGGTTTCAGTTGGAAGACTGGGCATGATTTACCGGAAGAACAAGGGGAAACAAGACCTGTTTTTTTCTACGAGAGGATGATATGGGGCCTCTATTCTTGGATCTTTCCTCCACTAAATGTGGGACCTCCCTCTTTCTTTCGTGAAGGGCAGGCTTGAGCTGAGAACTCCTTCTGTTTTTTTTTTCCACGTAAAGGAAGCAAGGAAGATAGCTCAGGAAAAACTGGTAGTTTTACCGGCAATGGAGAAGGAAAACTAGGCTAGATTCATGCTCATTTTTACCTTAGGAAGATAGGAAGTTCTCTTCCCTTTCCTCTCCTTGTACCAGCCGAGAATCTGCTCAACTTCAACCACTAACACAACCTTGTTTGCTGGAAAAAAATGGAGATGTTTAGCTCTTTGAAGAGAGGAGAGTAAGAGGAAGAAAATGGATATTTTTGAGCCAAAAATGCTTACCTAGAGAAGGAGATAGCAGGCATGGAAATTGGTGGTGTCTCTCGGTTTTGGAAAACAGAAGAGAGGTTTGAGAACTGCTTACCGAGGAGGAAGAAGGTGAATGGAAGAAAAAAAAGAACCGGTCGATGAGGTGGGTATGGTCCTAGGCTGATGACATGTGATGGCAACTATTTAATTATTTGAGGAACTTCCTCTAATCGAATTGTCGGACAAGTTGTAGTAGTAGGCTGATTGATATTATATAAAAAGAGAGATACCCATGCCTTCTTTAATAAGGTAAAAGTAATGAGCCATATATTCTTGAAGTTGGAAACGGTAATAAGCTGGGAAGACTACCTTAAAACTGGCAAAAGTGAGTATTAGTAACACGGTAGGAGGAGAAGTAGGTTGATTTGTATATTACATTATATGTTACTTTTGAACCTGAAATGAACCCATCATTATGGGTACTAATCGGTGGTCTTTTTTTTTTTGCAGGTTCTTCAGAACTTATAATGGGTAAGGATGGTTAATTGACAGACGGAAATGAAGTAGTAGTTACAGTAGGAAGATCAAGTTTGACTTAGCTTTTATAACATCATGTTTAAACATATAATAACACTCACCTTTTAACGTGTAGTATCTGTAACTCTTGGCAGGTCTTTTAAGATTGCGATTGGATGAGGATAATACAACCAAGCGGTGGAAGTAATATGGTTTCGGTGGAAAGAACAAGATATATTAACTTATGTTGTAAAGCGGTAACCATCTACCTTTAATAAAGGCAATTTGATGAGTCATAATATATACATATGTAGCCGGCAATTAGATGAGAAGAGAGTGGTTCATTAACAGTGGTGTTTGGTCAAGGTCAAGGGAGAAGTGTTGACCCTTGACTAGATTAGGAAAATAAGTGCTATTTTGGGTACTATTCACAACCAAGGCACATATTTTTGATTTTTTTAAAACTTAGAATTAGGCATTTTAATGTGGTACATTATGTCACATTAGTATATTTAAGGGTATTCAAGACCCTAAAATTAAACAAAACTCATTTTGGAGACCATTTCACAAAAATGTGCTTTAAAGAAGCTTAGTGCACATTTTGTGTTCCAATGCGTTTCTGAGCTTGGTTTCCCTTGAAAACGGTTTTAATGTGTTCATTTATTAGTTATAAGGCTCTGGTCAAAATTTTATGTCAAACGGAAAGGCTCTGGTCAAAATTTTATGTCAAACGGAGTTCGTTTGAGTCTTTAACCACCCTAAAAGGTCAAAAGGTGTAATTTTTGCTTTCTGTTAAACTTTGTTGTGTTTAATTTATTTTTAAGGCATGTTTAGGCCTTAATTTAATTGATATATGTTTAATAAATATTTAATTAAGTAGGGGTATTTCACCAGAAGCTCGAAAACAAAGTCAACACGAAGCAGCTAGACGATTTCAAGACAAGGAAGATGGTTCGAGAGAAGACATAAGGTGCAGTTTTGGTCACCCCTTTAGCTCCACATACCTAAAATATCCCTCCATGGTCCCATTGTCTTTCATCACACCCCATGGCCACGTTATAAGCTTTTAAGACTTCTGACTTGATAGTTGTGTGTCCAATCACGTGAAAGTAGCAGATCAAATGCGTAAATCCATCAAATATCGAATTCAATGGTCTAGAAGTTGTGACCGTAAGTGAGAAATGAGTGTAAACACCAAACATGTCGAGTGTAGGTTAGGAAGCACCAATAAAAACATAAGCCTTGACCCTGAAAGGATTAGACTCGTTCGCACGTTTAATCAAAGAAAATACTAGGGGCAATCGATCATTCCGATTGATTGCCATGAACTCTAGCTCAGATTGTCTTAAAGGAAAATACTGGGGGCAATTGTTGGTTCCAAAAATTGCTATGACAACACCAAACCTAAACATTAAGCACCACCGACACCTTCACACCACAGGCCCACATAAGCCTTTACCTCCACATCATACCACACAAGCCCACATAAGCCCTTACCTCCACATCATATACCACGGGCACCTCATAAGCCTTTACCTCCACATCATACCACACAGGCCCACATAAGCCCTTACCTCCACATCATATACCACGGGCACCTCATAAGCCTTCACCTCCACATAAATTCCATGGCCCGTCATAAGCCTTGATCACCACGCAAGAGATCTCCACATCAAACATCACACCACACTAGTGGCATGTTCATCTCCTAGGAGATAAATTACGAGTCTGAAATCTTTAGTCAGGAAACGATAATTTCACTTTCCTTTTCAGTAGACAGAATTTTGTTTAAATATTGCCATGTTTGGCACCTTTTTCAGCAACTTCTTGTCCTGGACAATTTTCCTTCAAACACTTCGGTTTCATAAATCTCATCATGGCCGTGTTTGGCATATTTCCAGCAAATTTCTTTCTTTGAACAATTTTTAATCTGCATCATCGCCATGTTTGGCATATTCCTAGCAATTTCTTGCTTTAGACAAATATGCATCATCAACATGTTTGGCATATTCCTAGCAATTTCTTGCTTTGGACAAATCTGCATCATCGCCATGTTTGGCATATTTCCATCAATTTCTTAATTTGGACAATTTTCAGTCTGTACAAGCACTTTAATTTCATTTCGCAATACCCACGTAAACCTCTTCATTTCCATGTTTGGAACTTTGACAATTTGCTTTTTGCCACAATCATTTGCATAAAACATACTTCACATATTTGCATCATCAAACATACTGTATTCCTCAATTAGCCTAGTTAAGAGTAGAACGGATCTCGGTCTCCATAAGCAACCGAGTAGAACGGGTCTCGGTCTCCATAAGCAACCAAGTAGAATGGAGCTCAGTCTCCATAAGCAACTGAGTTGGATGGATCTCGATCTCCATAAGCAACCGAGTAGAGCGGGTCTCGGTCTCCATAAGCAACCGAGTAGAATGGATCTCAGTCTCCATAAGCAACTGAGTTAGATGGATCTCGGTCTCTATAAGAAACCGAGTAGAGCGGGTCTCGGTCTCCATAAGCAACCGAGTAGAATGGATTTCAGTCTCCATAAGCAATTAAGTTAGATGGATCTCGGTCTCCATAAGCAACCGAGTAGAGCGGGTCTCGGTCTCCATAAGCAACCGAGTAGAATGGATCTCAGTCTCCATAAGCAACTGAGTAAGGTGGATCTTGGTCTCCATAAGCAACCGAGTTAGGATGGGTTTTACCTCCAAACCTTAGGCACACATAAGTCCTATCACCAAAAAAAAAAAACAACCTCAAGCACCCATAGGATCTACATTACATTCAATCATTTTGGGCACTCATAAAACCTAGTACCTCCTTTAGGCTCGTCATAAGACCTAGCATCATCCCTTTAGGCTCGTAGTAAGACCTAGCACCAGTCCTTAGTTTACCTGCTTCCATTAAACACATTGCATTCATTTCATTCATTATAGGTAGTCAACGCCTTAGAATAGCTTGGCATCATTTTCATCATTTTTTTAGGTAGTCAACGCCTTAGAATAGCTAGACATCATTTTCATCATTTTCATGTAGTCAACGTCTTAGAATAGCTGGACATCATTTTCTTTATTTTCATCATTTTCAGACTCCTTAGAATAATTTGACATCGTTTTCATCATTTTAGGTAGTCAACGCCTTAGAATAGCTTGACATAATTCTCATCACTTTAGGTAGTCAGCGCCTTAGAATAGCTCGACAAAATATCATCATTTCAGGTAGTTGGCGCCTTCGAATAGTTCAACAACATCTCTTTCTCCTTTGGGTAGTCAGCGCCTTTGAATAGCTCGACACAACCCACTAGATTTCAAACGGCATGCAGGGTCTGTTTACGATCCGAAATTTTGGGGTATCACTCAAGGATCAACCAGAATTTTCATATTCATTACATAGTCTAGTTGACGGGGGGCAATCTGTTATACCCAAAATATTAACCCCCCTTAGAGTAGTCTCTAAGGCATACATGTTACAAAGGGCAAAATGGTCCAAATGCACCCATGCGGGATTTTCCAAGGACATTCTCGGGATTTTCTATTTTTATATGACTTGTTCACTATCTCCAGACACTTCCAAAATCATAGTCATTATGAAAGGTATTTCATCATTTTCTGATAATATTTATTCTATTCGGTTATTTATCAAAATAACCTGATTCCACCTCTCAAAATTCTTTAATCATCTTTTACCTTCAGTTAAAATTTCATAATTTTTCTCGGCCTGCAGCATATTCTAAAAACTCAGATTCCCTTAGAGCACAAAATCAAGCTTTTAGATAAAGATCTTTTTCTATCAATTTGGCCATGCTTTTTCTATAAAAGACCTGGCGGCGGAGAAGAACACTTCCAAAGTCATATAACACAACCACAAACCTTCTCCCCACATTTTTACACTTCCAAGCCTCAAATCAATACCGAAACACTACAAAAATCACCCCGAAATCACCAAAACTCATCCTTTCTTCTCCCATTGAACTTCCAAGCACCAAAACACCGAAAATACAGAACCAAAATGTGGTTAAAAGACCAGGGAAGAAGGGGTCAGAAGCTGGTTTTGAACTCAAGCTAGAACCGAATCCGACGAAGCCTCGAAGGGCTTCCGACATGAAGAATCCAATCGAATTCGAAGGTAAAACCGGTAGAAATCTTAACTTCCTAACTCCCCACGAATTGTTTAATCTTGTGCTAAAATTTGAGTTCGAACTGACTCTTTATGGTTTCTGAATTGTGTTTGTTTTCGTTTCTATTCATTAACTTGTTCAATAAGTTTCGTCCTTAATTCGTAGTCAAATTGAAAACTTACGATTACTAACATATTGTATACCTTTCAGGCTACACATACATAAATTTTAAGTCAAAAACACCGTCGGGAACCACCAAAAACCCACCGTCCGTGGGTGTCCGTGACCTCGGACGCAAGGTCCGGGACCACGGACGGGTTGTCCGTGACCACGGACGGTGGCGGAATTTCTTATTTTTCAAATTTTCAAATTTTAGGGTTTTTAACAGTACATGTCCGGGCCCACGGACACCCTGTCCGTGGCCCCGGACTTTTCAAGTTTACGTTTTTATTTTAATTCGGTTTTCATAATCATGTAGTTCTACTAGGGTTCGTCGTCTCGGACATTAGGTCCGTGCCTACGGACATAATTAAAATTCTACCTAATTTTGCCTCTGAAACCCCAGTTTATGTAGTTTTAATTTTCACTTTAATTTTCTGTAAAAAAATGTTAAAAATACAAAAAATCAGAAGCGCGCACTTAGGTTAAAATGACTTGTAATAAGCCATAATTAACTAAGTAAAGGAAAAACGACTTCTAGGGGTAATGAAAGTAATTGAACCCTAATTAAGTCGAATATCAAGCCCCTGATCTCGAACTCTCCTTTCCTAATTTGATCTAGGTTAAAATTAGGTGGCGACTCATAATAGGTTCCAGTGAGCTAGCTTAAGTTTTAATAATTATGGTTATATGACTTAGTTATTAAACTTAGGTTATAAGTGGACCTAAAACCCGATCAGATCCTAATCAACTCGAATCAACCTAGGATAGGGTTTAAAAATCGAGGCTCACACTACACACAAGTTGATCTTCCACTTCTTTGGTTAGGCGAGGTGGTTGTTCTGTCGGTTGTATGTCGGCCACTTGTTGTGATGAAGCCTCCTTGAGGACTGCTTTAGCCTTTGATCGGAGAGCAGTCTTGGGTGCCATCTGGTTTTGGGGATTTGTAATGAAGTTTAGAACATTTTGATCGGGTGTTCTTGAGCGGCTTTGAGGCAGGAACTTTTACACTAAACTCACGAGATTGTTGTAAAAGAGAAGAGAAATCGCTTGAATGCTTGGAGAGTTTAGAAAGTGCGGGTAAATAGTGTGATGAGAGCAAGACTCTCATTGCCCTTTTATAGTTATCGAGTAACGGTCGGTGACCGCTCCTCGTCCTCTCGCTGACATGTACCACAGACTATTCATAACAAGCAGCGGTCGTGACGGTTTATCATCAATCGTTACGTTTTTCCCGTTTCTATCCATTGCACTCTCTCTAATCTATCCTTACTTTGTGAAAATGCTGACATATCTATTTCAAGTAGTCGTTTGACATGTTTCTCATGCATTTAACTGTATGTTGACTACAAAACGACCATGTTAAAGGTGTTGCTCACGTGTCGGTGACTGATCGTGGGAATCAAAAGATAACATAATCATGATTAATGAATATCATTCCAAGATCATGAACAATCTTGTTGAATTTTTCTCTACTTAGAGGCTTAGTAAAAATGTTAGCTAGTTGGTCTTCGGTAGAAATGTACTTTAAACCAACTAATTTCTTTTCACAACAATCTCTAAAATGATGTCTAATTTCAATATGCTTGGTAGAAGAATGATGCACAGATTTTTGGAAATAGAGATGGCACTTGTATTATCACACATAATTGGCAATGTACCTATTTTGACGCCAAAATCACCAATTTATTGTTTTAGCCACAAGAGTTGAGCATAGCAGCTTGCAGTAGCTATGTGTTCAGATTCAGCAGTTGAGATTGCAACATTTTGCTGTTTCTTTTATCCCTATGCGATCAAACATGATCCAACAAAGAATGCTGTTCTTGACGTGCTCTTTCTATCGGTGATAGATCCTCCATAATCTGCATCTGAAAATTCTACAATGTTACAGTTATTAAACTTAGGATAGAAGAGACCAAGGTTCATGGTCCCTTTGAGATAGCGTATGATCCTTTTCACAACTGTGAGGTGACTTTCTCTTGGATATGCTTGAAACCTGGCACATAAGCAAACACTATACATAATGTCAGGTCTACTAGTAGTTAAATAAAGTAGAGAACCAATCATCTCCCTATATGATCGCTAGTCAATCGGTCGGTCACCAGTTGTGATGCCCATTTTTGTGCCAACTGCCATAAGCGTGTCAAAAGGTTTACATGCCTCCATTCCAAATCTTCAACAAATCCTTTACATACTTTCTTGGGATATGATAGTCCCATAGTTGTCTTGCTTGACTTGAAGTCCAAAGAAGAACTTCAATCCCCCTAGATCACTCATCTCAAACTCCTATTTCATCAATGCCTAAAATTTCTTGAATATTTCTCATCAGAGGCTCCAAAGATTATATCATAAACATATACTTGCATAATTAAGAAGTCCTTTTCGTTGTTGTAGACAAACAATGTTTTATCTACTTTACCTCTCTTGAATTGGTTTTCTAAAAGATAGGAAGACAGACGATCGTACCATGATCTTGGAGCTTGTTTGAGCCCATAAAGAGCTTTGTCAAGTTTGAGTACCATGTCATTTCCTTCTTGTGTCTCAAAACCCGGAGGTTGTTCCACATACACTTCCTCTTTGACGTACCCATTGAGAAAGGCACTTTTGATGTCAAGTTGGAAGAGTTTGATTCCTTTATGTGTAGGAAATGCAATTAGTAATCTAATGGACTCCATCCTTGCTACTGGAGCAAAGGTTTCTTGGAAGTCTATCCCTTCTTGTTGACTATATCCTTGAGCTATCAGACGAGCTTTATTCCTAACAACTTCTCCCATTTCATTTAGCTTGTTTCTAAAGACCCATTTTGTACTAAGTACTCCTTGTTTTGAAGGACAAGGCACAAGATGCCAGACTTTGCATCTTTCAAACTGGTTCAATTCTTCCTACATTGCTTCAATCTAGTATGAGTCTTGAAGAGCTTCTTTGATGTTTTTGGGTTCGATGGGTGAAACTATCGTTGAGAAAGCTAGAAGATCTTGAGTTTGAGCTCTGGTTTGAATTCCCTTGGAGATGCATGATATGATGTTCTCCAATGGATGATCTTTGTACAGAGTACGTGATTGATGAATGGTTGATGGTGATAGAGGATCTTCGACATCATGGTTCTCTTCATTAACCTGTTATTGACCTGTCGTTGACTTGTCAGACAAGTTTTCCTTGGTCAGTGATTCATCTTTGGATTTATCTGTGTGAATTTGATCGGCTAGATCAAATCCAAATTATTTATCTTCTTCAGATTCTTGGACCTTATGAACTTCAGCCTCATCAAAGACCACATGTACACTTTCCTCCACCTTCAATGTCCTTTTGTTGTAGACTTTGTATGCCTGGCTCCTTTCAGAGTACCCAAGGAAGATGGCCACATCGCTTCTGGCATCAAACTTTCCTAGGGGGTTCTTTTCATTATTGTGGACATAACATTTACAACCAAAGATTCTGAAGTGACTTATGTTTGGTTTTCTTCCCTTGATTAGCTCATAGGGTGTTTTATTGAGGATAGGTTGTATGAGCATTCTGTTTGTGATGTAGCATGCAGTCGCCACTGCTTCTGCCCAAAAGACCTGAGGAAAACTGCTCCCCAATAGCATGGCCCTGGCTACCTCTTGTAATGTTATGTTCATACGCTCAACTACCCCATTTTGTTGGGGTGTCCTTGGTGCTGAATATGTGTGATTGATTCCACGTTGTTTACACATATCCATGAATTATTGATTCTCAAATTCTGACCCAGGATCAGACCTAAGCGCCTTGATCTTATGGTTGAGTTGTACTTGGACTTTCATGGAAAGACTTGAAATATCTCAAAGACTTCGTCTTTGGAAGCAATGAAGAGTGTCCAAACAAATCGTGAGTAGTCATCAACAATTACAAACACATACCAATTTCCTCCAAAACTTTTGATTCTCATTGGCCCACATAAGTCCATGTGAAGAAATTCAAGTGGTTTGGATGTACTTACTAAGTTCTTTGATTTGAAAGAAATCTTAGTTTGTTTGCTTCTAACACAAGCATCACAAAGATTGGTCTCAGATTCTTTAATCTCAGGGAGACCTCTTACCAACCGTTTCTTGACAAGCTATCTTAACAAGAAAATGCTAACATGCCCTAGTCTTTTGTGCCATAGTGTGGAGTCATCTATTGAAGCAGTCAAGCATGGAAGGTTTGGACAGTCAATATCCTTCAAACTAGTTACATAGACATTTTCCCACCTTTTCCCTTTAACAACTCTTTGCCATTGTTCTAACTTACTATCACTAGTAGAAAAATGATTTTAAATGACGCACTTTAAACCACGGTTAAAAAAATAACCGTCGTTTAAACATTATAAACCACGGTTCTTGGGGAAACCGTCGTTTATGTTGCATGCTTCATCAGATAAATGACGGTTTTGTAAATAACCGTCGTTTATAACTACACCGCTTAGAAGCAAAAACGACGGTTGTATTGGAACCGTCGTATAAAGCTACTATAAACCACGGTTCCTAATGAACCGTCGTTTTAAATGTCACGCCAACAATTTAAAACCACGGGTATTTTGAAACCGTCGTTTATTGCTTCCGTCCATTAGCCTTTAAACGACGGTTTTGTCTAATAACCGTCGTTTAAAAGTCTTTAATTAAAAACCCGTCGCCCTTTCTTCTTCTTCTTCCTCCCGCGTTCTCTTCCTCTCTGGCGATTGGCGATTCCCGACTCCCTCCTCTTTGCCGTCGAGCCACCACCCTCCACTCCACCGCCTCCTCTATTGCCGTCGAGCCACCCTCCACTCCACCGCCCCACTCCCGTCGATAACAAACGGGAACAGCTCGCCCCTCCACCGCCCCACTCTCGGTCTCGACTTCGCTAGCTCCACCGCGCCTCCGCCCTCTCCTTCTCTTCCAGTCGGGGGACAACAGACGGGAGAACTACCACCACCGCCCCTCCGCCTCTCCACCATCGCCTAGCTCCCCCTCCAGTACCGCCCCGGCCACTCCTCTGGTTTCGACAACAGACGCGTCCACCGCACCTCCGCCCCTCCACCGTCCCTCCTGTCAACCACCGAATCCCACTTCGGTAAATAAACCGTAGCTATGTATTTTTTGATTAGTGGCTGATTTTGTGCTTTGAGGAGTGATTAATTATCTGTTATTGTGGTTGCTGTGTGTCTCTGTATATGCAAGAGACAACAAAACTGAGAAGAAGAAATGTTAGAACATATGTAGTAGTAGTAGTTAGAGTTGCTGTTTGTTGCTATTATTGTGGTTGCTGTGTGTCTCTGTATGCAAGAGACAACAAAACTGAGAAGAAGAAATGTTAGAACATATGTAGTAGAAGAAGAAATATTCATGCATATTAATGAATTAAAAACCCAAAGTAATTAATAAAGCATAACCTTGTTGGTGGTGTATTAATATTGTTGTAAGTGTTGCTGTTTGTTGCTATTATTCTGGCGGGTGTTATGTTACATATTATTAATTTTGTTGTACTTCTATTGTGTTTGTTTTTGCCAAAAAAAGTGTGGAGTATCTAAAAAAACGCAATGGTCATGCCAAATGTTTTCCAGGATTTAACCTTATTCTACTTGTCGCACCATCTGCTGCTGTCAACCGCTGCCACCGGTTTGCCTGATCAGAACCCACGGTAAAACACTTGCGTTTCTGATTATGATTTTAGAAACAAATACTTATATATTGTCACGAATAAACGTTGTACTAAATTCTGCTTGTATTATGCAATCATTAGAATATATATTTGCATAGTGCGGTGAAATGTGAGATTAAGTTGAAATGGGGTGGTTGTTTTTGTTCATTGATCATATATATTATTATATACTTGTCTGTCTGATAATAATTCGTATGGTTTACTGAGAATAAATGTTCTTGCTGCTACTGTGTTTGTTTCTGCCTTAAAAAAAATGTGGAGTGTCTAAAAATACGCAAAGGTCATGCCGAATTTTTTCCAGAATTTAAGCTGATTCTAATTCCATCGAATTTAACTTTCTTCATAATTACTTACAGTTTCAGTTTTTTCATCTCTTGCAGGTTGCTCTGAGGTAGAAGACAATCGAATTAAGACGAGGAGAGCAAAAAAACCGGTAATAACATTAGCTATGTTCGTTTGTTTAATATGTTCAATTATTCAAGTTTTTATAAAATTAAAACCTTATTATTATTCATTGAATAGGTGTCATATACTACGTGCAAGAACATCTGTCTACTTGTCTCTTCTCTATCTTGTGCTGTTCGCGCTGACCATCCAGTACTCATCAGGTTGGTATTTAAAACGTTTCAATTTATTTTTGTTTTTCTATTAAAACAATGGAAAATCAATTCAAACATAGAATTACCTGTCTGAGATTTACCTGATAGAGGTATGTCTTAGATAGTCCCTGTTGGGACTGTCCAATGACCTTTGATCTCACCATCTAGGTTGTGAATGAGTTAATAATATACAGTAGTTCAGTGATAATTTCAGCAGCATTACCGTAGTGTTCTTCTAGTGTACATATATATATGTGAATTGAAACAATTCATATATATATATCTACACTAGGAGAACTGTAGGGTAATGCTGCCGAAATTATCACTGAACTACTGTATATTATTAACTTGTTCCTAGGTGAGATCGACGGTGATTGGATAGGTTTAGGTTGTTAAATCTGTAAATAAAAAAAGAGGAGATCAATGGAACGAGTTCACGACATCTGGTGTGTTGAAAAAGGAGATGGAGCGCTCAGTGATGTACAGTGACAGATTGGACATCAAGTACCTAGAAGGGGTCAATAAATTTTGCAAAGTCCTTGTTGACAATCTTAAACCAAGGGATAAGGGATATATTCGATGTCCTTGTGTCGATTGCAAGAACGACTTCAAATACCGAGGTGTGGACAAGATTAAGGATCATCTGATTCGCAGAGGGTTTACAGATGATTATGAAGCCATAACAATACTGCATGGTCAACATTCAGTACAAGTGTTTGAATGTGCTGATAACGTCGTTGCAGAACAATCAGAAATGGATGCTTCACACGATTTTGGGGATACTCAAGATGATTCACTAGGTAGTGATTCAGATGATCATGAGGACCTTAATGCAATGATGGAAGATGTTGAACAACATTTTTCCAACAAACCCAAATCATTCGAAAATCTGATGCAAGCATCAAAGGAACCGTTGTACAGTGGATGTGAAACGCAAACACAAAACAAATTGAGCGTTGTCCTAAAACTATTCAATCTGAAGGCGAGACATGGATGGAGTGATGTCAGTTTTACAGATCTTTTACAACTGCTGAAGAATGTACTACCAAAGGACAATGTGATACCCACAACAACTTATGAGGCAAAGAAGTTAATGTGTCCGATGGGTATGGAATATAAAAAAATACATGCTTGTCCAAATGGGTGTATGTTGTATTGGAAGGAGAATGAGTTGGATGACCATTGCTCTGAATGTGGGGAATCACGCTATGTAAAAAAGGGTGACAGAAACCACATAAGCACTAAAGTGGGCTCTCCTGCGAAGGTGTTGTGGTATCTACCGATAATTCCCCGATTCAAACGTTTGTTTGCAGTTCAGAAAGATGCTGAGAACCTCCGATGGCATGCTACCCATAGAAAGGATGATGGTAAATTGAGACATCCAGCCGATTCACCACAATGGAGAAACATTGACAGAATATACCCTCAATTCGGTACAGACCCAAGGAACTTAAGACTTGGTTTATGCACTGATGGGATGAACCCTTATGGCACTTTGAGCAGTATACACAGTACTTGGCCTGTTTTATTGACAATATACAATCTGCCACCATGGTTGTGTATGAAACCCAGACATATTCTCCTCTCTCTGTTGATATCGGGTCCAAAACAACCGGGAAACAAAATTGATGTGTTTTTGCAACCACTTATTGACGATTTAAAATTGTTGTGGAATGAAGGTGCGACGGTGTATGATTCATATGGTATGGAAAACTTCACGCTCCGGGCTATGTTGTTTTGTACGATCAATGATTTCCCTGCATACGGTAACCTCTCGGGATACACAATTAAAGGAGCTCTAGCGTGCCCTATATGTGGAGATAGAACTTGCAGTATACGGTTAAAACACAGTGGAAAAAATGTGTACATGGGCCATCGGAAATTCCTTCCTAAAGGGCACAAATACCGTAAGATGACAAAAGAGTTTGATGGAAAAACGGATCATGCAGTCGCTCGACCACCACTATCTGCTGCTGAGACTTACAATCAGTTGAAGAATGTTGTGAACAACTTCGGTCCACCAATTAAAGCCACTGAAAAGAGCATCTGGAAGAAAAAATCAATATTTTGGGAACTTGAATATTGGCAACATTTAGAGGTGAGACATTGCATTGATGCTATGCACGTGGAGAAAAACATTGGTGAAAGTGTATCTGCGACACTACTAAACGTGAAAGGAAAGACAAAAGACCATTTAAAGGGTAGAAAAGATCTGGTTGAATTGGGTATACGAGAAGAACTCGCGCCACAACAAAGAGGGAAAAGAACATTCTTGCCTCCCGCTTGTCATACATTATCCAAAGAAGAGAAAATAAGTTTTTGTAGTTCTCTTCGTCATATTAAAGTGCCATCCGGTTACTCATCGAACATATCAAGTTTGGTATCAATGTCTGATCTTAAATTGGTAGGGATGAAGTCTCACGACTATCATGTGCTGATGCAGCACTTACTTCCGGTTGCTCTCCGTGGAATCCTTCCAGCTGATGTCAGGAAAACTATTACAAATTTATGTGTTTTCTTCAAAGGAATTTCGTGTAAAGTGCTTGATGTGGAGACGCTGGATAAACTACAGAATGACCTTGTGATCACCATGTGTCAGTTGGAAATGTATTTTCCTCCTTCGTTTTTTGATATTATGGTGCATCTACTTGTTCATCTTGTTAGAGAGATCAAACATTGTGGTCCGTTATACCTTCGATACATGTATCCGTTTGAGAGATATATGGGTATACTGAAAAAGAAAATGAAAAACCGTCGGCGTCCCGAGGGGAGCATAATTGAAGGGACAGTAACAGAGGAAGTAGTTGACTTCTGCACTCATTACTTAGACGGTGTTGATGTTATTGGATTACCGAAAGCAAGACATGATGGCAGGCTTAAAGGGGTTGGTACCTGTGGAAAAAAATTATGCAGAGTTGATATTGATACATTGAACAAGGCACATCTGGTTGTGTTGAATCATTCAGAAGTTGTTGAACCGTATTTCGATGCACACCTAGCGTACCTCAAAACAAAACACCCAACGATGAGTAATGCCAAATTAAAAAAAGAGCAGAATGCAACATTTGTTAAGTGGTTCAGACAGAAGGTGTTGTATGAGGATTCAAGGAGCGTGGATGAAATGATCCAATTGTTGGCACTTGGTCCAAATCTCGATGTGTTGTCGTATGAAGGATATGATGTAAATGGATTTTCTTTTTACACTGCACGTCAAGATTGTAAATCGACAAACCAGAACAGTGGTGTGCATCTTATCGCTTCACAAGACATTTTCACAGGAACAAGTCGTAACACACTGAAGAACGAATATTATGGTGTTATTGAGGATATTTGGGTCTTGAATTACACTAGTTATGAAACTTGCGTATTTCGTTGCAAATGGGTGGACAACAAACAGGGATATCGTGAGGAGGATCATGGTATGAAGCTAGTTGATTTAACGACAGCGGCTCCTACTGATGAACCCTTTATTGTTGCATCAAAGGCAAAACAAGTATTCTACTGTCGTGATCAATCTAATCCCAGATGGTCTATTGTAATGCAGAGTAAAAGATCGATAGTTGGGATTGATAATATTGTTGATGAGGATGAATACGACTGTGAAGATGAAACAGATGTACCTATTCGGTTGCCGATGGAGGTAGATAATGTAACTAATTTTGAATATCGAAGGTCCGACCACAATGAAGGATTGTGGATTGAACGATGAAATGTTATTTTGTAAGTTTGGTTGACAATATATTATTTAATTTTTGTCATGTTTCAATATTTGATTCAGTAGATGTTCGTATTAACCTTGTTAATTGTTGATTATTTTTCAGATTATGGATCCTGACGATAGAGTCGAAGAGGACTTACTGTTGGGGCTGGATGATATTGACGATGACGTCCCTACTGAAGAACCACCAGCTGCATCTACTTCGCAGCCCCCTCGGAAGGGACGTGGACCGACCCGTGGGTTGAAGGAGAAGAAAGATTCTCCCATCGATTTGATCTGGGACAAGTACCTCCGACATCGTGGTGGGTCGAAGCAGAAGTTTGCTTCCTACTTGGGATTGATGGTAAAATCCCATTGCTCGATTAATAAGGACTGGAAAGATCAAGAAAAGCAGACAAAGACATCATATGGCAGATGGTGCAGAAGAAGTACAAGGTCGCGGATGAACTTCGGACGAAGATTGAATCACTTCTAGCGACATCACTGCGACAGTTCAAGCATCGGTTGGTAGATGGCTGGATTACCAAACCGGGCTCCAAGAGGTCACCGCCGTGGGTAGTGTACGATGGTATGATCACGGAGGAGGACTGGAAGATATTCTACGACCATCGCCAGACTGAAGAGTTTAAGGTACTTTTACAATTATTCTTTCTTAATTATTTAAGGAATAAAATTTAACAAATTTTTTTTATTATGTATAACTTACAAATATACAAATTTTGTAACAGTTACGTCAAGAAAAGCGAGACGTAACCGGGCGAAGAATATCTACAAGCACTTCATGGGGCGAGCTGGATACACGGGGCGGTTGGAGAAGTGGAAGAGCGAGGGCTTACTGACTAAGACTAATGAAGACACTCAGTCAGTTATTGATGATGTTGACGATGCAAGTAGAGTGCAGACATTTATGCTGGGTCGAATGGTGAAAAATGACGAGGGGGTGTATGTGTTCCCGCAGAGCGAGACTGCTGAGTTGGCGTCCAAGATTGTAAGTATATATATTTAAAAGTTGTTGTTTACTAATTAATAAGTTCATTTCTAATATTTTTGTTAATTTAAAATAGTCTGGCTCGACTGAGCGATGGGAGATGGTTCCGGCCCCTCCGTCTCAGGATGATCCACTGAATAAGGCCCTTGGGCAAAAGGATCATCCAGGGCGAGTGCGGGGGCTTGGAGGGGAAGTTCGCCAAAAGACGTGTTTCCTACGTCTCGATCGAGAGTACCACAGGCTGAAATGATAGAGAGAATGGTGGATGAACGGGTGCATGACCGGTTGGAGGAGTCGGAAAGACGTCACGCTGAGTCGGAAAGACGCCACGCTGAGGAGCGTCAAGCCTACGAGGAGCGCCTGCGAAGACTTGAGGCTTTAGTATTGGGCCAGGTGCATGCTCCTACACCGACACCTACTACTCCTACACCGGTGTCTACTCCTACCGCGACGGCGAATACATCGATAGTGGCCGCGTCTCCTACACCGGCACCTACTGCTAGACCGACGTCTGCTCCTACCACGACGGCGGATACTGTCGATGATCCTACACCGACGTCTGCTCCTACCACGACGGCGGATACTCCGATGGTCGATCATCCTGCACCTTCTTCTCCTACCAGAGACACATTTCCTTATCAAAACCTTTCGGTTTGTTCTTTTTTCCTCCTTAGTTATTTTAACATTACTTTTAAAACAATATAATTTTATTAGCTTGCTTACTGTTGTGAGTTGATGTAGATGGCTAAATCATGTCATCTGTTTCAAGTGTTGGATGGTGGGACTGTGCATGTTGCATTCGGTCGGGTTTTACAGACCGGACCGAACTCTGTAGTACATTTCAAGGTCATCCCACCTCTCCACGCTCGTGTGATGGTAGACGATATTGTGCAAGGTCATGAGGACTCTCCCCTTCCGTTGGAGTGGAATGAGTGGAGTAAAATAGGTCAAGCAAAATCTTCAGTTGTTCCATGGCCATATTCTCTCATTGATGTCAGTAGTGACAAGGTAAACTATTTAATTACATGCTTACTGTTTAGTTTTTAACTTGACTGTTGACTGATATGTTTATTATTTAAATTTTGTATACTATTAGATTGATAAGGAATTAAGACCGGTTAAGAAGAGGAAAGTGGATAAGGGGAAGGAAGTTGTGAAATCAAGTGAGGAGAGTCAGAGGGTGAGAAAGGAAGTGGTGAAACCTTTCGATATGACTCCTAGGAGATCCCCCATTCTGACACCCAAGTATCTGAAGAAGTTGACAGCAAACAAAAAATGTTGTATGACTTTTTCATGACGAGGCCGCAGTCTGTCACCAACTTCAACATGAAAGTGTCTAAGCATGTTTTCCACTCCTCTGAGCCCAGAGATCTGATGATTACCGTGAGCGATCTACGAGAATTTTTGATGGGAGACCTGCTTAACATCTCTGTGATTCAGGCCTATTGTGTGTAAGTATCTTTCAAATTACATTATCTTTCATTTTTTTAAGCTATTTAACATATCTTATGAAAAAATGTTGTTTAGGTGTTTGACTAGTAGACTGCTAGCGAGCAAGAGATTATGTGCCCTCTCTTTCTTGTGTCCGCAATTGATGTCAGCAAATCAGGCCGCATTGGATGAGCAAGGATGTGTACAGCATGTGAGGCAGGGATTTTGTATCGGTGCGAAGAAAAGCAAATATTTGCTGATCCCATATCATCAGATGTAAGTACACAATAACTGGAATTTTTTGCTTCCTAATTGTGATATTTAATAATTGTTCTACAAAACATTCTTTGTTTTATCTGTGGCAGCAATCATTGGATGTTGTTGGTGTTGTGTATCGACACCTCATGCTTATTGATACTAGACCCATTGGGCGGCCCTGATGACCTTCGAGAGATCGCTGTAGAGAAATATTTGAAGGAGTGAGTATTCAAAATTTTAATGCATTCTGTATTTTTTTAAGCTTGTCCTAGATTATTGACAATAAATGGCTTCATTTTAAAATGTTGTATTTATGCAGGGGCCATAAGCTTGGTTTAAGTGATGAAAAGAAACCATTCTCCATCTTGGACTTCCACTACATACGTGTAAGTAATCATTTAATTTATGCATTTTTGTATTAAAGTTAAACGTTTAATTTTTTGATCTGTCTAAAGTTGGTAATCCATGGATGGTGTGATGACAGTGTCCTCAACAGCCTGATTCAAAAAGCTGTGGCTATTATGTGATGCGGTACATGTTCGAGATGGTACAAAATATTGACACGCTTACGGATGATGACAAGGTAACCCATACCAATCAAAGTTTCAGTTAAAGTTATTGCATTTTAAATAAAATTGTGTACTAATGATGATCAGTTTCTTTTTATGGACAGATCGTTTCTTATTTCACACAAGCAGGGAGCACGTATTCCAAAGGGGATCTCGACTTTGTAAGAGATCATTTATCGCAGTTTTGGTGTAAAAATTACTTGAGTGTTTCTTAGATCTTATATCCTAGTGTACGTAGTTAGACTTAGACTTTTGTTTTTGCTGAAGCAACTCTCAAAGTTTGTAAAGTTCAACTCTCTCTTATTTTTGAAAGTTTGAATGGGTTTGTTTGCAATTCGTTTTCAATGTTGCAATTCAAACTGGCAACTTGGTTTATGGTCATAGTGTGGTTGGTTATCAAAGGGCAATACCAGTTGGATGCCCTGTACAGGTTGTATATACGATTGTAAATTGGGTTGTGTTGGAAAACATATGTGGTAGATGCTAAAAAACAAAAAAAACTAAAAAAAAAACCACGGTTCACTTAAAACCGTGGTTTAAAACTCAATGGAACGGGTATAAACCACGGTTTATTAAAGAACCGTCGTATAAAGTACTCATATACCACGGTTAATACCCGAACCGTCGTATAAAACGCAATGGAACGACATTAAATACCACGGTTTCCGTCAAACCGTGGTATAAGTCGTCTGATTCCCGCGCCACAACGGGCTTTAAACGACGGTTTTACGAACCGTGGTTTATAATGCGTCTTTTAAACGACGGTTTCGAACCGTGGTTTATATGAATTTTCCAATATACCACGCGAGTATAAACCACGGTCTCAAACCGTGGTATATGAGAAAAATAACCGTGGTAAAAAACATTTTCTGCACTAGTGGTCGTTGACAGTACAGAACAACAAAGCCTTGAGTGTGAAATTTCGCTTGCATAAGCATCATATACCATGGTCCCCTCATTCCACAATAGCTTCAGATCATCAATCAGAGGGGCAAGATACACATCCGTGTTATTACCTATCTGCTTGGGACTAAATATCAGGAGCGATAACATGATGTACTTTCGTTTCATACACAACCACGGGGGCAAATTATAGATCACTAGCAGAACAGGCCATGTACTGTGTTGACTACTCAACGTGTCGTACGGGTTCATTCCATTAGTACATAACCCAAGCCTCAGATTCCTATCTTCATGTCTGAAATGTTCTTTGTACTGTCTGCTGATGTTTCTCCACTGAGGCCCATCTGCTGGATGTCTTAGTTTCTCATCACTTTTTTTGCTTTCTGTGTGCCACCGTAAGTTCTTTGCATCTTTTAGATTGGAAATAACCTTTTGAACCTAGGTATGATCGGTAAATACCACAAAAGTTTAGCCGAAGAACTTTTTTCTGAGGGGATGAGGAGTCAACATCCTTGAGCTTGTATAGAGACAATGAGCATTTCAGGTAGTTGTCTAAGTGTTCGTAATCACCCCTATACAACACATAATTATTGGGACATGCATGTATCTTCTTATACTCAACCCAATTTGACACATCCATTTTTTCGCCTAATAAGTGGTGTAGGAGACCGTTCCCATCTGGAAGCATATCATGAACCAACTCGAGAAACACCGTGAAACTCTTGTCACCCCATCCATATCTCCCTTCAAGTTGAACAAATTCAGAACATCCGTCAATTTTGTGTACTTAGTGCACGTAGGGTACAAGGCTGTCTTGGACGCATCCAACAATCTTTGATACTCATCTGGCCTGTCGATGAAATTGTCCTCGACATTATCAAGCGTATCATCCTTCGCTCGTCATGGTAAGTTGTCTCACTGTCAAATTGACTCCTGAATTACTCAGGAATCGATCCGACTCATTGGTATTCGAAGGTCTACTCGGTTCTTGAGTGACACCGATCATGACTGTAGGAAGTTGAAGCATTATCTTGAACAGGTTCTCCATGAAAAGTCCATCTTATGTAATGTGGCATGAAACCACGGTCTTTCGATGGAATTGTATGACAACAATGTTAGAATATTTCCTAACCATAGCACAATCAACAAGGACATGGAATTTTCACCGCCTTTGTCCTGTCCTTGTGTTGCACTGCATCTTTGCAGAACTCTTTCAGTATCTGGTCAAAGTGTTCCCCCCGATCCCATACATCCAGTCACGCTCCATACTATATGTGCGACAAATCACAGGTGTGAGTTATAGCCTATGTAAAACTAAAATGTCTATGTAATATGGTTGTATTTAGTTGCACATGTTTATTTCCTAATGGAGCATGACTGGGATGATTGTCAAGTAGTCTACCTAGCCTAACCTAAGGTTCCAATCATAAAATAAAGGGAAATTTCACCAAATACCATTGAGTTTTTACTTAATTGACAATATACCACTATGTTTTTAAAATACGCAGGATAACAATGAGTTTTCACTTATTTCACCAGATAACACTCTGTCTCATATTCTAGGAAAAATAACAAAATACTCCTATTATTAATTAATTGTCTCATAATGAATTGTCATATTGATAAATTCCATAGACACCACCTTAATTTAACTGATAATAGGGCAGTTTAGTCTTTTTTTCTAGGGATATTAACGGAAAAGTTAATGAAATATGTGACAAGTGTTATCTGGTGAAATAAGTAAACACTTGGAGTTATCCTATGTAATTTAAAACACAGTGGTATATCATGAATTAAGCAAAACTTAGTGGTATTTGGTGAAATTTCCCTAGTATTTTAGTTTTAACAAATCGTTGCACTTTTAAAACAGAAACCGGTGTTAAATATTGAGACAAAACATCATTATAAAAACATTTCTAGAAAAAAATTGGCATGACCTTTGCATAAGTGTACACATCTCATGCTTATTATTAAGCACTCACCAAAGTCATCACAACCACAAATATTCCAACAATGGCAGAAACTCAACTAAATACAAATCAATCATCAAACCACATTAAAAAAAATTAATTCTTTACTGGCTAATTGGCAAACAATTACAATTCAGATCAAGAACCAACATTTTCAACCACATTCTTATTAGATAATTGGCAACAATAATCAACTATATTTTCAACTCTGCACTGAATAAGTTCGAACTGGTTCAGAGATTAAAACAGAATATGAAGTTAAAATACTTACTTGTTTCTTTAGGATTTATAGAGAGAGGGGAGACTGGTGTCCGAAAGGTAGGCTGGTGTGCGAGAGATGCAGCAGTACCACTTTGATATGTCTCCGCAAAGGTGCAAAGAAAAAAAATTAGAAAAGAAACGCATAGCATGTATGCTCCTTGTTCATAGTTAAGATTGCAAAATTATAGTGAGTGAAGAAAATTAATGAAAGGGAAAATTACATCGCCCACCCATGACGTTTGGCGAAATTACACAGCCCACCCACGAGGTTTCAAAAATTACTTTGCCCACCCATGTGGTTTCCACAATTTTACATCCAGCAACTTTTCTAATATTTGATCAACTTAAAAGATGGTTAAATGATATCCAAATTTGATGAAACTTTACATGGACGATATTTAAGTGTTATATTTTGGTAACATGAAATCTAATGTTTTTTAAGCTCATATATGATCCGTGGGACCCGATGAACGTGTCTCATGTTTCATTGGGTCCCACAGGTGATATATGACATTAAAAAACTTTGGAATTGGATTGAACAAAAATATAACACCTTAGCATCGTTCATGTAAAGTTTCATCAAATTTGGATATCATTTAACCATCTTTTAAGTTGATCAAATATTAAAAAGGTTGCTGGATGTAAAATTGTGGAAACCACATTGATGGGCTGTGTAATTTTTGAAACCTCGTGGGTGGGCTGTGTAATTGCGCCAAACGTCATGGGTGGGTGATGTAATTTTCCCTTAATGAAAAGATAAGTTAAAGTATATTACCCGTACCCAATATGAACTGCTTTCAGCCCTGTTTCCAATCTAGCATATAAGAGACACAAACACTCCTAAATTATCGTTACAAAGGGCATAAACAATACATTTTTTTATTCAGACAATACATCAAACACCTTGTGTGCAAAACAAATTACAATAACTTTACATCATTAATATACACACAATTACATTATACACACACATTCACATTCCAATCTAAATTAGAGCATTATAATAGCAAATTTACCATTCATTTACTATGAAATTCAAACTTACTAGTTTAGGTCGTTTTCTTCTCGTTCGTCAGTGGGTCACCGCGCAGCTGGCGGCCGAAGGTGGCGACGGCGACTGCAGGGAGGCGGGCGGCGGCGACGACAGCGGAGAGCGGTGGTCGGAGGTCGGCCGGTGGCTGGAGGTGCTAGTCGCCTCTGGTTGTCGCGCGTGTAGAGAGAGACGAGAGCATGAAGTCTGGAGAAGGGGGTCAGGGGCTGATATTAAGCACTCTATTTCGGCGGTTGTTGGTAGAAACCGTCGAAATAGAGTATTAAATACACTTATCTCGGCGGTTATTATTACAACCGCCGAAATAGATATTTATTTTTTTTAAATTTCAAATGAAAAAATACTCTATTTCTGCAGTTGTAGTGAGAGAAATGACTAGCGAACGGGTGCAATTGGTTGGCAGAAAAAGGACTACTTTTCAGTGGTAGTATGGTCTTTTTCACATCCCATTTATTCAAACTTGGGAAAATTCACAAGATACCACTAAAAAGTTCGTTAATTCACAAAAAACCACAGTTTTTAAAAAAGTTTTCTAGATACCACAAAAAATAAATTTAATTCACAAGATACCACAAATCACGAATCTAAAATATTTTAAGACCAAAATACCCATACTTATTAATAAACATAGTTCACAGGATACCACATAAATATTATTAATTCACAAAATTTAATAAAATATATATTAAGAACAATAAAAATTAATAAAAAATTTAGGTTTATCATTTTATTTGATAAAATTTTATAAAATAAAAAATCACACAATTAATTAATTTTTTGAAAAATATAAAAAAATAATATGTATATATCATTAAAAGCTAAAAATATAATTAAAATTTAAAAACAAATTAAGGGAATGATAACTCAAATTAATAATTTTACTCAAAGTATTTTTAGTAATGTAAATAGTATTAAAAAATTTATTATATATATATAATAAAAAAAAATCAAACAAAAATTAAACAACCTTATATTACTGCTTTTGTCTTTTTTAATGGCTTCTCTAATATATTATACTTTTTAATTCTTTAGAGATTCTTTGTTATATATGGTATTTATATTTTTTCAATTTCAACCCATATATAAGAGAAAGTTAATTTTGCTACTTACTTTTAAAAATATGTTTAATAATTTATTTTTTGAATTAAAGTATATAAATGATATTTAAAAAATGTTAGACTATTATACTCATAACTATTGTTTTATTTTGTCAAAATTTAGCTTGTATATAGTATATATTTTTTTTATAATATCACTTAATATATATATGTTTAATTCACAATACAACACAAATTACAAAATATATTTTTAAAAAGTAAGTTGCATAAGTAACTTCTTTATATATATATGTGGGTTAACATATATATAAAGTGATATTATAACTTTTGTTGTATTTTGGAATTAAACATATATATAAAGTGATATTATAAAAATAATATATACACTATACAAGCTAAATAATTGGACAAAAATAAAACAATAGTTATGAGTATAATAGCCTCATTTTTTATAATATCATTTTATATATTTTAATTCAAAACAAAAATTATTAAATATATTTTTAAAAAGTAAGTAACAAAATTAAATTTCTCTTATATATGGGTTTAAGTTCAAAAAATATAAATACCATATATATAACAAAAGAATCTCTAAAGAATTATAAAAAGTATAATATAATTAGAGAAGCCACAAACTTGATTAAAAATAGAGTAATATAATGGTTGTTTAATTTTTTGTAATTTACTTTATATATTTAATTTTTATAATACTATTTTACATTACTATAAATATTTGAGTAAAGTATTATAAAAAATTTGAGTTATCATTCCCTTAATTTGTTTTTTATTTTTCATCTAGTTTTTAAATGATATATACATATTTTTTATGTTTTTCAAAAATTAATTAATTGTGCAGTTTTTTTATTTTATAAGTTTTATCACATAAAATGATAACTTAAATTTTTATTATTTTTTACTGTTCTTAATATATATTTAATTAAATTTTGTGGTATTTTGTGAATTAATAATATTTATGTGGTATCTTGTGAATTAAGTTTATTAAAAAGTAGGGGTATTTTGGTCTTAAAATATTTTGGCTTCGTAATTTATGGTATCTGCTGAATTAAATTTATTTTTTGTGGTATCTGGAAAACTTTTTAAAAAATTGTGGTCTTTTATGAATTAACAAACTTTTTAGTGGTATCTTGTGAATTTTCCCTTCAAACTTTGAATCTTGAAAACGACCAACGCTATAACTGATAAACTTAGACCAACCACATTAATCTATCCAGATTACCCTCATCCGAATTGGGTCAACGGAAAACCAACGGGACCTTAATGTACAAAACTGACTTAATTGTACAAAATAGTATTATACTAAACTATAAAATATTCAATTTGTGATTAAAAATATAATATCCTGCAATTTTTTTATAGATTGAAAAATTACAAAATACGCCTATTTGCATGTAGCGATGCAGGTATGCTGCTGTGTAGAAATTAATGTGTATTCCAAAGAAGGAAATTAGAAAACGATAGCAAATAATAGGGTCATTTTTTCCGTGGTTTGTCTGTTGCTGCATACTTTTTTGTCATCATCCACTCTCGATTCTCGACCTCACATTATTCGGCTATCTAGTCTACTCTTTACTCAAACCCTCTTGATTATGTATTATGATGACGACGTTCTTGTTGTCACCTTCCCTTTCTTTTATTAATAGTATTGTCGATTGGACTAGCAAACATAAAGAACAACTAACTGCCTTTCATGCCCCGGCGGGCGGTGCTGTGATAATGTTGACGGGTCGTCGCCATTGCCTTTTACATTGGGACACTATTGACCGAAAACTCAAGTTAGCTTTTGGCTAGATCAAGGAAAAAAAAGAACTTGCTCAATACTGGATCTTTTTGTCCTACGATACTTTCTAATGAGAGCAACTGCTTACATTCTTTATACACTATTTTCTAACATTTGGGTTTGTTTACAAATTTAAGTAGTTTGTTTTGTTAACAATTTCAGTGTTAGTTTTACTATTTTCTACTGTGTTATTCTAAGTGGTAGTATGTGGATTTAGAATCCAAGACTTTTGGTTCCAGATACCACTCTTTCCCGATCTAGCTACGGGGTTTGACCCATTGACACTTACATTCAGTGGCGGACCCAAAACTTTAAATTAGAAGTGTCAAACTTATAAATTCATATTTTTAAAGTTAACAATATCTTTTATATATTATATTAAAGTTGTGATCATATTGACAATAGATACTACTAGTATAAGGTCACAGTAAATTAAAATTTAATTATATTCTTAAAACAGTAAAAAAAATATTAGTCTTTATCAAAGTTAGTAACACATCATTCATGACAAACTAGAAGAATAAATTTAGGTTGAAAAGTAGCAAATGTTAACCACAAATTGTAATTACTTTTGGGCCTTTGTTGTTCTTAGAGATAAAAAAAGTGGAAAGGTGAGTGCATAATAAATCAAGATTAGAGAAAATAAATAATATTAGGTGAGGAAAGAAAGATACATTAAAATATATAAGGACTAAAACAAAACTAAAAAAATTAAAATCAAATTTAAAATACACTAAAGAGTGATTTACAAACTGAAATACAACTATTATAAGGTCATTCTTTAACCTTGAACTCAATTTATTTTACATATATTAGATGATATTTTGTAATAAATAAACAATTGCATTAATCATATATGAACTCAACTCATATTTATCAACACATGAGTGTCAAACTACCTAACTAAACATGATTAGTTTTAGCATATAATAAATTTTAGTTTTATTATGGATTGCATGTATCAGTTGACACACTACGCTCTACATTGGGTTCACCCCTGCTTACATATTTTCTACTACCCCTTCCCTGCCAACTGTCAAAACCTCAATATTCCCCGTTGGATTTCAAGTATCATTCTTTTTTTTTTTTGAAATAAGTATCATTCTTATACCTCTCTAACAGCTAGATTGTCTATAATTCGCATCAAAGTTTATTAGCATAATCCATAAAACTTGTCATTTGATCTCTCCTTCTACTTCAAGACTTCCGTGGGCTATATTCTCCGAGTTCATTATCAGTTCAAGTCTCTCCGATCTAGGGTAAGTGGGTAACTCATATATCTAGGAAAAAAATCCAGATATTCATTTTGTAGCTCCTCCCTCAAGCGTGATATTGTCCACCTAAATACGCTTTTTGAGATGTAGGGTATTCTTGCGTCAATACAGAAAGAAAACGTTAAGACTTTTGGAAACAAAATAATGTCAAAGATGGGTCTTGTCGCTTTCACTTTGAACCCGTGTGTGTGAAGAGTGATTTCTTGTCAGCCTCATGGTCTTCCTAGCTAGCTTATAAAAGACATTCAAAATTTTCAACTTAACTTTTTTCTTAGTATATGTTAATTATCATATTAATCTTGAATTTTACATACTTTTTTTCCTATTCTTGCTAGTTTTTTTAAAGGATGGCTGGGTCATTATCTTCTACCATTAAACAGCTACTAAAACTGTAGTCTGTACCCATATCTAAGCTGTCCTTAGCTATGGGCAGAGCTTCATTAACTATGAGCAAACTTTTGACCCCATTGTTGCGCGTTCTTTCTTTTGGCGCAGAATCTTTAAAGAGTGATGTGACTAGAGCCTTTTTTTTTTTTTCTTTCCTTAATTCCTTGATCTATCAGATATGCACATTGACATGGTCAATAGCCATCTGCGGCTAGCTCCGAGAGTCTGCTCTATACTTGATCGAACCAGTTTATCCATCATGTGTCCTCTCTCTAGCGCAGCAATACTTACTACTGTTAATACAAAAGTGGGGCCTTGCCTGCGACTTTCCTCTAAGCAAATGTCTGAACCACTGCACAAACCGACCGAACCTAAAGCTTTTTCTATATTTAGCTTTAGATTAGCTTACTGGTGCTCATTATGAGGAAGAATAGGAGAAGAGGAGAAAACAGTGCAATATCAGAAAAAATGATGAAGATAATTAGTCAACACTATTAACAAAACTTGTCACTCCAAGTATCTAGAATTGAAAGGAAAAAAAACCTCTTCTTTCTTTTTTTTCTCCAAATCAAATGTGATAGTAAAATCAGTTTCATGATCAATTCACACATCAGAAACAAATAAAGAAATCTGCTAGCAGACTGAACACTCATTTTTGATATACATTTCCAAAGATAAGACGATTCAACAACAAAAGGGCAATGAGAAGCTTTATCCATAATAATAAATATCCTTGGAATTCATTTCATTTCATTTTTCCATCCCCCTTTTTTCATTTTTCAATTTTCAATTTGACTGTCAGCAATGAACCTAAGTTATTCCTCATGGGCTGTCTCCCCCCTCCCATATACTACTCTTCAGGCCCCGCTGCATATAACGAGTCCATTCTTTTGCTGCATATTTATGAAACACATGAAAACAGTTTTCAGGTAAGTAGACGAATTTCTTTTCTGAGTTACTACTTAAGTAAGATGAAAGAATACACTACCCGTCTCACAGCTTCAGCCTCATTAGATTTCCAATGCTTGGCAATAATTCTCAGACAGAGGGTCATCTGGATTTGGCGCACTGACAAAGCTTGGATGCTGCCAAATGGTAAAAAATTAAAATACCTCAATATAGTGTTTAGCACTTCCATCAGGACGAGGAAAGCACAATAGAACTAAACGAATAGCATCATTTCAGTTCTGACGAAGGGCATTGAAGGTAAGAAACGTCCTCTTGTGTCAGATCACATGACAAGAAGCAAGTTGGATTCATGCACAATTCTCCACAACCAATTGAATGATATAAATTACTAGTGGTCCCAGATCAACTGATCTTCTTGCTTTTTACCTCAAAGTACAGTCCGTATCTGGAGAGCCGGACTCCATTTATCTTTGAGAATATCAAGGCATATCCTTCCAAGCTGTAGTTAAGAGAGGCATATATTAGATCAAGAAGGGGTACATACATGCAAAAGAGAGTTAAAACATTGGCAAACATCACCAACTGCGATCTCACCTTGTCAATATTTGGATGATAGATTTTGGTCAGAAATCTAACCTGCAATAGTGTCAAATATGCCCATAATCATCAGTACAAATATTTAAAGAAACCGATATTAAAGGGTGCACATGTTATAGTAACAGCATTTGTGTAAATCTTCACGAGCCCCCTCTATTATTTTCATACTTTAAAAAATCAAGAATTCTACACCAACATTTCCTTCAAGTAAGCGGAGGCAGAACAATCAGTTACATATCAACTACCTACTTTATGTTCTCAAGAATCAGTAATCAGATTTCCTCTCTTTCCCATCAGGGTTGTCAAAACTGCCCACACTTTTTGACCCAAAAAACTGCCTGCACTTCCGGCCAACAAATCATGCTAGACGCTTCATTATGGAACAAGCTCCAAATTTTAGAAAGGAGCACAAAATAATAATAGTAAAGCAAATATAGACAGAAAATTTCACAAACATACACAAGTCTCAGGGATGAAACACTATCAAACACCATGCGCACCAAGAAACATTACATTATCATACATGTCAGTCATTCACCCGAGTGCATTATTAATAAGAAGCATACTTTATCATACAGCTAGAAACAAGATGATCAACGACATTTAAAATTATCATCACTACCTCAAAAGTCAAAACTACTGTATACTGCTAAAGATGACAATGCTGTATTAAGGATGAGGTGGCAGGATGTTTGAATGGACCCATACCAAAACTGAATATAATCATGAGCGCAGGAAATGAAGCTGAGTATGTATTATACAGGAGCAAAACACAACACTAAACCTCCACACTAGATCAATACTTTGCCGATTCAACATAGTAGATGGTGATCGATAACCAGAAAAAGCCTATAGCAATTCTCAAGCAGGATCTCACTAAATAAATCTGGAGCATGCAAGATGCACCCCTGGACGAACCAGCATTTTTTCTCTTGCCCCCAAAAAGATAGGACATGGTGTTTAAAACACTGACAAGTGAAAATAAGTGGATTGTTCCAGCAGTTCAATGCTGCAGTATTTTTAATTTTTTAATTTTATTTTAGGTTTCCCCATGGCCATGGGTGATGAAAAGGATTGCAAAGGAATTATATTGTTTGATTCAAGTGAAAGTACTGACACAAGAAAAGAAAATGATATATCAAGGTCACGTTATACTCTGAAAGCCGCAAGTCAAGACAAGCCTCTCCGGACGAGCTAATATCTGACTGAAAAAAACTTCATCTTATTCTATACACTTCATTTAATTTTTGATAGGCTATACAAATCATTTACTAGGGCATGACATAGAGAATATTGATACCAGCCACATACTCCATAGCCAGCTGAAGAATATGTGAAGTTACGTCAAACAATGAAATAATCTTCAAGATCAATAAATGAACAAATTAGTTTCAAAATTAAATTCAGGGATTAGCATCAAGATAAGAAGACAAGAAAACAACTGAAGAGGGAGCATCCCCATCCTAAAAGGGAATTCAATATGAGCATTTACAGCCACATTTAGAAACCAAAAGCAGTAAGGTTGAACACATCTATTCTTTGAACTCCATTGCTTCTAATAGAATCTTTATTCAAACAGTGCCGCTTAAAATTGGGTCAACCTGGTGAAAGAGACCCAACTACCAACTAAACAATACATGAGCATCAAACATGAAACAAAATTAGCTAAACTTAATAAATAATGAGCGTGAGCAGCCAGGGGTCATGAAGACTATTTGGAGTTTAGAAAAGCATATTTTCATGAACTTTCTAAATTACCTTTGGAGCAGCCATAGGATATTCTTCAGGTAAAAACAATTCCAACTTGAAGACACCTCCTGCACAAACACAAACAAGAGTGCATATTTAAGTAAACATCCAATACAAGTTATAAGGTAAAAGAGAAAGTCAAAGTTAAATCTATAAAGTGAAGGGATGAAGTGAATTCCTTCCAGTACAACAACCATATTAGTGAAAGTGGTAAAGGTAGGAAAGAAAAGAGATCAGGTATACACGGTTCCAAGATTGCAAGCATAAATGTTATGCACGCAAAACTGATGTTCGACATTATGAACCTCATTAGAGTGAAGATGTCAGAGAGGATCGATAGCTAGCCAATAAATTATATGAGAATACAGAGACAGAGAATTCAGGAAGCTAATAGTTTGTTACTTAGTACAACCACCATAAATAATTGCAAAGTTGTCAAATGGAGTGATGCACACTAACGCATAATTCATCAAAATGATCGAACTTCCCGCCTACAGTCCTACGGCATATTTGCTACCACAAAACTAATTTTTTCTCCTCTGTTAATAGATAATCAGTGTCTTCATTCACTTACTCCCTCCTTTTCAGTTTGTTTTTTTCCAGTGCATGTGGCTACTGTTCTTATCAGCCACCTTATGACTAAAATCCACGATACTCCGAAAAAAAGGGAAACTAGACGAGAAAGTTAATAATAAATCGGATCACAAGGACCACCATAACATTAAGTCAAAAGATGCTGTGTCATTTCAGAGTATCAGCTTAACGCTATCTAATGTTTAAATAGGAGTTCCCATGTTGAGGTTTACTTCATTCCAGAAAACTGAAACCAGAACAAATTGCATGGTAATTTGCCAGGGGACTGATTTCTTAGGAGCGAAGATGGAAAGTCTATCGCACAAAGGGAAGTCAAAGAGGAATTGACAAAATCTATTATTCAGAAAGGACGAGGTCCTTAATACCAGAGTAAATATGGTTTAACTTATTCGAAATTCCTTGTGGGCAAGTAATCAGGTGACCAGAAATGGTCCTTGGTAGTTGAATTACTAGGTTTGGTTAAGAAAGGAGATAATAGGTTCTAGATCTGCTAGCCATGCGAAGGGGTCAGGAGTAGTGAACCGGGTACAGAATTTCTTTATCTCTAAATTAGGATTCGGCTTGCAAGTTTCCTAGGTTGGGTATTCTGCCCTCCTCTAGAGGTGTTTAGTGAGCTTAACTAGCTAGCCTCTAACACCATATTATTCTTATTGTTAATTATGCAACTGCAAGGCAACATTTACCTAAAATTTGTGTCATAGAAACATCTTTATCATTCACAAAGAATATTCTGGTAAGTAATGCTTTTGGAGACCCAAAGTTTTTATGCAATTATGTGCACTGGACCAACAAAAGGGAAATTTGGCACTGAAAAGATGTCATACTTGATCGATTAGGCCTAATAGTAAAAAATGAAACTGTACGTAAGACATAGAATGCCGAGACAAAGCAGCATACTACAATCTTTACTTGCCCAGTTGTTTCAGACATACAAACAACAAGAGAGAGATATGCTCATAATATCACACAACAAATGTATCACTAACTTGGAAGTGAAGTACAGCGGCAAAATCCCATTATTTAATTTCAACCCAATCTGCGACAAAGAAACCCAATCATCACCAGAAACAATATCTACTAGGTCACATAACAGGCCTACTCAACAATTGGAGCCTCCCTAATTCCTGCAAGTTACCAAAAAAAAATTTGGGGTCTCATCTAATATGTACTTAAGGCTCAAGTGAAAAGGTCAATTCATTAGAATCCATCTTTCATGGGGTATATACATACATAAATAGTATAACCCTCCATCGTCATGTAATATGTAAGCTCAAGTCTCAAGTGAAAAGACCGATCATTACAATCCCACCTTCCAGGCATAATAAGGGCTATAATCCTCATTTATACATCACCCAAGAAAAGATAGCATCATGGAGAAGTAATGAATCATGACCTCTTAATAGGATCACATTTCTAACCAACTACCATACCTACACTGGTCAGTTATACAATTAATTGCTACTCTCTAATAGAAGTTTGATCTGCCAATGCCGAAGCAAATCTAGACCTCATGTCAACAGAAAAAAGTTGAGGAACACCACATTATACAGTTTGATACCTTCATAAGGAGATTGTGTGGGACCAAGGATCATCACGTTAAAATACCGCATGTTGTCTTCAGATGGTGAGGCACTGATACCAGGAGCTGCATTTCAAAGCAATAGAAAAACATCAGATTCATGTCACAAGTGTTGAGACACTGAAAACAACTTGAATACTAAAGTTTTGAAGCACTAACCAATTAATTGATAGTTTTTCAATGTATATTAATATAAAGTCGAGCATTACAAATCAGTGGAAAGAGTATTAGATAATAATCACGATTCAAGTAGGCTAACATTTGTTTTTATTAAACATAACATTAGTTCGAGACAGAATTACTACTAGGTTATCACAGATTACTCCACCACTGCTCTTGGAATAATAGGAGCACGAAGTAAATACGACTCAATTTCACTGTAACGAACGATAGTTGACTGATTATCTTAATTAGTATTACTTGTAGTGGGTGGTTATTAAATTAGTGGGTAGTTTATATTTAGTGGGTAGTTTATTTCTATAATTAATTTCAACATTATTATTCTGATTTCCTAATCCCTATATATAGGATAGCTAGCATTGTGATCGATAACCAAAATTTAATCAAATCAGTCTTCTATTTCCTATCAGTTACAATTACCGTATTGTTACATTGGTGCTTTCAACGTCCGGACTCCATGGCTGACGGCACCAGATTAAAGACAATCGAATGTCCAGCACAAAGCCTTCGACCAAATCAGCAACCTCACTAACCAAGCTCAACTCCAAGCCTCCATCTCCGCCCAGCTCACCGAATTCGCCAAACTGCTCACCCAACGTGCACCACCACAGTCCCCCCATCGCCACCACTTTCTCTTTGAAGCAGAAAAAACCTCTTTCCTCTTCGTTTAAGCAACCTACCGCATTGACACCAAAGACAGCCGAGACGCAGCCAGCGAAGAAGAAGCCCGTAGCTAAGATAGCCCCCGCCGAGAAGAAGCCAAAGGCTGGAAAGAAGATCCCAAAGGAGGCAGGTGCTGCTGCTGCTGCGGACGAGAAGAAGATAAGGATGAAGAAGTGTGTCGAAACCTGCAAGATCTACATCTTTAAAGTCCAGCAGCAGGTCCACCATGATATTGGTATCTCCAGCAAGGCTGTGGGGAGTATGAATTCCTCCACTCAATCTACTCCTTCGCGGCCGGCATTCAACAAGCTCATCCCGACAGAAGCATTAGTTCGTCGTGGGAAGGGGCTTTGCTATACTTGCGATGAACGCTTTGTTCTGGGACCGGTGCAAAGGGGCACCTATGATGTGTTTGATCACCGACAAGCCACCACCAGATCATGCAGAATTCTTCGATCCAATCGACATTCCATCTCAGGAAGAGTACATACCACCACCCCGAATTCCCAATCTTCCGCCTTGAGGACAAGTCGGTTTTTGCAGACCGGGGCAATGTAACGAACGATAGTTGACTGATTATCTTAATTAGTATTACTTGTAGTGGGTGGTTATTACATTAGTGGGTAGTTTATATTTAGTGGGTAGTTTATTTCTATAATTAATTTCAACATTATTATTCTGATTTCCTAATCCCTATATATAGGATAGCTAGCATTGTGATCGATAACCAAAATTTAATCAAACCAGTCTTCTATTTCCTATCAGTTACAATTACCGTATTGTTACATTCACCCTTTTAAGGTTTCATATACAAAAGGTTATTTTGTTCAAACCGTAAAACAAATCACTCTGGCCCTGTTTGACCTTTTTATTATAGCTGTTTCTTTATTTCTCCTTCAACTTCTGTCTCTCCTAATGACTCATGCTAGCAGCTAATTCACCAACAGATCCTTTATAGCTATAGGTGTTGTGCAGCTTGAAGTATGTGAAGCATTTCAGCATTTAGTGGTTGGAAACTAGAAAATAAATTTTTCAAATTGAAGAATGGGAACAACCATTTATGGAGAGAGAGAAAAAGAGAAATTGCTTAGTAAGACTCAAATGCCTTTAAGGAAGTATGAATCAAAGATGCAAAACCACCACTTGATATCCTCTTGGGATTTTCAAGTGTGAATGGGGCTGAGACATGACGTCATTTGTAGTGGTTAACGTACTACCACCGACAAGGTCAAAGGATATTAAGGCAAGAGGAGGGTAGTAAATACTGCTATTTTTAAATTCTAGTTCACATACGGCACAAAAATTTGTAATTGCCAAGGATTGGGCATGCATGCCACAAACATGAAACCACGCATATGAATGTGAATAGTTCAAACCAAGTTAGATACATTTAAAGGACCTTCATATTACTCTTAAATTGAAAGAGCCCAATCCGATGCGAATGGGTTATTAAATGTGGATCAGTTTGAACAAAACAAAAAATGGATGAGCCACAAACACAGATATTTTTTTTAACATGCATATCAACCTCAACACATTATGGTAGCAGAAAGACATGATATGCACCCAGACTTATCACTACTTCTGGAAGAAGATTCCAGTTGTATCAGATTGTTGAGCAGAGCTGGGTTCAAGTCATATTGGTAGGATACCCAATTGGGCAAGAACTAACTGCCCCAAGCATGAGTAAAGGAAGCTTGACAGAAAGATAATAACCTTGTCTTCATCACACCCAAAAAGGATATTCAGGGGTTTGATTCCACAAACTTTTGCAAAAGGTGATTTCCCCCCATCCTCACCATAAGTGCCCCGCCCTAGATTACTGTTCCTTTTGATGAGGACAAAAACCCAAAGATATTTCTTAATACTTCCACAAGGTCACATGCAATAATTGATAAGATTTTTTTCTTTTTCCTAAGGACACTAGTAACTCCTGGAGTTACTGTTCCTTTTTACAACACTGTGTTCTTTCGTGTCCTCTTCAACTAATCAATAACAGCATCGCGTTTTCTAATTTATAGTCACATTAGCAAGTTACATCAATAGTTAAATAAGTACATGTAGCACATAGACTCAGCTACACAAGTAACAATTTGAAATTATGTGCCAACTTTTACAAGCCAAAATACCTAAATTAAAAATACAATTTACAAAAGAGAATTACAATGCATAAGATAGACGAATGATGAATTACCTGGCTCGCTGAGCAACGCTGGGTTTCCTGTTTATAGGAAAAGTAGAAACACGATGTAATTCAGTAAAAAGTAGAAAATAGCAAACAACAAGGGGATCGAAAGAATCAAACAGAAGCAACATCAAGATAACAAAACCCTATCAGCTGAAGAAGAGTAGAAAGTGATCAGAACAGTATTGAACTGTAGACCTTAATATTTGATCACGGAGAAAACGGAACTAGATCCACACATACCTTGATAATTCTCGCGGTAAATTGCTGTTCGCCATTGCAAGCTACGATGTGGCAGGGATAGGGGACCAAAATAAGAGCTCAGACACGCCGAGAGAGAATCTAGAGGGGGGATAGTCGGATACAGAACTACGAATAAGTTGGTTGGATTGGGGGAGAGAGAATTCTGTGTGCGATGGAAGGGGTTCAAGGAGAGTAGAAGGATACACGGCGTTTCCCAAGAAAAACTGAAGTTACACTAATATTTATAAAATTGGTTTTCAAAAAAAAATTACTATAAAATTGGGTTTGACTTTTTATTATTCTCTGGCAGATGTTCGGCGTCACTCTCACGCGTTTCCCATGAGTGCTACCAAACTCCCTTTCATATTACAGTGTTTTTCGAGGCCTAGTATTTACTAGACCTTCATATTTTTAGTTGTATAGAAAATAAAAGAACTCTTGGGCGATAATTAGCTAAGGCGAGTTTGGTTTTTGCTTTTAAGAAAACGTGAGTTTTGGTTGGCTGTTTTCTTAGCTCACAAGATAAATAAAAGTTGCTGCAGTTTATTTTATTTGTTAAGGAAATTTTATGTAATGATTATAGTTTTAGTTAATTTAAGAAATTTATTTAATAAAGAGAAAATTCATAAAATATCACTATATTTATTAAAGTTCATGAAATATCATTATATCAATATAGTCATTGACTTGATGGAAAAATAAAATAAAGATACCTCTGGTTAACAAAGTATTTTAAAGTTCATTACATGTCCCTAAATATTAAAAATTCATAAATTTTCAAAATACTATATAAATATAAAAAATATATAAAAATTAAATTAAAAATAACAAAAATAGTCATATATCTATTTTATGAAAAATTAAATATTTCTTAGTGTTTTTTTAATTATTTACTACCATAAAAGACAATAGTGTTTAAACACATAATTTATACCAAATTTCTCCAATAATTAACTATTAACTTTTACCTTATATTTTTTAAATTATTCTTTTAACCATTGTAAATTATTTATTCATATATTTAATATTTCAACTACCATTTAGAAAGAAAAAAATTCCAAATTTATATTCTATTTTACAAATAGTTATGACATAATAATTTTTGTGTTCTACAAATTAGATATAAGTTTTTAAAATATTTTTTCAAATATTAGTTAAAAATATATAATTTATTTTGAATAAATAATTTCAAGTGGTAGAAAAAAATAATTAAAAATGTATGGTATAAGCTATGGTACTTAATTGATATATTTTATGGTACTTGATAGGTACAAATTATTGTACTTAATTGGTATAAATTATGGTACTTAATTGGTAGAAAAATTGATATAAATTATGTATTTAAACACACTATATTTTTTTATTGGTACTGAATAATTTTTAAATTCTAAGAATTTTTACTTTTTCAATTTTTTGATAGTTTAATATAATAGTTTTTTCAATTTTATAATATATTTCAATTGTTATATATATTTTATATCCTTGTAGTATTTGAATTTTTTGTGAGTTTTTATGAATTTTTTAACTCATAGGTCATATTGTAACTTTAAATAAAAGTACTTTATTAACTAGTAGGGGTATTTTTGTCTTTTACTTTCTGGCCAATGACTATAATGGCATTTCATGAACTTTTGCAAAAATGTAGTGACATTTTGTGATTTTTTTTGGGGGGGACATTTTCATGAATTAACCAAAAATATAGCAACATTTCATGAAATGTCATTCTAAAATTAATATGAATGATAATGGGGTTGCTTGTAGTTTATTGTTTGAGTCGGTGCTTTGAATACAGTTATATTATAATAGATATAGAGAAATAATAAGTACGTTTCTGAAAATTGAATTTCTATGAATAGTTTTCTTTATTTTGTTCATGAGATTAAAGAAAGAGTTAAGTCCGTGTTGCTATCAACCTTTGGTAACTTTAAATCATACACATTTGAGTTAGAAATCTTTTCCATGCAATTTATGCATTTCTCACTTGAAGTGGTTTAACATTTCCTTCGAAATTTTAACTCTCTTTCATTACATTATCCTATTAATCCCTTATAAATTTGTGTTTGTTTCTATTATCTTTTCTTTTTCTTCCACAACAACTTTCTGATATAAGACATCGGTGAATACAATTTCACACACTTCACACAACATGCTAAGTGTGGGAAACCTCATTGATGCCATGTGCAATAAGCTATGAGTTTTCTTTCTTGAATTCCCATGATCTTGCTTTATTTTTCTTTTCCTTAGTAGAGATGTCAATTCATGATAGAGTGAGTTTATTCTTCACCTAATGGTCCCTTGATACTCCATTTCTCTTATCCCTAACAATGATTACATCATGCATCTCTAGGGAGGGGTGTGTAACACCACTTTTAATTGGATCCAAGGAGTTATAAGCATAACATGCCCCTAACTATTTGATGAATGAGAAACACCAAAGTACAAGGCTTTATGTGTTATAGGTTGTGTTTCTTTACCATTTACCATAAGAACACCTCGAGGCTACGTAGTAACATGCGAGCAGTGTCAAGAAGGATTGGCTTGGCATGCGGTGACAAACGAAGTGCGAGGCATTGGCATAGTGTCACACATAGAATGACCTGATGAGGTTGGTGGTGAGTTGCACTTGGCCAAGTGATTTGGGCTCACCCAAGCACGCGAGGGCGGTGGTAGTATTGAGTCGGTGGAGTGTCGAGGACATTGCAATGCCAGACACAACAAGACTTAGCCAAGGGCCTAGGACGCCTTGGGTTGGCAGACTTCACCACCTTTATGTTTCAGGCTGAGGCGAAAGAGTGGTGGATGTCGGTTAAGAGTAAGTTTCCTCATCCATGAACTTGAGAGCAGTTCTCAGGCTATTTCAATTAGCAGTTCTACCCCGACATCTTCAAAGACCAGAAGAATATGGAGTGTGGGAGACTCCCCCAGACTCGGGAGATGTTAGTGAACTAGTACGTCTGGAAGTTTATTTTGTTGTCGAAGTATGTGCCGGAGCTGGATGAGAAGCAGAAGGCGTGGAATTTTGAAAGTGGTATGAGGCCATACAATAGGTCACAGTGGCTCCCTTCCCACAAGACCTTTTGAGATGTGCTTATGAGGCGTTAGTGGTTGAAAGTGAGCTCAGGGTGAAACAACTGTCTGTGAAGGATCAGAAGAGGAAGCAGAGGGCTGATGATTCTTGGAAGAAGGACCATGTGTAACACTCCTAATCCTAATCTGTAATATAATCGCAAGTCATAGCATAACAAAATATAATTCGCAGCGGAAAATAAAACTAACTACCGTTGGTGGTACACGCTGTTACCCACCCATGTGAGTAACAAGGCAACCTTACTCCATCCATCAACTTCAACTCCCAACCGTAGTGATGACTAGATAATGAGTAATCTTAAAGTTACAATCCAAATCCAAACCAAACGAATGAGCAACTACCCAATACAACCGAACTCCATAATACAATACATAATAAAACTAACAGAGTACTTTATTAAAATACATCAACTACCCAGCGTCCCGCACTCCGGCTTCGTGTCTCTTCCAATAACCTGAAATGTTTGGCCCATTGAAGGGCTTAGCAAACTATATGCTGGTATGCTAAATGTAGTCTTATATCTTTTGGATTCCTTAAGTCGTTTAGCCATCTTGATATTAGATTCATTACATGTTGTACCGGTTTACAATAATAATAACAACTGTAACTGTTTACAATAAACACATAACAATTCGTCCAACAATATTATCACATAACCAATACCAATATCAATAACCAATAAACAATAATCAGTAACCAATACCCACAATCAATAACCAATAATCTATCGTTAACCAGTACCAAACAAGATACGCGTGTTAATTAGCTGTACTTGTTAGTTGGCCTCATGGCATTTATCCTTTTTAACCAACCATTTAACCTTCCAATTAATTTCCACCTCGGGCATCATGTTAGGACGACCCTTAATAACTTGTTAATGGACAGTAGTCCCCTGGGTTCCAATGGAACCGTTGCCAGCTGACCCTGTGGTCCTGGATTCCTTGTTTGCCTTACAGGCATCCATTCGGCCAAAGTCTGCACCAACAGTAGTGCCCTCTGCCATCATCGAATGTGGAGGATGGATTCCCTTGAGTGACTCTTGATAGTAGTCCCTTGTAGTGATCATGCTGCGCAACCAGATAGTCGAAACTAACTGGATTCCTCTCTTATAAGTTAGCCCTTTAATCAGTGACATAAAAACAATCCTTGAGTTAAGACTATGACAATTGACCGTCAGTTAGGTTCTTATAATACCTAAAGGTCATCTAGTCTTGTTCGAGTTTAGATGTATAAACTTTCAGTCATAAGACGTTTGCGTAAGAATAAAACGCAATGGTGTCGAGCAATACAGTATGCAAGATCATAAGTACAAATCACAGATATCGCTCTTGACAATTAAACACACGTCTGGACCTCGGAAAATCCTTAGGACATTCAGACCACACAATTAACATACCGTTCACCGTGAAAATTGCTAGCTTGATAGTTCACGCTTAGTAGTTTCTCCTCGTAATGCTGTTATACGTACATGCAAATACCGGGTAATGTTAATACAACTAGCACAAATTATTACAGTACTGTTGATACAGAACTAACACTCATAGTATACTAACCCCGTATGTTCTTTATTTCTCTCTGTTATTTAACAGTGGTTCGAGGTAGTTTAACAGTTCGTTATTTTATGTAGTAACTACATGTGATAATGAATTTCTACCTTACAGTATATTTCCATCTCCTTAATTGTATACTCATAATTGTTTCCATTTATTCTATATATTATACAATTTGGTTATTTTTATTATCACCACCATTATTTTATAAACTTTACATTATACTCCAAAATATATTATATTACTTAGTTTTATTCCTTAATTTATTAAATCACAAACCAACCTCATGAATTCGGTAATTATAAATTGAACACAATAACCTTTGTAAATTACCATATAGCCACACACATTTCGATTTTGGCAATTATTTTCTTATAATTGCATTTTAACCCCAAAAACTTAATATAAGTTACATATTATCTATTAAACTAGAGTTTAATATCTAATTCCCTTAAATACCAAAATGACCCATATCTTTCTATAAATTATGTTTTCGCCCTCTTTCCAATTCGGTTTTACATATAAACTTTTATAAATTACATATTCACCCTAAAACTTTTATAAACTTAATATTTTATGTCATAAATCATTTAACCCAAAGTTTTCGGTCAACACTTTGACCAAGGTCTAATTTCATAATTAATACTTTAATATACCCAGAAAATCATATGTATTTCGGTTTTATACTATATTATCCAGAAATTACCATATAGCCCCAAAACTTTATAAATTAGCCATTTAAATACTTGTAACTATTTGTAGTCTTCCAAAATTTATAATATAAGTTAATATACTTATATTCTTAAAAACACCAAATGGCACATTTTATTCTCGGTTTTAATATTAATCTACCATATGATTTTATAACTTGATTTTTATCTTATAATAGTATATATAAATGCATATAAGCCATATAACACTTCTAAAAATTATGTTAGTAACTTAGAATGATTATAAGCTCAAAATAGATCATTTAACTCCTAGACAATTCGGCTTAAATGTTTATGTATCATAATTTAATTTTATGACACAAAAATCATATCTTAAGGTAATAATCTTACCATGTATATTATAAGTTCTTTTCTTGGTAATATAACCTATAGTTTTTTGCCTTAATTTATCTAAGGGTTATACATAATTTTTGTACTAAAGTTTGAAGCTTAAATCAAAGCTTAAGGTGTAACCACCTAATATAGAAACTTACTCTTTAAATCAAAGTGATTCTTGCACTTGATTTCCTCTTGATTCCAAGCTCCTCTAATGGTATCTTGGTGTAGAATTTTCGGCCTCCATACGTAGATTTAGGAGATCCAAGTGTTAGACTTCTAACAAGGATTTCTAAGTAAGATTTGGAGTAGTTTACAAGAGTTTACCTTAGGTAGTTGTCAAGGAATTTTTGGTACACCTTAGATGATTAGAGATCCAAGTTTTCTTCATGAAATGATGAAGAGAACATTGGTTTAGAAGCTTGAATTTTCGGACATTTTCAACATGAAAATATACCTTAACTTGATCTTGTTTGTTCCTTGAGTTGTTGTTGAATCAAGACAATTCCTTGGAGTACTAATGCTTGGCAAATCTTGTAAGGTTGCTAGGATGATTCTTGCTTCAAGACTTGTTGGAAGTTGCTAGGAATTTAACACAAAATGGAGTTTAAGGTTAAATCTCCATTAATGGAGCTTGAAGCTCACAAGAAGAAGCTAACTAAGGAAGAAAGAAAAGAGAGAAGAAAGAGAGCTTACCAATTCGGACAAGGAGGGGGCAAGGAATGAGCAGTGCCGTATGGAGTTTAAGAGAATAGGCAAGGAATGAATTAAGTGGAAAATTATTGTCATGTCTCATGGCATTATTTTATGACCTTGCTTTTGATTTTTGACTTCAATTTTGGCTCCAAAAGTCCTTATAATCAGCCTTGCTTTCGGCCACATGAGGAAGAATTAATGGGTAATAACAAGTCTAGGATATTAGGATTTAGGCAAGGTAATTCTTTTGTATTTTCTAAGCTTAATTTTTAATGCTAACCTTGTCTTATTTCCTTGTAGGCTTACGGCAATGGTGCTGTAGGTAGCTCTTGATTTGTGTTTATATTAGAGATAGAATCATGCTAATTAGGTAGGTGTCTTCCTTTGACTAATTAAACAGCAATCAAACTTGTTCCTCCTTGCTGTCTCACACAGTAATAGATGCTAGGAATGGGATGATTAATTTGTTCAATTGCACATGTATAAAGCTAGATCTAGTTACTTATTTAATTCCATTATTTTTCCAAAAGCTTATCTCCTTGTCTTCCTGCAGGTTTACGGTAATGGGAGACCAGCCTAGGCTGAGATTCCCTTGTTATAATATCACATGGTATATGGAAGATGAGTCACCATGTTACATGATATTTTTTTAAGCTAAAGCACGCCAATTACATGGTAAAAAAACGGCCACTTTGGTAGCCATGTGGGACTGATTTTTAACTTGGTCTTTGTCACACTATATTACACTAAGATCATATTTTAACATGTTATAAGCCACAACATTTATTTGTTACATTTACCAAGGTAAAAGATGAAAGTTTCTAAGGTAAAATGCTGATTTTATACTACTTTTTTATCACAATTTAGGCCCTACTTGTGCTACTATTTTAGCACTGGATTTGATTGATTTATATGGTCAATTCATCCCCCTTTAAGATTCCCACTCATGGCTCCTCAAAGACTTCAAGGTAATAGTGTAGAACGCATTTTTATGGCACCCGAAAGTGTGTTTTTGTGCTTTAAGGATATTCTGAAAAATAAGTAGTTGCTACGAGTTCCAAGTGTTTATAAACATTGTTTATGGTCAATGATGGTATATTAAGGTGTTACATTGAGTTATATGGGGTTATATCAACTCATGACACAATTCCCGGGCTACCGGGACACTCCCGGGGCAAAACAGGAGCGTTAAGAATTTCTCCCGTGCACTTTATGTATTTTTGAAAAAGTAGCTCGAGAATTCTCTTTGTAATGATGAATAATGATAGTAGGAACTCTAAGAATGAATTTTATAGGAGTTCATGCCACTTCAGCACCTCTCCCAGACCGTGGTGCGGTACTCTTCGAACAATTCCCTTGAATCTCTCCCAAGCCTCTGAAAGAGTCTCCCCACTGTATTGCTTGAAGTTGGTGATCTCACCTCTCATGGTCAGCATGCGAGATGGTGGGAAGTACTTTGCCAGGAATGTGTTTGCTAGCTCGCTCCAGGAAGTGATACTGTTTGGAGATAGGGAGTTCAGCCACTCTGCAGCTCTGTCCCTGAGTGAAAAAGGAAACAGGTTTAGTCTGGCTACCTCCTGAGAAGCTGGTGTTGAACATGCTCCAACCAATCGCATGAAGGATGTAAGGTGAACATTTGGATCTTCAGTGACTACTCCACTGAACTGTGGAGCATTCAGGACCATCGTGACATAATGGGTCTTGAATTGCCATTCTACCCCTTCCGGCAGTGCAGGGATTATTATTGGTGATGTGAGTCCCTCCACATTCGGACGAGTGTAGTCGTTCATCCTTCTTTCTCCGCTGATACCGTCCATAAGATACTCTTGAACAAAGTATCACCTGGTGAGTCTTTGAGAAACACCTCTGGTTCAACTGTAGTCTCCAGTACCAATTCTCGACGACTTCTTCTTGTAAGTCGTTCTATCTCATGCTCCAGCTCAAATTCAGGAGTTCCTTCAGAACGAGTTTTAACCATAAACCAAATCAGATAATTGACAGTAAAGTAGTTGTAAAAGTAAACTTAATTGGGTAAGACCAAAATAATACTAGAAAAAAAAATAAGAAACAATTGCACAAGGCTAAGAAAATGAACAAAAGAAAAGAAAATAAAGTAAAACAAAAACAAAAATAAAACAAAACAAAATTAAATGAAACAATACCAAAATAAAAATTAAACTAAGCAACCGTGCCTCCCCGGCAACGGCGCCAAAAACTTGTTGGGGTAAAACCTAACGGTAAATTGTTGTTGGGGGTTTAACCTAACGGCAAGTGTACCGGTCGATTATAGCAAGTTTAAATCTCGGAGTATTCCCTGAGTATCGAATCCAAGGAGGCAGTGGCTAGTTTAATTTCTACTTACACACAAAACAAGAAAGACTATAAATAACAGGAAATTGGGGGTTTTTGTGTGTGATGGTGAATGTTGTAAAAGAGTTTGCTAAGCAATAAATAACAGGTAAATGATTGTTTTGGTTTTGTTTGATAAAGGAAATTCCAGTCTACTATTTCTCTCTCTAGATTTGTAGTTTCTTCCCCTAAGTGATTTCTACAGTATTCTGAATAAAACCCTAGAATAAGGATAACTCGTATTCGGTCTCCCGCTCCACGAATTCCAATTAGCAAAGACCGAATCCTAACTCTCGTTATGAATCCACTGTTTACTAATTGCTTTAAGTGTAGTCTTGATTAATGGTCAGGTAGTGTTTAGAGGAATTACCATCTCTATACTAACTGGTTCTTTCCCTGTAGTCAATTGATAGCCGCAGTTCTCACTTATAAGCTAACAAACTGATAAACTTATTTAATTGATCAGATTAACAAGTCTAGGAATTCATAAGGGAAAAGAACTTTATTCTATTGTACTGTAGAAAATCACAAAGGTTCAGAAAAATTATTCTAGAGATACATAGTAAACCGAAATTAAAAGCGACTACTCAGCCATAGACAAAATAACAATGATCAATATAAACAGCATAAGGATAGAGGGATTTAGCATAAAAACTGATTTTAGAAGCCGTCGAGACGATTCTGCAAATTCCACTCTTGTCCGGCTGTCTTGGGTCGGACGTCGATCCGGACGCGTTGTCCCGGTTGTGTCCGGATCCGGACGTCAATCCGGACGCGGCTAAACGGGGCACAGTGAGCAGGGTTCTGTCCGGATCCGGACGTCAATCCGGACGTGTCAATCCGGACGCGGCTAAACGTGGGTGAACAGATGTAGTGTAGAGAGGAGGAGAGTGTATTAGACTCTAAGAGTTTGGGACGAATTGAAATGAAACAGAAGCTGGGTTTATATAGGCTCAGAAATGAAACATAGGTTAGTGATAGTTAGGTACGAACATGGACATACGCTTAGTATATTGAGTATGGGTGCGTGTTTAATTAACTGTTGAGGATGGGCTTAACTTGCTTTCGGCTGATAATTGCGCCGAAAGCCCGATTATCAGCGCGATTACATTTTTATTTTCATCTCTGTGTGACGTCCGGCTCTGTGCCCGGATCCGGACGTGACACAGAACCTCTGAATCTGAAACTCGAATATGTCCGGATCACTGTCCGGATCCGGACAAGATAGAGAACTCTCGGATCTGGATTTTTAGGTCACGTCCGGTTCGTGTCCGGATCCGGACATTAGACGTCCGGATTGGCGTCCGGCCAAGTTGACCCGGACGTGACCAATTTTTGTGTCTCTTTCTCCTGATTTGTTCCCCGTTTGTTGTGCTGTAATCCTTATGATGTAAAATCTTCATTTCCCGGGGTTTTCCTATATTTAGCATATAAAATACATCAGTTCTTATCACAACATCAATCTTAGGAAAAACACATAATAAGTGGGAAATTGCCTGAATTGTTACAAATTATAAGGTGTTTAAACCCTAAAAAGCCTATATGTTTCACCCTTATCAACTTCCTCACACTTAAGCTTTTGCTTGTCCTCAAGCAAATAAGGAATAAGAATATCTCTAAAACCGTCAAATTAAATCAAAATTAAACAGTGCAGGGCGAAATCAAACAAAGTGATAAATGAAAGAATTAATCTTGCTCTCTAGAGGTTGGTTTTCACAAACAGTGAAGCAAGAAGAATTTTGTAAAAGCATAGAGAAACTAGATTGTAGGAGACAAGTTAACTTAGCTTGGGACTTTCCACCAATTTTTCATTCCTCTAATCTTTGGATGACAAGGGGTGTGAAGTAATGCCTTATTCCGCAATACCTTTCAACACCACGTACTCGTGATCAAAAACAAAATTAAACTGCAATTAATTTTTCTTTCACATGCAAAAACATTTTTCTTCCAAGAACTGTATACAAAACAAACGATTATTTGTGAATTGTAGAGTTATTCCGTAACCCAGACTTTTCTCTCTATCCTTGTAACGGTGTTGGGCCAACTATCCCAGATCCCGAGACCTTAGGTAGATAGGTGTTAAGGCACCCTTAAGACTTAATAACCGGATAGACGAGCCTGCTATTGTTGATGAAAAAAAAATTTTGATCAGTGGAGTACCTTGCCTTATCCTTTTCATTCCAAACATTCACTTCATTTCCAAAATCCCAAGCTAAAATAATATGGTTTCCACAACTAGCCAATCTACCATATTTTAGTGAAAAGGGAGTATTTTTTCATAAAATTATTTATACAAACCTCATCAAGCAAAAAGATTCCTACGGTTTTCACTTGGTTTAATTTCACTCGGTGTGCACAGGCATTAGAGCAGCAAAAAGCATGTGTGGCATTAAAGAACAACTAGCATGTTTTCAGGGAAAGGTCTTTCCTTCCTCACACTTAAGAGGAGCAATGTCCTCATTGGTCAGAGAAGAAAAACAGTGAAAAGATCCTTCAAAACATGCTATACTCATAATAGAAGCAATGCAATAATTAACCCTCAACGCAACAAAGTTGGAACATTAATAAGTCAAATTAGGAACTAAGACTCCCCTGGTGTTATAGATTGAGGAAGATGTTCTTCCTCACACTTGTAGTTTTGCAGGGGTCGAGATATTCCTCATGAGTCAAAGACATTATGCGTGTTGTGCAGAGTATAAGTTGCTAATTTTTCACTGGCATGTACAACCACAGAATAAAGTGCATTAACTCGAACGACAGAGAGTATGTGAATCGTATGATTTATATTGAGAGAAAGAATACTCCCCATAGTTCAAGCTTAGCAGACGTTCGCAAGTAGTGTGGTTCCAAGTCCTGTACTTATAGCCATTCGTTTCGCAGTAGATGGAACATGTAAATAAATCAGCGACGAATGTTGTACTGCTCAAAGAAACAAGAATTTTAGCAATTCAGAATTTAAGCACCGGTAAATATAAACACCATCACTTCACCTGGTAGTCTCGTGTTGTACCGTTAGTTTTAACAGACAAAAAGTAAAGCAATTCTAGAAAATAGAAAAGTACAGAAAAACAAACAAAAGAAAAGAAAGCAGTGAAGATAGAGTGGCTGTCACTGAGGCGGTGGTGGTGACGGAGGTCTCGCTCCTATCTGGGCCATCAACATTTGTAAGATCTGGGTAGTCTGGGCCTGATGAGCAGCGGTCTCTCTCTACAAAGCATCACTGCGCTCCAAGCGCGCTGCGAGCGTAGTCTATGTGTCCGGATAGAGGTCTGCTCTGCCTGGAGGTGCTCCTGTGTCTGGCGGATGTCATCTATGTGTCCCTCCATGCGCACCTGGCGCTGCTGGACATCCCCAAACTGCTGCTCCATGCCCCCAAAGCGCTGCTCCATCCTCTGCTGCTGCTGAAGGAGGGAGTCCATCATGGCCTGCATCTCAGGTGGGATACTCATCACTGGGGGTATGGGCGGTGCCATGGTAGCGGTGGCCACCGGAGTCGAGCTGGAACTGGCATAGGTGCCTGTGGATCCGAGACCTGAGCTGCCCTTCACCCAGCTGCCGTCATCGAGGCGTAAGAAGCCCCATCTCCTGAAAGTCCCAAGGGAGATGGGTGTCTCACCCTCCCTCACCGCCATATCAGTGAAGATCTCCTCGGGGAGGGTAGAGACTAGAAGATGCTGGATGAAGATGGGAAAGATAGGGGTGATCTTCTTCTTCTTCGTCCACAAATAGGTCACCACCTTATGCAGCTGCCTGAACATCACGAAAGGTAGCGAGATCTGCTGAGCTGGTGGATGTGGTGAGGCCAGGAGGTAGTCGAAGAGGACACAATCCTCGTCAGAAGCATCATTCCCAGCATGCGGCCGGATCTGATGACTGAGGATCTCTGCTATGGTCCTTTGGGGAAGGGAAGGAAGGAGGGCATACGGTAGTACAGTCTTGTTCTCCTCACCCCGTCGGCGAGTAGTACTCCCGACCTCTAGTAACCACCTAGACTTACTCTGCCTAAGTGCGTCCTCCGAAAAATCTAAATGGCTATCATGGTTGTCCGGGAGCAGTAAAAGATCAGCAAAAGTGTCAGGGGTTACCTCCACCTGGAACTGGCGTACGTAGGAGGTAATGCTATGTGTCGTGTCTGACGCCACAACATTGGCGTAGAACTCTCGAACCAGCTTCGGAGAGAAGACTCCCACGCCCATGCGCAAGATGCTGATGGCGCCAATACCCTCAAATAAGTCTGTAATCCCGGCGGCAGCTGCTGCCTCGTCGCTAATGCGCCTCTCAATGACGAAGGTCCCACACTGATCGTACCAAGCCCGAGTGGCAGCTGATCTGAATCCATCATCGCGTAGTGGGGCCTGGGCCGGCTCTGACTGGTCGTGGGTTCCTCGAAGAGGACCCCGTGCGGGTAAAACCTCCTCTAGTGCGAGCCATCTAAACGATAACCCAAAGCAGTAAGAAATCTAAACAGCAAGAAAAGAGAAGCAAAAGACACACAAAAACCTGAAACCGATTGAGCAGTAAGTTCTATTTGAACACATTCTTGCACACAGTTGATTTATGAGTATCAAGGCATTAAAACAGCCAAACATAGTAAACAATATCAGTAAACAACAGAACATTACCTAGAAACTAATTTCAGAAAATGTGGAAAATTTCAACATGTCCGGATCTACGTCCGGGTCAACTTAGCCGGACGCAGATCCGGACGGGATTAAGAACCCTAAAAAAAATTCACCGCGAACAACAGCGTCGAATACACAGATTTTACCAGAAAATTCAAATCGCACACATAATACACGTTCTCGCATCTCAATCATCAATGTAACATCACGAATCACACAACACAACCCAATCTACCCTATTTTGACAAAAACAGAATCGAATTCGCACACAATAAAAATTGGAAACCTGATTCAGTTTTGATTTTAGAGAGAGATGTGGGGCGACGGTGATGGTGTCGTGTCTGGGCGGTGCTTGCGTCGGAACTGGTGGCGCCGGCGAGAGCAGGGATGGTGGTGGTATTTGGTTGTGGTGGTGGCGATAATGGAGGTGATTTCGGATGGGTTTTGTGTTTCACTGGTTCGAAAATGTCAGGTAGAAGAAAAACGAGAGCAGGAGAAGAAAAGAGAGAAATTGAATCATGGCGCGCGATTTTTAGTGGTGTCCGGCTGGGACGTTCGGATCCGGACGGAGCTAGATCTGTGAGTCCGGCTTTGCGTCCGGCTGGGTTTAGCCGGACGCGTTGTAATACTCTTTTTTCATATTAAATTAATTAAAAACCATTAATCTAAAACACCTTATTTATAAAATGAAACATTACCACAAATAATCAAACAAAAATAAATCAAACACAAGAAATGCAGAAGTTAAATAGCAAGAGTGTTAAAGGACTCCCTGATCCGTGATGAATACTGCTGTAACACCCTCTCCTTAAACACGATATAATCTCTCACGTAGCAATAAATAAACGTCTCGCAGCGGAAAATAAATAACAATTACAAAACTCACTCGGGTGTCACCGGCCATTACTCGCCCATGCGAGCAACGAAGCCAAACTACATCCAACTTCCAACATAAACAAACTGCTAACCGCCGTGATAACGAGAAACTCCTATACATCATACTAAGTCCATAAACCATAAACATCGACAAGTGAGCATCTACCCAAACCTGAATATACACAACCTTACCATAATATAATTCACCATCTTCATTGCTATACAACATCTCCATGTGTGGTAACAAAA